>CM075501.1:6240000-6280000 GCA_037950675.1 Hypophthalmichthys molitrix | reverse complement strand
TCTGACAGGACATTTTTCTATGTATTTTTTTCTTGGAGTGTATAAATAATACTGTATCAGGAAAATCAGTCCTGTTGTGATGTGATGTTTTATTTGAAGTCATTTAAAAGTCAAATATTCATCCTAAACCATTACTCTAAAATACGATAAGATGATAGGCCTATTTAAGAGAGGATGCTCAAAGGTCAACCATTTCTTCATCTTTGACAGTGAAAAAACCCATTTTACTTTCACGTGCTGCTGCATTTTTGACAAAAACAATCCGGTTGATCAAACCCCAGTGCTCAAACCACTCCAGGCTGACAGAGACGGATCTTCGGATTGAAACAGGGCCGTTTGTGGAGCATGATTTGCTCCATATTGGGTGTAGGAGGCACTTTATTGTTAGAGATGTCTGTGAAGGAGAGGAGAGGATATAGAGGGAAAGGGAGGGGGCGTAAAACATGAAGCACAGCCTTTGGGCCTGTTAGGAGATTAAGCTACGTGCGAGAGGAAGAGAGCGAGCCAGTGGGAGGGAGAGAGTCGATTGGGATTGAGTGTTCTCTTATATAATTATCTCGCTGAATAATCCTGCTCGCAGCGGGGGAAGGGAACGGACTCGCATTCACAGTCTGTGGGTCGTGCCTTCACCTTATCTGCAGTTTGCTCAATGCTGCTTTTGTTGCTATATTAGAAAAACAGATCTTGTTTGCCCTGCGTGGATGTTGTTGAGCTAAAGTCATTCACATTTATAGCTACATATATGTATTTGACAGACACTTTTATAGTGAATCACAGTGTATTATTCAAGATATTTTTAGCAGTTAGCACTATAGCATTTGAGGCTATGTTGGCTATATTGTGAGTATAATCACAGCTAAAGGAGTTGCTAACTACACTCTTTAGCCATAAATATGTACCTTATTGCTTAAATCAAGAATTTTTTTCCTTTTTATCTCTAAACAACATAGCCATTTACTCAGAAAACAAGTCTTGCTAACTACTGTAGCTAGACTTGCTAACTTTCTTGCTAAAGAGCTTTGTGCACACAGGATAATTCAGTCTATGACCAATTTTGGTGGGGTAAAAACACTCCACATGACAATATACTAGTTGTGTATTGATAACTTGCTCAGCAGGTCAAACAGTTATGAGTCGAGCTGACATGCCTTTAGTCTTGTCATGACATGTCATTAAAAGAGTAAAAGAGGACACTGCACAAAAAAATGACTTTCTTACTCAGTATTTTTGTCTAATTAGTATTTTTTTGTGCATTTTTCAGAAAACAAGATTTAATTTCTTAAGTAATTTTCCTTCTTAAGTAAGTTTATCTTGATTTAAGAATTTTTAGATATGTGTAATGGAAAACAAGACAAAATACTAAGTAAGAACATCATGTTTTTGCAGTGGACTTTTTGATGTGCCACTTCCACATAAAGTTTCTAACAGGGGTCACAGATTTGTTTCTACAGCAAAAGCCTTTGAGAGGAACCCATCCCCCACAAAACACACACATCCACTCCAGTCCTCAACTGTAGTCATGCTCTTGGGCATTTAAAGGTACAGCGCATATTTATTTTGGATGTAAGAATCCTTGTAAAGTTTGTCAGTTTTCACTGTTTGCCTGTGCAGATTTTTGCATTCCCCTGTCTGATGGAATGATCTGTAATTTATCTGTTTGATTTAATTTATCTGTTTGATTTTATTAAAGTATTAATTAGGATTTATTTGGTGTCAGTCTCCACAGTGGTTTATTTTGCTATTTATTTTAAACATACTATATCTTTTGCCAGTGACAAATGTCAGATAAATGTATCTAGATTTTAATGAGACATATATATTGATTAATTCAGCAGAAACTATAGTTATCCAGAGCAACTTATCTACCTTATTTTTCAGCACAAACGTAAGCTATTTTCATTGAATGTGCAAGACTTTCAATTCATTAGCTGCTATACATGTAGGTAAATAACTAGTAGAATAGCAAGTGCAGTTTGCACTACAAACCAGTGTGTTGATGATTACAACAATAAATTAAATAATATGATAGCAATATCTGTTTTTGTATAGCTAAAATAACTTGAAGTGAATGATACCAGGAGCCTTGCACATTCAAGTTACAAATGACCGCATTTGCCCTTAAAGAGTTAGTTCATCCAAAAATAAAAATTCTGTCATCAAAAATTATGACCCTTCACTGGGAGTTTGATTGACAAGCGATCTAACCAATCATAACGCCGAATCCGCCATTTTGCCCGACAAAGCAGTCAGGAGTTAGAAGATTAACCTTGGTGGACTTGAACTTGAAAAATGGTGTTTTTACGTCTTTCCGCATTTGAAACAACATTCCTTCTCATGTTCGTTCATGTTTATTTGATGCTATAAATGAACTGGTAGGAAGAGATGATCGGTTCACAAGCCGCTTGAGCTGAGGCAATATCTGTCATGACACATTAAGCCACAAAATGTTTTTTATTGTTTGAATTTCTTAAAAAATTAGTTTGAAAATTAGTCACAGTTTGAAAGCTGGAACTTTGTTTAATATCATAAGTAACCTGCTCTGTCATGTCATTTGACGTGTTGTCAGTGTCCTCTTTGCTCCACGATGTATTTTTCACTCTGTGTGGCGTGACAGTGCCGTGGCTTGTCGGTCAAAGCAACAGTAACTAAGGGGGATGGTTCGTTGCGAAGGGTCAATTACTCACTGTCATGTCATTCCACACCCGTAAGACCTTTAAATAATCTTTACAAATTAAGATTTTTTTGAAATCCAAGAGGTATCTGACTCTTCCATAGACAGCAATATAATCAACATTTTCAAGGTCCAGAAAGGTACCATGAAAGTGTTGTAAGACATTGTTAAAACAGTTGACGTAACTGCAGTGGTTCAACCTTAATTTTATGAAGCGACGAGAATACCTTTTGTGGGCAAAAACAAAACAAAAATAATGACTTTATTCAACAATATCTTCTCTTCTGCGTCATTCTCTTACGCTGTTTACTTTCTTTTTGCCCCAAAAAAGTATTCTCGACACTTCATAAAATTAAGTTTGAACAACTGTAATCACGTGGACTATTTTAACGATGTCTTTAGCACCTTTCTGGGCCTTGAAAGTGGTAATTGAATTGCTGTCTATGGAGGAGTCAGAAAGCTCTCGGATTGCATCAGAAATATCTTAATTTGTGTTCCGAAGATGAATGAAGGTCTTACAGGTGTGGAATGACATGAGGATGAGTAATTAATGACATAATTTTTCGAATATTACCTTTAATGCATTGTGTAATATAGCTTGTCAATATAAAAGTCTGCAAAGTTTTAAATATCAAAGACAAGTTTTTATCTCCTAAAAGAAAGAATCAATTCTAAACTATCGAAATGAGTCATCAGCAATTCCAGTCTCACCTCCTTTTACATACCTACGTAATAATGTAACAATTTTGCATAATGCCAGCCTATGGTTTTCAGTGGCTACCCACAAACAAAGTCTATTTTGACCCGCCCTCAAAGTTGTAGCTGAGGCCTGAAAAAGTTTGATTCATGTTGTCGACATGTTGAGAAGACGCTGTTTTCAGCACTGCAAATCCACTTTGCTGCACTTCCAAAGAATGAGGACTCGAGCTCGAATTTAATGTAAAACCAAGCGGCAACCTCCCCGTTTCTCTTGAAGCAATACGGAAGTGACTTAAACTGCAATTCTTCGACTGGCTGCTAGGAACAGGCTCCAAAAGAGAGCAGAAACTCATTGAGTCCCATGTTAAAATGCCCAACTTTACAGCAGAAAAAAAACATGTTTACAGCCTGGATCAAATTGTGTTTTTACAGCTAACTTTGCCCTTGATGACAACTCTGAGGGGGGTGAATTTTTTTTATAACTCATCCGTTTAAATTATATTAAGCCTTAAAGTTCTGCATAATTAAGGGCCTAGCCACTTTAATGACAGGTGGATTGCCACTGCTGTCACCACAGGCCATTTGTCTGCTGTCACCTTAGCTCCACCCACGTCCCGCCTCTTTGCCTATTTTCTGAGTGACGCGCAGCCAAGATAGCAAAGGCCAGAAACCTCTTCAGAAACCTACGGGTGACGTCACGGACACTATATCCATATTTTTTTTACAGTCTGGGTAAAACCCACACCATCGATACTGTTTGTATCACTTTGTGTCAAGTGCTGAGAAAGATCCGGAGCTGAAATTCAGATATGGTAATAGGTGTTTCGTTTTGACTGGGCCATCTGACCAATCAGAGCAGAGTAGGCTCTTGGGGTTTAGAGAGACTGAATCTTAGAACAAACCATTTTCCGATGTATATTATGAGAAAAGTGTTTTTTGACCTTGGATGCATGTAAACATTTTGTAGGAGACCTCAAAACAAAATTAGGAACCTTTAAAATAGCATAATAGCGGTACTATAAAAATAAAGTGGATAAAGTTTCCTATGTTTACAAAGGCATTTTTTTTTAATAATGTGCACTGATGAATCATGTACAATAGAATGAGAAGTGGGTATTTAATAGGGTCATTGTTGACTTTATTAGGTATTTCACTTCATGAATATGAAATACTTTTACGAAAGATAAGAAAAGGAGAACAAGGCCTGCATGGAGAGCCAGGTTTGACATCACTTATCTTGTGTTTACAAGTTCTAGCTTGACTGTTAACAGTCGTTATCCTGTTCCTCCTACCCTCATCACATGATCACGATCTTCTGCTTCCTAAGAAATCTTCCTTATTTCAGAGTTTCAATTTGATTCTATATCAGAATTTTATACTTCCTTTCAGAACGGTTGTCCAAAATTTCATTTACAGAATGTTTATGACTTTAAAGAATGATCATTAACTTTTAAAAATATTCCATGTAGTTTCTGAATCAGTATGATGTCATAAAACCAATATGAGGTCATAACAATTATACACAAATTATAAAGATGATGCAAGACACTGCCGAGGCCTGTCACCTGTCCATTTATGGGAGCGTCCTTTCTGACAACGATCTAAATGTTATATTTTTACAATATGAGTTTGATGTTAAACTACTTTGTTTACTGATTAACTCAAACACAAACCACAAGACACATTTGATCTGAACACCTTAAGCTCTGGTCAAAGGGCAGCTTTGCCTCATTCCACACATGTACGGCCCCGAAATCCTGTTCCTGGCATAAGGCATGTTTAATCTGGAACTAGTTGGATAATGTGCATGTGTTTGAATAGAACAATAGATTGAAAAGTTCTATTTTATGCTCTGAGAAAGTTTTCTTCCATCAAGGTTTAGATTCAAAGTGCTATTAATGTTTAAAGTGTGCATTTTTAGAAGCTGTAACTGTCCAACAAATTTCCCTTTTTATTAACTTACATAAATTGCCATGCTAATGCCACACTTCATCACAAAAACAAAGCTATATTTTGCTTAAGGAAAATGCAGCCTGTTTTAGGACCATTACATTTTATTTATTTATTTATTTATTTTTTTGCATTATTGTCATGACAATTTAACACATTTCCTCAAATTCTCATTACTGTAATGGATATTAGAGAAATATAAAGATACTTATAAATATTTTCATATAGTAATGAAAATCCCCTGGCTCCATTTAGACAACACACTTCCATAATAGAAAACATAAATTTAACAGAATTTTCTGTATTTATTTTTTACAGGTGTTTTACCTGTATTTTGAATTTTGCACTTCATAGTGTTGTGTTAGGGTTAACAGAACTATCCGTAAAATTACTGGATAATGTCCAGGTAATGAGCTGCCAGTACTTTTTCTGTTATTTTTTTTTCTGTTATTGTATTTTTTTACAGTTAAGATGGTGATTGTGTCTCAAAAGTCTCTTTTCCCATCTTAGTGAAGTGTTTATTTCTTTTATCGGCAGTTAATAGGCTAGAAATGGAGCCAGGGGATTGAACATACAATCCTGTAGGTTTGGCTCGAAGAACTTGCACCACAATTATCTGACATGCAGTTGGCAAGCTGTGCAGGAAAGGGGCTGAACCGCTGTTGATCAAAACACTCGGGGCTCTATTCATGAGAAAGATTTCATCTGAGCCTTTTTGTTTAACCTTTTTCCATTTTTATTGACTAGCAGGGCTTTAAAATTCCTTATTAACATGTCATACACAAAGACTAAAGATGATTATGGGTCTCATTGTGTGCTTCGAAACGGAAACCCTATTAGTGACGCAGATTATACGGCTGTATAGAGGATCTTTGCACAGAGACACACACACACACACAGACACACACCTTGTCTCATGAGCATTGCTATTGTTCTTGTATCAGATCTTCAAAAGCCAGCACTGATGTACAAGAAGGGTGTGTATGTGTATGTTGGAAAAAAGAAAAGGTCCTTCTTAAATGTTACGCTGGCATCATATTTCTGTTATGCTTCTCCTTCTTTCATTACCCCAAAATATTTAGATCAGTGTGCCATTCTGTGTAATGTAAAAAGATACCCAATAATGATCTATTGTTCGGTTTCAACCTCAATGCAACTATAAACCATGCCAAAGTCATTCTGATATTTGCAAGTTATTATTCATTGAGCAAAACGTATGAAAAATGAATTGTGTAATAATAAATATAGACAATGTGTAGCAAAATGTCGATTTATTATGAAAAACATTCACATAGGGTTTAGTTTTCCAGTACAAACCGCTGCTGTGTTTGTCATGAGTGATCAAATGATCTCGATGGTGATTGGCTGACTGGTCTCACTCCTACTTAGGACCCTTAACAGACCCCCCCCCCCCCCCCCCCCCCATAACAGACCACTCGTAATACATCACAGAACACACAAACAAAACAATACCTTGTCACATTGCAATGGACAGATTTAGTTGTGAAAAAGAGTTCAGAAACCACCATAGTGATGATGTAAACGTGTTACCTGTGGCAGGTGTCTAAATACATGGTGCCACAGTGTCACAGAATTCTTTGAAGTCCCTTTGCATGAAGTCTTCACTCTGCATCACATCGTCTTCTGATGGGAAATACTGCATGCTTTCCTCTTGATCAAAGCCGAAGAAGGAAAACTGCTGGCACTGGTTCATCTGTCGTGCGTAAAATGTGGGTGGCGAAGGCAGATCTGGACTGTCCAACAGTGCGCCTCTAGCGTTCTCCAGCACACCCAGGTACGAGTCCATATCCGCAAAGTCCATTTCGCAGTCGGACCCGCTGTCAGTGCCAACGGAGTCCGATCGCATATGCATCATCTGATATTTCTCATGCATGAGGAACTGGTTGGTGTTCCTGGGCGCCCTCATGCCAGGCGCTCGGTTGCCTTGAACATTGGCAGGACGCAATGAGACCACAGTGCCAGACCATCGGGACAGTCTTGCACGATTTCTGCGCATTTCTGGATAGTGCGCCCTTCTTCCTGGCCTCCTTCCCCATTTGTGCCACTTGTGTTTACCACCGCCGTTGCTTCTCCTCGACTCGCTCTTGTGTTTTTCCGTCTCCTTGATGGAGGGTCTGTTGCCGTAGACCTCCCATTGGCATATCATGCCCCTTCCGCACATTTTCTCAGTGTCTAGCATCAGCTGTAGGGCGCTCTTACATAATCTGGAAGACAACAAAGGTTGTTTCTTCTCCTTGATTAGGGGTTTTGTTTACTCGTGCCTCTCTACACGATTCACCCCCTCAGTCGTCTACCTTTTTACAATCTTTTCCGATTTTTTCTTTGTCACTGGCTTTGGATGGCACATAGCCTGGCACAGTGCCCTCTGTCTAGGCAGCTTGACGCTCGTGTGGCTCTGATCTGAGATCAGTCACACCCCTCCTCAGCTTTTCCGAGTAACCAGTGTCTTTTTTGCTTCAGATTAAAAGCAAAATCGTTGTCTAAATGTCTAAAGAGTGTAAAAAATATATGTTTGTAGTTTGTTTGTACTTTGGTTAAATGCCAACAAACTACGTTTTCTGCCCGTACCTGACTAAAGCTTGTCTCGAAATGACAGTTGACATCTACAGAAATCCGCGTCTAGTGTGATTTTTATAGTGTTGGGGCGCTCCAACCCGCATCGAAGGCATAGGGGCGTTTAATTCTTTCTAGAGGTAAAGTATTTAAAAAATGAATACAGTTTTATCTAACAACATCCTATGTATGCTAATTTCTTCTTATATGTTCAATATTTTAAAACAAACATCCCTTTTTACATGAAGAGCGCCGACAACATCACTATTTCGTATTCCGAAAATGTTCCCCCTCCACGATCGGAATGGTTTATTCCTTCACTGGGCGTCTTCGCAAGCAGCTGCTGTTTCAGGACCAGTTTTTGCTGTCACGATCCGCGTCTCTTTCATTATGGACAAGAACACTCAACTGCCCCTAGATCAGTTGAGAACGTTATAACGACAAAGAGAGTGTATACGTGATGTATGTGATAGATGTGAGGACAACAAACTAATGGCTGTCTTATGAACGGGTAGTTCTCTTTTTAGTCATCATATTTGTTTCTCGGTTCAGTTTTAGGCTATATACAAAAACGCACACTCGTTTTCCTCATTAGGATATGAAATGCACTATATATAGATATAACGTTATCCATGTGACTAAGATTTTCCATCGATGTGGCATTTGTTTAATCGAGTCTAAAATGAGTGAACCGCCTGAACAATTACTTATTTGGAGGGACAATCAATAAAATGCTGACCGAACGTATACAAACACACACTTTTCTTCTTCCATTTGACCAGCCTCGAAAACCCCTTGAATAACAAACAAAGAGGAGGAAACAGCACTTCCTTAAAATGGTGGATTAGTGGTGAATTAAAGCACTGATTTTCTGTATTAAACCCACATTGAGCTTGACGAACCGCGGAAAAGATGGTTGCCTTCAGCCTGACATGAATAAATACACAAATAAATGAACGAGTGAATGCATTCATGAAAGATTACACGTGTGAGTGAGTGAATGAATGAACTCCAGAATGAATAGACAGATAGATAGATAGATAGTCATATATAGTATGTTTATATTGCTATATAATAGCTGACTATTTGTTACTATTGAGATTAGATATAGATAGACATATAGATAGAATGACAGACATATAGAATGACAGATAGAACAACAGACAGATAGATAGATAATTAAATAAAATGTATTTATATATTTTATAAGTTTTATTAATAAATAATTTGTGCAACATTGATTGTGTTAGTTTTCTTTCTTGAAATAATAGCTAGTAGCTAAACTCTTATTCTTCTTATTATTATATTAGAAAATGTATATTGTTGTATTTTATTTATAATAATAATTGACCATTATTGTTATAAATATATCTTTGATTATAATATATGTAATATATAATATATGATTATTTATAAGTTTGTATATATATATATATATATATACAAACATATAAACAATCAATCACATTAATTGATTAGTTACAACTGAGTTGTTACAATTTATACTATAGGTGTTCTCTATGATTATTTATTTTCATTTTAATTATTTTTAGGCATAGTTTCACAGACAAAGCTTAGATTAAGCCAGTATTAGGCCTTAGTTTAATTAGGGCTTTTAAGTATCTTTTATAAATGTGCCTTAGAAAAACACATTACTAGTGTGCATCTTGAGACAAAACAACGGCCCTGATATAATTTTAAGATATGTCAGTGCAAGTTGCTTTCATTTAAAACAGCTCAAACATGCATTTTAGTCTGGGACTACGCTTAAGCCTTGTGTCAAATCGGTGGATAATGTATGGTTACAAACTATGCCTTGTCTATGAAACCCCTAGGGGTTCATAATGAAATTGCAGGGGTTACATTAGTCTTGTTATAGAAAGACTGTCACATGACTATATGTTTTATATACATATAAACGTGTATTTACAAAAATAAAGTGTTTGATATTAAAATCTATCAAAATATTACTTGACTCTGATATCAAAAAGTCTACAAAAAGTCTTGTAAATGTGTATATATATATGAAAAATATATATATATATATATATATATATATATATATATATATATATTATATGTATTATATGCCAGTGGATACATCAAAGCAAATAGGGCAAACTCATTGAATTCCTCCTAATTTAGATCACTGGAGTCAGTATTGATATTTTGAGTTCTGCTGACGATGTAATTCATAGTTTCAATAGTAACATCTTCATGCGATAGGGGGCGATAAAGCTCTCTCTGTGTGTGAGCGCCGCGGGGCGTGAGAAATACGAGAAGGAGGCGCTTCGCTCTGCGTTAAACCACAACAAAGATGGAGGTGCTACATGACAGCTAGACTTGCATTTTTCATCGCGCCGCGCTCAAACTCCTGCTGAAGTGAAGATGGACGCGCCGCATCTGTCAGAGCAGAGTCCGGAGAAACGCGTCCGCATCGTGGGATCCGAGCTGGTGGAGAATTACACGGTCAGTCTGATGTGTTTTATTTGGGTCGGTTGTTCAGTACATATTCATGTTTATGATAACGGTTTGCGAATAATATACATGCAAATGATTAATATGGTTAGTTTTGTTGGATAGAAGTATATTTAGTTTAGGTTAGGTTAATATTTAGATTTGTGTAACGTATAAAATTCAACAGACGTTTTATGAAAACAATGTGTGTTGCATAAGAGCGGATGTTTTTTTTTAATAGTAAGCATTTGATGATTTGCATAAGAATTATCATTATGGGAATAATTTATCAATGTTTAGAAGAATCATGTGTTTAATTGTTAATAGGTATGTGGATGATTCATAATAATAGCGGTTCATACAGTGTCAAAAGCCACTTTAATTATTTGCATGCTCATTTGCATAATACACAATATGTGTTATATATGAATCTATGCATTGTGTGACAAAGCGGAGAGGAGTTTGCTGGTTTGCAGAGTTTAAAACGCACATTAATGAGAAATATTGTAATTGTTATGGAAATTTTTATTTAATTTTTTTTACAAATGTCTTATTCTCTCTACCCCCTCAGGTTTACGTCATAGAGGTGAAGGTTGGAGATCACAGTTGGACGGTCAAACACCGTTACAGCGACTTTCACGATTTGCACGAAAAAGTGAGTTATGCAGACACGTTC
Organism: Hypophthalmichthys molitrix; assembly: GCA_037950675.1. Classification (NCBI taxonomy): domain Eukaryota; kingdom Metazoa; phylum Chordata; class Actinopteri; order Cypriniformes; family Xenocyprididae; genus Hypophthalmichthys; species Hypophthalmichthys molitrix. The sequence goes on along the minus strand of CM075501.1, from coordinate 6,268,973 downwards.
CTAAAATGACAGATCAGACCTCAGATATTGACATTGTGTTCATAGTTCACAGTGTATGACTGATAAAACTGATTAAATGTTGTTGACTTCAGCTCACTGTGGAGAAGAAGATCGATAAACATCTGCTGCCGCCCAAGAAGATCATCGGGAAAAATTCCAAAAGCCTCGTTGAGAAGCGTCAAAAGGAGCTGGAAGTTTATCTCCAAACACTCCTGAGCAGATTCCCAGCGGCGACTCCCAAAGTCCTATCTAACTTCTTGCTTTTTCACTTATATGTAAGTTTTTATGTGCTTTGTGCTTGATAAGAAGCAAAAGATTGCGTTAATGTGACTACAAGATTGTAAACAGAAGATTCCTGTGCTTCATGTCTGTCACATGCCAGTTAAATATTAACCAGAGTTTGTGCATGCAACTCTTCACATCCAGTGAGGATGAATTGTGTTGCACTGCATTTTCTCCTCTCAACCATATAAATGGTTCTCTGAACAGCAGAGCCTGTAATCTGTCCGTAAGCGATGTTTTCCTGCTGACAGAAGTGGTATTGATATTGATCTCTGAAAGGCTTTTGTCTGGATAAGGCATATGACCGGACAGAGTTGTTTTGGAGAGGAGAATTGCTTTACGTTTGTGCATTTGTTCTTGATTGATTTTTCTATGGAAGCTTGGAAGCTATGGAAGCATTGTTCTATGGAAGCTTGTTTTCTGTAACAGAATAAAAAAATAAAAAAGGTAATTGCGAGTTTATATCTTACAATTCTGACTTTTTTTCTCAAACAATTCTGAGAGAAATAAAGTCAGAATTGTGGGATATAAACTGGCAATTCTGACTTCTGTCTCAGAATTGTGAGATATAAACAGATTTTTAAAAAGATAATTGCAACTTTTCTCACAATTCTGACTTTTTTCTCACAGTTGCTTGTTTATATCTCACAGTTCTGAGACAAGTCATAATTGCGGGATTAAAAACTGGAAATTCTGAAAAAAGTCAGAATTGCACTATATAAAAAAAGTCAGAATTGTTTATCTCACTATTGTTTCCAGTTTATATCCCGCAGTTATTACCTTTTTAATTTTTTTATTTTATGGCGGAAACAAGCTTTCATATCGTTCAGATAGTACTATAGTTTTTATTAATATTTTGAATTTTTTTTTTAGTTTATTATAGTTTTCATTTTAATTTTAGTTAAAATTTTAGCAATCTTGTGGTGATTTGTCATTTTTATTCATCTTTTTAAAAATATATCTATATCATTTTTTATTAATTTTATTTCAGTTTTATATTTTGTTTTTTTAGTATATCAATTTAAACTAAATGAAAATAAAAAATGTTGCCTAGGTTTTTTTTTATTTTTATTTAATTTCAGATTATTTTATTTCTTGTAACCAAAATGTTTTTTTAGGGTTTTAGTTTTAATTAACTATAATATCCCTGATTTGTGCACATAAGTGTTTCAAGTCATTTTCTCAGAATATGTAAAAAAAAGAAAACAAGCTGTAAGGAGGAAATTGAAGTCATTTCTGCATTCCTCTGGTGAGATCTTTCAGGAAATGAGTTGGAGAAGCACATGTCGATCATTAAAGCTCAATGCAGTGACATTACTGTTTGGGCTTGTGCGGATATCCAGTTTTGACAAAAACTTCCGTATTTTCAGGAAATCAATGGAATCGCTGCTGCCCTGGCTGAAGAGCTCTTTCACAAGGGTCTGTTACTTTTTTCAATTGCTAGTTATTACAAGCTTGAAATGTACAAAATGAAATGTATTGACTGATAACCGATATAAGTGGCAGAATTTAAAATCTGTAATTTTATAATAAAGCTCCAAATGAGACTTTTACATTGGACATCTATAGTTTTGCAACCTGATATAGCAAATAACTTTTATAATTGAAAAAAATAAACACTTTATATTATCAAATTACACATTTTCTACCGATGATGATGATGAAAATACAAAAAGGAGATAATATTGGTGCATGGTTGCTGATAAATTACTAAAATGTTTGCAAATCCCATTTTGGAACATTTACTGTACATGTTCATCATTATTAATTTTTTGATTTGCATAATATATACTCTGAGCAGTTTTGTCATCTGTGCATTCTAGTACCTCTATTAAATGTGGTTGTTCTGTCTCTTCTCCCAGGTGAGCAATTGTTGGCTGCAGGTCAGGTGTTTCTGCTCAGACCGCTCCAGCTGTACGCCGTCACACAGCAGCTGAAACTCGCCAAGCCCACCTGTGCCAACGGAGATGCCAAAGCTGACCTCGGACACATCCTGGACTTCACCTGCCGCCTCAAGTACCTCAAGGTCTGAGTTTGTCACTTTACTGAAATCATTTTGGCGACCAATATGTCAGCATCGGTTGGCTGATATTAGTCTTTTTTTTTTAAATCCGTTAATTGATAAATAATTATGTAATATAAATTTTATATATGTATACATTTATTATCATTGATACAATTAATACATTTCTCTCCGATACAGATAATTATTTGTATATATATATATATATATATAGTAAATAAAATATTTACAAAAATGTGCGGAAAACTGAACACTTCTTGAAGTGTAATCTAAAAAAATTATTTGCAATGTAATCAGATTTTTTTAGTTTGCCTCATGTCCCATTCAATTACACAGAGAGGGTGGGGTTTATGACCTATACTGCAGCCAGCGATCAAAATGCTTTGGCTTCACTTTTCATGACTTGTGTAGCGCACTTTGGCTTGTCATTTTAAGTGTCAAGTAAAGTTAAAGAAATGTTACATTAAATTATCTGACAGTATAAATGTATCAAATCGCCGTATTGTTTTTTGCCCACAACAAGAATAACTAAAAGCTACACAATAAATCTTCAAACTCAGGTCCCTGGAATGAAAATAGCGGTGGGGACGAGTAACATAGAGGAGCAGAGCCTTCCGTTTGACCTGTCCATCTTTAAATCGCTGCTCCAGATTGAGGTGAAGACAATCACGTTTGCATTTTGTGTTGAATTGAGGGTATGCGATGAGTGATGTTTCTAACATTTATTTTTTACTTTCAGATCAGTGATTGCGATGCTGGACAGATCAAAGGTCTGCCTTCCCTAAAGCCCACACTGGCCACGCTCACCATACACCTCTCAGCCGGCAGTATGAAGGTACTTTACATGGTTTTGTGTATAAACAAAAGTCTTGAAACCAGCAAACTTTTCAACCATTTCACTGCAGAAACAACTTTGAGTCTCAAAATGCAGTCGAGCATCTCTAGAAACCCTGGTTTGAGGGTCTGTTAAAAGGTTGCAAAATGTTTAGTTTTTACTTTAATTTTGTAGCATTCGTAAAAGATGAAAAAATGTCTTAAAACCAACAAACTTCTTAACCTTTTCACTGGCACTGAAAGTTGCGCGAATTACAATGTTCGCTCCTCCTCTGACAGGAAATCTTAGTTCCCGAAGCGTCTGAATTTGCACAGTGGGAACCTGAGGGTGTGGATACGGACTGTCCCGTGACGGCGATCATTCCCAAGTGGAAGATGCTCACCACTCTGGACATGAGCCGAAACTTCATACGCTGCATCGATGAGTCTGTGGTGAGTTAGGTTACGTTATATGAAATAAATACCAGTTCCTTGTTGATTATAAAAGTTGTGCTTTTCCTGGTCTTTTTTTCCATAGAAACTGATTCCTGAAGTGGAATTTCTTGATCTCAGCCATAATGAGTTATCTGTAGTGGAAAACCTCCAGGTGTGTTGTCTGCAAATTATGTTATAATATTAATTTTAATGAGCAAAGAAAGTTTGGTTTTTATAAACCAGTGTATTTATTTCCAAATTTTACAATGCAGCATTTGTACAACCTGGTCCATCTGGATCTGTCCTTCAACAAACTCACCGTCCTGGAGTGCGTTCACACTAAACTCGGGAATATCAAGACTTTGAATCTGTCTGGGAATCAGCTGGAGACGCTCTCCGGCCTCAGTAAACTTTACTCCTTGGTTAACCTGGACTTAAGCAGCAACAAATTAGCACAGGTAGTTTATTATTTGCACTGACAGTTGTAAAATGCCATTTTGTTGATGCAATAATTTGCTTGATATAATTCTCTGTCTTCTGCTTTGCATAGCTGGATGAAATTAAACACATTGGCACTCTTCCCTGTCTGGAGAAACTGACTCTGGCTGATAACCCCATGTGCATCATCCCAGATTACAGGACTAAAGTTCTGGCCCAGTTCTGTGACAGGGCCTCTGAGGTATGGAGTTTCTCATCAAAGATGACATGCTGCACAGCTTTAGTGGAGTTTACAGCATTGTTATGCTCAGAAGGAAGAGTATCATAATACATAAATGAGCTGTTTTTCAGGACATTTTTCTGAATTTGTTTTTAAAGGATAGAGAAATATAATTGACGTTTGTCACACAGGTGTGTTTGGATGGTACGACCACCACAGAGAAAGAGCTCGACACGGTGGAGGTGCTGAAAGCCATTCAGAAAGCCAAAGTGGCCAAAGACCGAATGGCAAACAATGACAAAAAGGTATTTTATATTTTATAGATTTTATATTTGTTTTTTTGATGCAAAATTAAATTAAACAGATCATTATTATAATCATTCTTCTTCTTCTTCTTCTTATTTATTATCAACATTTATTATTATTATTAGACTATATGATGATGATAATAATAATATAACATTATTATTTATTATTTAACATTATTATTTTAACATTTATTATTAGACCTTTGATTTTGTTTAGTAGGAATATTCCTTTTAGTATTTTTTTTTATGATCATTATAATAATTGTTATTATTATAACATTATTTATTATTATTTAACATTATTATTTTAATAATTATTCTTAGTGTTTTGCTTTTGTTTAGTAGGAAACTTCCTTTTTAGTCCTAATTTAGCACTTAATAATAATAAGTAATTTTGTTATCATCATCATTATTATTATAACAACATTTTTATAATTTAATATAAATAATAATTAATAGATAATTAATAATTAATAATAACATTATTAGCATTTATTATTATTAGATGGTTTTGATTTTGTTCAGTAGGACCATTTAAAATTATATGAAGATGGTTAAAAAGGGAAACAAATTCCAAGTAAAAGCTTTCCTGAATAAAAAGGTTATGTAATAGTATGCAAACTACTGTCAGATTAAAGGATTCCTAATGTAATTAATGTGTTTTAAGGCGTGCTGATGGCTTTCTTTCAACTGAGTGTGACATATTATTAATCTCAAACAATCTTTTAGGTGTGAATCGGGCTAAACCTTGATATCCAGACATGAGAATTCAACCAAAAGATGATTCAGTGATTTATATGCTCACATTGGTGCATTTGTTTGTCCGCATCTATTACCTAACACAAATTTTCCAGTGAAGAGAAAGACTTGAGTTGTGGCGCCTCCTCCTGGCCAGACTCTGATAGTGACTGGATATCACCAACTCTACACTTGACTGAAGACCTGCTATATTATGAAGACATGAAATAAAGTTATTGAAGTGTTAATGCATCGACTTTTGCATATGCTATTGTAATATAATTATATAATGTAATTATAGTATATCTAAGTTATAGTTATAAAATTATAGTATAACATAAAACATTATGTTGCGCTCATGTCTCGGAAGTACCATAATTACAATGAGAGTCTGTTCAGTTCGTAAAGAATCAGGATTTATTTATTTATTAATAATTTAATAATAGTTTAAACAATTTAAATATAATTTTTAGTAATTTTTTAGTAATTTAGTCATTTAAAATTTAATTTTTAGTAATCTTAATAATTTAAATATTGTTTTAAAAAATTTAAATATTTGAATTTTGTTCTTTAAATTTAAGAATTTAGAAATGTGCATCAGAAAAATTTGTCCATAATAAAATATAATGTAAAATGTGTACATGCTGCAGTTTTGGTTGTTTTAATATGTTGTCACAAAAAGTCAGAGCTTTTATAAAATTAGACAGAAAGAAATTTAATTATGGTATTTCTGAAATAACATGAACGCACTATTATTTTGAGGCCTTCTGTGTGTGCTGAATCTTTCATACTAACAAAGTGTCCTAACCAGGCATGACGTTTTGAGCAAAGTTTTTGTTCACATTGAAAGGAAAATGTTACATTAAATTCACATTCAATCAGAAGATATCTGATGTTTGATATGGAGCAGGATTTGGACCAGTGAGATTTCTGTGTGGATGGAGCTACTTAAAATCTCAGGTTAACATGAATGCGATATATCGCTTGTCGTTCTGGTTTGGACATGTTGTAAAACATGTTTATGATTCCTCGCACCCTTTATATTGACCTCCAGTGGTCTTGGTTGTGCTTTTCGCTAAAGAGAAGCCTGATGTTATTGTTGTCAGGTGAGTGACGTGCCGGGGCAGGCTGCCAGTGGGCCGCAGTCCTCTTCGTCCTCTCTCGTCGCGCCACCCTCCTCTTCCTCCCCCTCTCTGTCCCGTTCCACCTGCTCCAGTCAAGGTAATCATGTATGTATCGCGCTGCTGGGACGAGGGGGGGAAACACAAACAGAGAGTTTAAAGTGAAGTGTGTCATTTCAAACAGGTTTCTCAAACACTCCCATCTGTCATTGGTCGGATAAACAAGTAGTCCCGCCCCAAAGTTGTTTTGTCGGCATATAAAGATGTGATCGGAGAAAGTAAAAAATTACACACTTCACCTTTAAACCTAAAAAACGTCCCTCTGATGGCATGACATAATGTAAAACCTGACGGTGAACATCATGAGACGTTATTTCTCTGTTTTGGCATCAGATATTTCCTGCAAAATTATTGTACTTTTTAATATTTCAGTTGTTTGTTATTAATCTCCATTTACATGATAAAAAAAAAAAAAATTTTTCTTTATTACATAATGATTGAAATGAATAATCTGAAATGACTGAATTATTAATTTGAACAAAAGCACAGTTTTCTTTGCACATGTGATTAAATCTTATTTGATTTACCTTTCTGTTCAGTTACTCCTGCATACTGACTTATTGCAGCTCTGCTAGTCATAATTATGTTTCGGAGATTTGGTGCGCCCATTTCTGCACTGCAGAAAAAATAAATCAAATTTAATCAGCATTCCTCACTGATTTTTCTCATAACTTTGCTTTGAATAAATATAATGAGCATCCATTTTCTTCGCTTTGCCTAAACTAGCCTGAACGTTGACTTTTGTGGTGGTTTATTTTCATTTTGTTGCTCTAATACCGATTGGGCCTGATTTATAAAGCATTTGATCTCCATATTTGTCTCTTGAGTGTTAGTTACTAAGCAACAGCCTCGGGTGCTTTTGATAGACTTTCCATTTCAGCCAACGACATCTAAATATTCATTGTTACGCACTCCTGTAAAATGTGATTTAAACATTTTGTTTCTCAAATATTAATGGAATAATACTATACTCTAGCATAAGTTGTCTTCGAAATCATCTATACATTATCAGGACCTTTCATTTGTGTTTAAAAATTGGGATTTTTTATTTTTTTGTGTGTGTATGTGTGAGTGTGATTTAATTTAATTTTATATTTTGTTTGATTTTGGTTTTTGGCATCTGACTCCAAATCTTATATTAAAATCAGTTTTTTTTTTTCTTCTTCAAGCTGTGTTCAGCTGCTGTTAGCTGTTGTATATGAAAGTCTCTTGACACCATCCTGACGCTTGCATCATTACTATATCAACCAAAGTTGATACACCATTATTGACTAAACAAACAAATTATCACCGTCATTTTCTGTGTGAACAAAACTTTAGTGACTGAAGAATAACTTTTTGCTTTGTGTCTCCCTTTCAGAAATAACTACTTGTACAGAAAAAGCTTTTATTACCAAAGAGATATTAACTCCTGTGGATTCTACACTTACCCAGAGATGCTATGATGTTTACAGCTCGGCCTGTGAGGTCATCCCGCAGGTTGGTTTGTTTTATAGCACAATTAATTAATTATTATTGTGTTGCCAGCAAAAACAAGAACACACCACTGGTCCTTTTTTGCAGGTGAAAACTCAAGTTGATTCCAGTTTATCTTTGGAGGTCACCTTTGAGAGCAGGTTAGTGCTTAGTAACTTTTTTTTTTGTTTATGCTATGCCAAAAACATACTCTATGCAAATATGTACATGGTTCTGGCTACACAAGCTAGATTTCAAGCTTAATTGATTCTTGAAATGTTTCAAAGCGCAATTCATAGTGCAGTACAATAGGGCTGTCACGATTCCTCAATTAAATTCGAGTACTCAGTTTAAAAAAATCCTCGATTGCAGTTGACCGTATACATGGAACATTATTAATAACTTCCCCAAAAATGAAAATTCTGTCATTAATTACTCACACCTGTCATTCCACACCCGTAAGACCTTCGTTCATCTTCGGAAAACAAATGAAGATATTTTTGATAAAATCCAATGGCTCAGTGAGACCTGCATTGAAAGCAAGATAATTAACACTTTCAAACACCCAGAAAGCTACTAAAAACAGATTTAAAACAGTTCATGTGTGACTACAGTAGTTCAACCTTAATGTTATGAATAATTTTGTGCGCCAAAAAAACAAAATAACGACTTTATTCAACAATATCTAGTGATGGGCGATTTCAAAACACCACTTCATGAAGCTTCAAAGCTTTACGAATCTTTTGTTTCGAATCAGTGGTTAGGAGCGGCAAAGTCACGTGATTTCAGTAAACGAAGCTTCGTTACATCATAAGTGTTTCGAAATTTCAATAGTTCATGTGACTTTGCCAGTTTGATACACGCTCCGAACCACTGATTCGAAACAAAAGATTCGAAAAGCTTCGAAGCTTCATGAAGCAGTGTTTTGAAATCGCCCATCACTAGATATTGTTGAATAAAGTCATTTTTTTTGGTACACAAAAAGTATTCTTGTCGCTTCATAGCATTAAGGTTGAACCACTGTAGTTACATGAACTGTTTCAAATACATCTTTAGTAGCTTTCTGGGCATTTGAAATTGTAAATTAACTTGCTTTCAATGGAGGCCTCACTGAGCCATCAGATTTTATCAAAAATGTCTTAATTTGTGTTCTGAAGATGAACGAAGGTCTTACGGGTGTGGAACGACATGAGGGTGAGTAATTAATGACTGAATTTTCATTTTTGGGTGAACTAACCCTTTAACAGCATCAATAATACTTAGTTTATAATCAGAATATAGTCACTTAAATAGTCAGGCCTAGTGTTAATTTAGTTATTCAAATGTAAGACATTTTGCCTCCTCGGCAAAATTCAATTCGACCATCAGTTTTCACACTTTTGTGTGAAAAAAAAGGGTCAACACACTGTAAATTAAAGATTTATTGTGCACTTTAGTTAGATTCATTGAATAAAATGTGAGTTTTCACAACTGTGCTGAAATCATTGAGCTTGCGCTTCGCTGACTGACAGCTTACAAAGGGAGAGCTCAGTGCTCTCTTTCCGTGTAATTCATTCGCAAGAAAAGTTATTGTTTTTCATGAGATTTTGTGAGTACTTCATACTTCACCTTGACAAAATGTATTTTTAAACCTAGTGATTTTATAATGTTTTATGTTTATTCAAAAGCCAAACTGAGTGAAAAACTATTACAGTAAATGTCTAATGTGAGCCAATAAATGTTCCTCTGCCGCCATCTGCTGGTTATTGTGGTAATTAATGTCTTTTTATTTTTAAATAAATAAATAATAATCCTAACACCTGATGTTGAAGCACCTAACTTGGTTGTAATCCTAAACTTGACATAAACTGTAAACTTGCCCCTCAAATCTGGTTGATTGGAATGTTGTTCCAGGATCAACAAAGATGTTGATCCAGGAACATGTTGCACTTGGTGAAATCTGGTTCTGCGTTGAAATCCTTAAAGTTTGAGTGTTAATGGTTGTACATTTAAGATTTCTAAACCGAAACTAAAACAAGTTGTTTAATTTCTCTTTAGCCCCTGTTGCTGTGAAGAGGAGTGGAAACCGTGGACCACAAGTCTTTTGAATCTCTCTGTGCCTCCTACTTTATTCTCCTACACTACCACCAACCAGGAGTTTACCAACCAACTTTCTGCTCACATCAGCCAGGCTAACAGAGAAGAATCATCACTGATACCTTGCAAAACCACTTCTCTGGAGGGCACGGACCAAGGCAGCCCTCAATCGGGGGATGGTTACTTTGAGATGACTCTAGATGGCACCAACGAGATCATGGGTTGTTCCTCTTCATCTACAGTTCAGGAAAAGGGACCAGATGATGTGAAGAGAGAATCTGCAGATGATCATGTAAAAATGATTGCTTGGTCTCTTTGCATCAGTGTTGGAGAAGGTTTGAGTCGGTGGCCATCTTGTTTAGTGGCAACGGACCGCTCACTTGTGGTTTTCCACCTACGGTCAGAAGAACCAGTGAGTAACTTGGAGGAACTAATGGAGAACCTTGAGATTGACTTGGTTGTGCTGTACACCAACATTGAGACCTTCCAGTTTGATATTCCAGAAGTTTGTGTCTCCTTGAAGGTGAAGTCAAGCAATACGCGACGGTTCTTTTTCTCAGATGCCCAAAGTCTGAAGGAGATGCACTCTTGCATTAGCCCTCATGTGGACCAAACTAATGAACAAATTTTGAACTCCTCTAACACTCAGATGTTCATCCGACAGTTTCTGAACTCTTGGGACTTTGAGGAAAGCGATGAAAGCGTAAAAGGTGGACACTTGGTTCATTTCCTTAATCTAGACCCATCTACCTCCGACAAGAACGTCATAAATAACCCACAATTTCCAAAGAACTCAGTACCCTCAGATGTTTTATCCCAAATCAGCCTGTTTGAAAGTGATCAGGACCAGACCTTCAATCCCATGATCCTCTTCCTTACCTCTCGGCACCTTTGCGTTCTCAAGGTAGACTTTGTCGCTCTGTCGTCCCGGGACTCTTCGGAAGCGAGTGTGATGCGGAGCTGCTCCAAAGTAACCCGTATCCCGCTCTCGTTCACACTCCTCGACCCAAAGCAGAACTGTTCTTGTAGAGCCGTCTCAAACTCTCGCTATGATGACCATGTCGTGGAACTGATGGCAGGTCACGAGCGCCTGTCTGTTGTTTTTGCCCTTCCACAAGACAAGTTTACCTTCCTGCAAGAGTTCATACGGCTGCGATCCAATCTACGGGAAATTAAGACCATCGCCCTGCAGCGCACCAAGAAAGGACACTTGAAAGTGCACAGTTGTCCTGCTCAGGCTACAACCACCAAAAGAATACCTACCAGCAGGTAATGGCGTTCATTTGTTACTAATATTTCTAAAGATATGTTAGCATGTATGCCATTTTAGCCCCAGACCTAAGCTGTAGCCTGGAATATAACTGAAAGGTTGTAGGTTCAGACTCTGCAAAGGAAGTCATCATTGGTGCCTTTTAGCAAGAATATTCCTGACTACATGTTGCTAGTATTCTGCTACTAAAAATGACTTCAACATTCATTAGTTGGGGTTTGAATTTAGCATTCATCATATTGTTTTGAAATTATAGCTATAGCAGTTAGCATGAGAATTATGTTGATAACTCTTAACCAGAAGTTTTTAGAAAAGAAATGCCATCTCAAAAGTAAGTTAACTCTAACTTTAAACCTTTCCCTAATAGTGTTGTCAAAAGTACCAACTTTGATACCAAGTCGGTACTGAAATTTAAAAAATGTGATGCTTTGAGCACTGTTGAGTGGATTCGTAAACACCTCTGATTGGCCATTGTGTTCAAGCGCTCATCAGATATGTCTGTGATTGGCTACAATGATCAACGCTTCAAAAACATGTTGTAAATAGACATCAATGACACTCTTCACAGAGCGCTTGCACAGATACACACGGTAAAGTAATGGTGAAGTAACTACTTACAACCCACACCTTCACAATTAATAGAGAGATGGTATGACTAATTCACACATGCAATCGCTTTCTCAATAATGCATTCAAACAAATGTACAGGTACTGTGCTAATTTATCTGTATCTGATTTACAACAAGCAGATATCTGTAAGAAATGTTAGGAACCATAGATAAAATAACTGCTGAAAGTGAGCTGTCATGTCAGAGCACTCTTTCCCATCTTTAATAGTCAAGCATATTTAATGTACTTGTCAGTGAACTATGAGGGCAAAAACAAACAAACAGAATAATCGTTCATTAATCGTAATCGAGGTAAAATGTTCAATTAATCGAGATTTTGATTTTAGGTCATACTGTCCGGACCTATTTCAAACGCTCCCGTGCGTTGATCGTTGTAGCCAATCACAGATGTATCTGATGAGCACATAAACACAATGGCCAATCAGGTGTTTATAAATCCACTCAACAGCACTCAAAGCGTCACATTTTTTTAAAAATTTCAGTACCGACTTGTCGAAGACCGACAACACTAATTCCTAAACCCTAATCCTAACTTTATAGGCGAAATGGGTTGGGAAATAGCATTCTTCATATTGTTTTGAAATTAGAGCCATAGCAGTTAGCTTGAGGTTAGTGTGATGAACTTTTTTGCAAGGATGCCAGAAGAGCAAGTAATGTAATTTTCCACAAAGAATTAGTGGTTTCAAGTTCTTTGAACTAGAAAAGTAATTCCCAGCTCAAAAGGACGATTAAGACTTAACTATCACTATCCCTAATCCTAACTTTACAGATGAAATGCCAAATCTTAGAAATGCTTTTTATTGGATAGAAGAAATGCAGAAGGGGAGATGAAACGCATCTGTTAAATGACTACTCACTTTTCCTAAGGCAGCATTTGGTAATTAGAAAAACTTGAATGGTTCTTCTTAGCCGTTTTCACAGTAGATATATTGCACTGCTTTTTTTTTTTCCACAGTGTCCCTCAGGAAATGCCAAGGCCCCATCTGACCCTGTCTCTGCTGTATCCAGCCAAATCTCTCATTCAGCAGCTGATGGAGGACAACCAATGTCCCTCACACCTCTCACTTTCCTCTTCATTACTCCTCATCTCATCTCTCAAGGGAGACCAGCTTGTTCACTTCTTCCACAACAATATTGCTGAGGCAAGTCATCGCTCATTTCACAGTTTTATATCCTATAAGGAAATTTCTTGGAACTTGGAAGTTTCCTTTGCAGTCCCTTGGGTTTTCCAGTGTTGTGTTGTTATCCTCACACTGTATATTCCTCTATTTCTACTTCTGGTCGACCCATCTCTTCCTGTGTGCGCTCTTGGCTCCCGTGAATTTGTTTATTTACTTTTACTTTTGTTAAATTTGGCCAGCTGCCATGTTTTCAGAAGGCGGCTATCTGAACTATTTTCCACTCATTCTCAAATGTCCTATGCAATCAGTGCTCTGTTTTTACAGGATTTCCTAAACTAAATTTAAACCGTAAACAAACACAACTAACATTTGTTTCAAGCATGGTTACCCTCACTAGAATCATTTATACCCTACACTTAATTTGAGGTGTTTAATTGGACATGGACATGTCCTTAATTCTTCAAAATAAAATGATAACTAGCATGGCTGAAATGATCATTTATGTTTGTAGTACAAACTGCACAGAAGAAACAAAACCCTGACAATAAGTTTGGGCAATAGTAATGTGAGCAAACACCACTAAATAAACTGCAGTTTTGTGTGACAAAGAGACTGAAAACTGAGGGTGTTTGTCATGCAGGTGGAGAATGAGGAGCTGAAACACATCCTGTGGACATCAGTGCTCTTCTACAGATCTCCTGATGTGGAGACAACTGCCTGTGTCCTGCTGTCCACCAAAGCCATCTACTTCATCCTGGAGGACACGGCGTCCTCGCTCACCAACCAGTCGAGTGAGCAAAATCTTACTTTACATTTGCAATGATGATTCTATTCTGATCTCATCTTCTAATATATTTAGTTGTTCTGTTATAATGCAGCACAGAAGTTAAACTGTTATATGCTGTTTTAGTTATATAATTTTCCTATTATTCAGTTATATCTATTATCTTATTCATTTACATATACAATGCTGTTCAGTTCCTCGCATATATATATATATATATATATATATATATATATATATTTCTGTATTCTTTTTTTAGTCATCATTCTCTAGTACATTAAAATTGATTCATTAAATTGATTCATCTTGCAGTGATGTGGAGCTGGCAACCATCCGAGCACAAGGACACCGATTTCCTCATCTCCTTCTGCTTCACCCTTAAACTGAAGGACCTGCAGATCGTCAACGTGGGCTTGTTTGATCAGTACTTTCGAGTCGTCGGTGAGTTTGTTGTGACCAAGATCATTACTGGTCCAATTTTCTGTCCAAAAGGCATGTGATTGGATGACATATTTATCAAGCCATTTGTGTGAAATCTGTTTCATGAATTCAATTGTGCACCAAGGAACTGCTAATATAGCATTTCATATTGCTGCTTGTTTCTAAAGAAAACGCCTTTGGCGAAAAGCGAGCAATACTATTTATTTAATATATTATTTTAGCACTTCTATGTTGATGGTGTAAACTAAAGCAACTGAACTGAGCAATGAAACTAAAGGCCCCAATATACTTGAAGAAAAATCAAAGAACGATTTGATTTGATGAAATTTCGAACAAAATCAGGCTAAAACGAAGTTTGTTTTGCGTTCATTTCGGGACTTCGAAACAGTTTGCCAAAGCAAACTTTCCAGAAAATTTCACTCTGGCTTGTAAACACCACCAAACTACCATTGGTCTTTGGTAATAAAAGGTGTGGCTCTGAGACCCCGCCTTCTTTTTTTGCACGTGGAAATCCTCTCCAGATCATTTCTTCTGTTCAGTCCGTCAAGGTCAGACATCCGCAAGGAAAAGCATGAACACACTGACTGGAGAGCTGCTTTTATAGTAGAAACTGAAGTAGTAGTTTTAATTTAAAGAGACACTGACACTGTTTTAATGTTTAATACTGCAAAGCTGCTTGATTTAAAGCGACCCATTGTATAACGTGCTATGTAAATAAATGTGTCATGACTTTACTGGAGTGCTGAATTGCAGAGCTTTTGCAAACATATCCACATTGCTATGATCATATATGCTTTTTTAACTGCTGTTTTCTCACCGTGTTTTTGTTATTGAGAGGAAAGCGCACAGCACATATTTACATATTCATATAAACGCCGCTCTCGGCAGAGTAGGCAGTGTCAGGAAGTTCGCTAATAGTGCGGTGCCTGTTTAATTATCTTTCTTTTTTTCTTCAAAGGGCCTTCTGCTGATCACATCATTTCCTGTCTGACCCGTGACGGTTACGGCACACATCGCTTCCTGCAGCAGCTGATGCTGGTTTTGTCCCTGCTGGAGAAAGTTCCCTCTCCTGAACCTTCTGAGCTGGATTTCTACTCACAGTTTGGAAACAAAAGCACAGGTTTGACTGCTTGGATGTCTAGAATATATCGTGAAAATCCGATAAGTTGCTTCTCGTTACTTGAACCCTTTGACTGGATGTTTACCAATAATATATATTCCCTCATAAATCAGGTAAAATGGAGAACTACGAGCTGGTCCACTCCAGCAAGGTGAAGTTTATATACCCAAGCGAGGAAGAAATCGGAGACCTCACCTTTATCGTGGCGGAAAGAAAGACCCCGCAGGCGCCGTCTCACTCCTTCAACATCCTTTTGTACGTACTGGTGTTCCAGGTCCACGTCGTTCCAGGCCAAACCAGCCAGAACCGGACCGTCCTACAACCCAAGACTCTTATACTCACCAGCACAGATGTCTTCCTCCTGGATGAAGACCACGTCAGCTACCCGCTACCTGAATTCGCAAAAGAGCCGCCGCAAAGAGACAAATACCGTCTCACGGACGCCCGGCGGATTCGTGACCTAGACCGCGTGCTAATGGGCTACCAGACTTACCCGCAAGCCCTCACGCTGGTGTTCGACGACGTTCCCGGACCAGATCTTTTGTGCCACCTTACCATGGACCATTTTGCGGATGCCGACAGGAAGGGCGACAGGACACGGGGGGCTGGAGGAGCCGAGGGTGAAGTGCAGTGGTGTATTTTTGTACCGGGTGCGGACAGCAGGGAGCGGCTGATATCGCTCCTGGCTCGCCAGTGGGAGGTGCTGTGTAGCCGAGAGCTGCCGGTAGAGCTAACAGGCTAAAGCACGGGAAAAAAAACGGAAAATGCGCAGTATTTACCTACACATAGTATGACGAACATTTGTTTTTACTAACTTTTTTTTTTACTGTTTTGACACAATGCATCCTGGGAAGCTGTATTGTAGAGTCCACACGAGTGTAATATTTTTTGTCTCAGGCTTCAAACTTTGCTTTGCTTTTCAGACATATTTATCTGCTGCTGTGTACAATCGGCCATGCATCATAAAATGTGAAACATTTGTTATACAGTTTTGTGCTACAGTGTTATTTTGATTTTTAAAGTAAATTTGTTGTTCCATGGCAACAAAATGATTTTGTGATAGATGGCTTTTAATGAACGAAAAAGATATATATAGTCTTTCGTTTTTTTACGTAAATGCAGTTTTAAAGTGTTATTCCTATTTTAGAAAGTATTCCCGAGATGAATCTGTAGATTTATTTGTTCAGATATTCAAACGGAAGACCACCGAGCACATGTTTACAGAGCGCTTTCAGCTTCATGAGATTATTCATCATGGGAATTCAGACTGATCATGCACTTTGAATTTTTTAAATAAATGTGAGTAAATGTAAATGTGTTTTCTTTTTTATTATTGATTTTATGTAAGATATTTTACATAAACGACGTTTACATAAAGTCCACAAGACAAAAAAATAGCTGAATTTATTAAAATAACCCCATTCAAAAGTTTGTGAACCATCGATTCTTAATACTGTGTGTGGTTACCTGGATGATCCACGACTGTTTTTATGTTTTGTGATGGTTATTCATGAGTCCTTATTTGTTCGGAGCAGTTAAACTGAGCTCTGTTCTTCAGAAAAATCCTCCAGGTCCTGCAAATTCTTCAGTTTTCAAGGATTTTTTGCATATTTGAACCCTTTTCAGCAGTGACTATATGATTTTGAGATCCATCTTTTCACACGGAGGACAACTGAGGGACTCAAACACAACTATTAAAAAAGGTTCAAATATTCACTGATGCTCCTGAAAAAAACATGATGCATTAAGAGCCGGGGGGGTGAAAACTTTGAATTTGAAGATCAAGGTAAATTGTACTTAATTTGTCTTCCGGGAAACATGCAGATGTCTTCTGTTGCCTCCGAAAGGCAGTACTAAATGGAAAAAAAAAAAATTTGGAAAAAAGAATCTTCATCCTGTTTAAAAGTTTTCACCCCCCAGCTTTTCTTTTTGTGCCAGTGCTCTATGAAGGATTATGTTTAATTTTTGTTCAAATATATATATATATAATGTTTTATTATTATTATTGGATTCATATTTAAGAAAAGAAGCAACTGAATTCATAAATTCTCTGAAATGCTAGGTAAATGTGCCTGTAAACTAGACTCTAACAAAAAGAACAAAAAGCGAAAACAAAAGTGTGTCATGTGACTAACCAAAGGCCTGGTTGAGCAAACCAAAAAAACCTCTTCTTGTCTCTCCAACATATGTTGTTCCCTCGAAGACTGAGAGTCAGCAATATTAGATCCTGCTTTGAAACCCAGCGGGCACAGGGCCTGTTGCTGAAACATTCACGGCCTGATTGACCACTGCGAACACGCACACGGGGTCACGCACAAAACCACGCTTCTGGGAAACTGGCGCAGCTGTCAGCGCTGTAATTTCTATCACAGTGTGTCATTAAACGAGAGAGGAAGGGCAGGAAACATTTGCTTTGTGCTGTTGATTTAAGTTGTCCAGTGCTGGGCATTGTCAGTCTGACCCCGTCACTTCCTGTTATTCCTTTGGCCCGGGTGAAGGTCATGGTGAATTCACTGTATACTTTGTTTCTGTGAAATGCTTGATGTTCGGTTATTAAATATGGGCCATTGACTTTGTAGCACTTGCTTTGTGGCAGTTTGTACTAGCCTTGCAACTTCAATAACATTGTAATGTTTTCTGAACATTATGTTTGTTGCTGTGGAGATGAATGAGTTTGACAGACTGAGCTGAGATTTAATTGAAAACAATATTGGATTTCATATCTTTTTATATGTATGACACCAAGATACGGTTGCTAAGATGTTGATGGTGGTTGCCAGGGCATTGCTATGTGGTTGCAAGGGCTGTTGGTGGTTGCTATGGTGATGTTGTAGGATCTGCTAGTGTGGTTTTATGCACATTGCAGTGCAGTTGGTGGGTGGTTGCCAGGGCAGTGCTTTATGGTTGCTAAGGTGTTCTGTGCTTTGCCATGTAGCTAGTGAGGAAATTGTAGGTGGTCGCTAGGGTGTTGCTCTGTGGTTTCCAGGGTAACTGCATGGTTTTTCATGCATTGCTAAGTGGTCATTAAGATATTCTGAGCTATATTGTAGAATGTTGCTATGTAGCTGCTAAGGCGTTGTGCGTGGTTGCTATGGTGATGTTGTAGGATTTGTTGGAGTGTTCTATCTGGCTATGCTACTGCCAGGACAATGCTTTATTGTTGCTAAGGTGTGTTGTGGTCGTAGACCGTAAAAAATATAGGTTGTGGTATGGCAGGAATGATAGCTGGTTGCCGGGGCATTGCTATGTGGTTGCAAGTGTATTTTCAGTAGTTTTTAGCGCATTTCTGTTGGTTACTGGGGTATGCGGTTAAGATATACTGAGTGATCTGCCATACATTGATGCAGTTGTTAAAGTTTTTGGTGTGGTTTTTAGTTCATTGCTGAGCAGTGGCTAAGACAAAGACAATATTATGTGGTTGCCAGGGTGTTACTATGAGGTTCCAAAGGTGTTCTCAGTTTTAGTGCATTATGCATGCGGTTGCTAACTAGGGTGTTTCTATGCAGTAGGGCTGGGTAAAAAAATATCAATTTCTATATTTTAATTGATTCTCATTTTTATGAATCAATATCGATTCTTAAATCCCAAGAATCGATCTTTCAGTCTATGCTATTTTCAGTTGCGTGAACAGGATATTGTAGCGCGCCTCCCATCCGATAAATCGCAATAAGCTTTGTGCTTTGTTACTTTTGATATGAAACAAAGAACTCAGATTTTATTACGAAATTTAAATAACAAATACCGTTTTTTAATCTGGAATGAAAGTTCGCTTTTGCCGCCTCAGTTCAAACTAAGCAGCAGCGGGAAGCGCACGTGAACCGATCTCTTCCTTGTTACTAGTTAACAACGAAATAAACATGAATGACCATTATAAGGTATGTTAAAAAATACAGTAAAACTTACAGAAATCCGTATCATGTCTCATGTAATCTCTTAATTAGTGTTTCAATAAAACAACTTGTAACAATGTCACGTATGTTACATTTACCTCAGAAAAGCCATTGACCAAAAACTCGTTAGTCAGCTAGAAAAATATGAACATTTTGCTTAATATATGCTCCATATTACATATTCATTATATAGTTGAGTTTTTTTCCTTGAGAAAATTACTGTATCACTTATATATCCAGATTAACATTAATGATATCGAACTGAATCGTGAAATTTGTGTCAATACCTAGCCCTACTATGCAGTTGCTAATGTATTCTGAGTGTTATGCATCACTAAGCAGTTAATAATTTCATTGCGGTTTTTCGTCCATTGCTGAGCCCTTGTAGGTAGCAGAGTGGATTTTACTGCATTGCTATACGGTTGCTAGGTATTCTGAGTTTTTTCATGCATTGCTGTGTGGTCACTAAGGTTTTCTTTGTGTGTGTGTTTTTTTTTTTTTAGTGAATTGCTGAGCAGTTGCTAAAACATTGTAGGTGGTCAGCAGTTGCTATGTGGTAGCAAATGTGTTCTCACTAGTTTTAGTGCATTTCTATGCTGTTACTAGGGTGTTGCTAAGGTATTCTGAGTGTTTTTTCATGCATTGCTATTCAGGTTTTAATTTCATTGTGGTTTTTAGTTCATTGTTGGGCCCTTTTCAGGGTGTTAAGGGTGGATTTTAGTGCATTGCTTTATGGTTACTAGGGTGTTGCTTTGCATACTATGTGGTCACTAAGGTTTTCTCCGTGTTTTTTAAGTGCACTGCTTAGCAGTTGCCAAGCCATTG
This sequence comes from Hypophthalmichthys molitrix, assembly GCA_037950675.1. Lineage (NCBI taxonomy): Eukaryota > Metazoa > Chordata > Actinopteri > Cypriniformes > Xenocyprididae > Hypophthalmichthys > Hypophthalmichthys molitrix. Next base: position 6,248,924 of record CM075501.1, on the reverse strand, counting down.
TAGGTGGTTCCCAGGGCATTACTATGTGGTTGCAAATGTGTTTTTAGTGGCTTTCTAAGGTGTTCTGGCTGTTATTAGCACAGTATTATGCATTTGCTAGAGTGTTCTGGATGGTTGCATACTGACAAAGAGCTCAACCTCAAGTCTCTGTAATATTCTGGTCTCTAGCTATTGGACGAGTCCCTCTTTAAAGGACCTTTTCTGCCTTTTTTTAATCATCTTGCTGTACAAAAACTGTCCAATCACTTAGAAAAGTAATAGCACACCTCTTCACAAAAGGAGGGGTCAATGCCAAAGTTTAATATTTAGCAAACACTCCTAATTATAATGTGACACAAATACCCTCAAAATAACAAAACATTTTTTTAAAATAATGACCATTTTTAACCTGACATGCTCATAATTTTGTTTTCTTTTGAAAGTGAACATTTTTATCTCTGTCAATAGTATCACTATTCAGCAGACAGACACAATAGCAGGAACTGTCAAAGTCTTAAAATGATGACACAGCAGTAGCGCAGAGTGAACGCTGCAGTTTTTTACTATATTGAATGTCTGCTTTCCAATTTTAATCTACTGCAATTAAATAGAATCTAGCTCTTTAAATGACATTTTTATTATTTTTTTTCAACAAGTGCACTTTAATAAAAGTGTAAAAAGACTCTTTAAAGTGAAAAAGAAAAGGAGATAAAAGTTTTTAATTGTTAATCTCTAAATTCTCAATTTATCATTCTAGCAGCTCAAATAGTAGAGCAATGCACTAACGACTCCAAGGTCACGGGTTCGATTCCCACAAGAACTGATAAAATATTCTAGATAAACGTGCTGCTAAATGCATAAATGTCGCTGTTTAAATAATTTGTTTTCTCACTTTTAATAACAGGGCGACCTCAAATCTAACCCTAGCTCTGCTGGCACTAAATATTTATGTGACCCTTTAAGATAAAGAAAAATTTGCTAATGCTCAATGTACCGTTTTCAAATTCTGCTGAACCGTGCAATCTTGTCAGCTGACAAACATCGACTTCCCAAACCAACATGGAGGCGACTCAGTGGAGGAAATCCGGTGATTTTCCTGTCAGGAAAAGATGTTTTTCTCACCCGTTCTCTAGCTTGAAGCCGCTGTGTGGTCATATCAAACCTCTCTCACTTGGTGTCAAGCTGCTCAACATGCAAATCCTTGAAAGCACATGAGCGAGAAGGTCTGAAAAGGTTTTTCTGGAGATGATTAAAATCGAGATATCCAGTTGTATCCTGTGACTGGAGATTGTGGCCGGTCTCAGAAGAGGCATTTCTGTTTGTGTTACATGTTTATCTGACAACTTTTCAGGAGTTTTTCTGGCTTTGAGGAAGCAGATATGTCTTATCTTCTCATTTTGGGATTCATGGTACTGTGGATTATACAGATTCAAGTAAGTTGCATGAAAACTTGTTTGTCTTAAAGTAACTATTTAAATGATTTGTTAAATTTTTGGGACATGTACCATGGTAATACTACCATTGTATTAACTGAAGGAAAATGCACTTTGGTATTATTGATGGTATTAATTGAAAGAATATGCACTTAAAAAAATACTATGGTATTTTTCCTAAACAAATTGATATTGTCATGGTACCAAGTCCACTTTTTTTTTTTTTGATCAGTGCACCATGGTATTGAACCTTTACTCTTTTGTAAGGGTGGTATATTTTTAATTTATAATTCTTTTTAGACATGTACTATGCTGATACTGTGGTATTCTTAGAAATAATATGTAAACGCCTTGTAAAAAGTGACAATACCATGGTACATAGCTGATGCTAGAAGATATATTGTACTTTATCTAAACTATGATTATAGATAGTATGATAGACAGATTAGGGTCAGGTGTTTGAAAAGTGGAGTCTACATCTTTAAGTAACTATTTAAATGATTTATTAAAAGTTGTACCACACACCATGGTAATATCATGGTATTCATTGAATGACCATGTATGAATATGCACTTTTTAAATAGTACTATGGTATTTTTGTTTTTGGACCATGGTAGTACCAATTATTATGGTGTTTACATGGTACTTCACAGCACTTCCTTGAATACCGTGGTACACCCCCTAAAGAAATTGATATTGTCATGGTACCAGGTCTACTTTTTGGTATTTTTGGTAACTGATTACTGTACCATGGTACTGACCCATTACTTTTTTGTAAGGGTGGTATAATTTTAATTTACAAGACTAATAATAATTAATTTATATATTTTTTGGACATGTACTATGGTAATACCATGGCATTCTTTGGAATACTATGTAAATGCCTTGCAAAAAGTAGGGGTACCATGGTACATTACTTTGATTTATACTAGGGCTATATAGCTATGGTTATTGGAAACAACCCATGGTATATTTCCAAAGAAAGATAATATTACCATTGTACCTCTAATAAGTACAAGATGGTATATATATATATACACTACCAGTCAAAAGTTTGGGCACGGTAAGATTTTTAATGTTTTTAAAAGAAGATTCGTCTGCTCACCAAGGCTGCATTTATTTAATTAAAAATACAGTAAAAACAGTAATATTGTGAAATATTATTACAATTTAAAATAACTGTTTTCTGTTTGAATATATTTTATAAAGTAATTTATTCCTGTGATCAAAGCTGAATTTTCAGCATCATTACTCCAGTCTTCAGGGTCACATGATCCTTCAGAAATCATTCTAATATGCTGATCTGCTGCTCAAGAAACATTTATGATTATTATCAATGTTGAAAACAGTTGTGTACTTTTTTTTTCCAGGATTCCTTGATGAATAGAAAGTTCAAAAGAACAGCATTTTTCTGAAATACAAAGCTTTTGTAACATTATACACTACCGTTCATAAGTTTGGGGTCAGTAAGAATTGTTATTTTTTTTAAAAGAAATTAAAGAAATTAATACTTTTATTCAGCAAGGATGCATTAAATCGATCAAAAGTCACAGTAAAGACATTTATAATGTTACAAAAGATTATATTTCAAATAAATGCTGTTCTTTTGAACTTTCTATTCATCAAAGAATCCTAAAAAAAATATTGTACACAAATATTTTGTACAATTGTACACAATAAATGTTTCTTGAGCAGCAAATCAGCATATTAGAATGATTTCTGAAGGATCATGTGACACTGAAGACTGGAGTAATGATGCTGAAAATGACTGGTAGCATATATATATATATATATATATGTACATGGTATCTGAATATGGTACCTGTACCATAGGGGACCTGTACCATGATAATACCATGGTATTTATATATAAATACTATGATAAATTAATATGCAAAACATCTGAACTCAACATACCCAGATAGCATCCAGATGTAGGCCACTTCAGGCAATGATGTTGGCTGTTTTCTGGCCCGAGAGAAAACTCCAGGGTTAGAAAAAATATCAACTGTGACCCACATTAGGGTCAGGTTTGGTTTATTTGCTCTGTTTTTGGCTGATGTGGCTATGCTGTGACCCGCTTGTAGCCCAGATCTGGCAAACAGGAGCAGAACGCCAAAGTACCATTATTCCACATGGTATGTGGGCCAGATCTGGGCCAAAGTAGTTTTACTAACTGGGTATAAAAAATTCATACTGTTATCATCACTAAAACATACCACACGAAGAGGATTTGCATTGAAAGATTCGTTTTTTGCATAAACCTCTTACTTTTTGTAATTTTTATGTTTTTAAAAATGTTTACGTGATTTGCGCACAGCACAGTACCAGACTTGCATTCTTATTCGCGAGCCACATTTGTGTTTCTGTCATTCCAGGCCGCCTCTAATCGATGTGATGCGCCTGTTACAGTCCTGAACAAAACTCCCTGCACATCGTGCGCGGCTGCCGCTGCCGTCGTCTGCCCGCGAGGGTTCAGGAAGATCAACAAGAACCCTGAATTCTGCAGGTGTGTGATTATCCAGCCTTTTACTTTCCGTTCGTTCAGTATGTTAGTGTCTAATGTGTACTGTCCTGTTTCAGATATGTGGTGTTAATCGGGGATCGTCAGGTAGAGCAACAAGGGTGCGCTCATACCTGTCAGGGGGTTACGACAGTCCAAAAGTGCTGTCCGGGCTTCTGGGGACCCCTGTGCTTGCGTGAGTTACAATGACACCAAAAAAATGTTTGGACACTTAAGATACTCAAAAAATGCATGAATGTCATTGCTTTATATGAAATAAGCATATGTAATATATATAAGTCCTAACACTTTTTCGGGTCACCATATATCAGTTTCTCCTGTACTATACTAGCAGAGTACAGTGATATTACTTACTGGTTAAATGTCTGAGCTGGAAACCCAAAGACTGCAGATTCAAATTTACTTTAAGTTGCTTTGGGTAAGAAAGTATCTACTATGTGATGAATTTCCTAACCAGTCCTGTGTGTTTCTCCAGCTTGCCCTAGCTGGTCAGGAAAGATGTGTAACGGTTATGGTACATGTGAATCTGGAGAATCAGGAAATGGCACCTGTGTTTGTAATGTAAGTCCATCTTCTTATGTTCTTTTACCTTCAATTTTACATTTTTATGTTAAAATAGATGCTTTATTTATTTATTTCAATTGTATTTAAATAGGGTAAGTAATAACACAAAACAAATAATAATAATAATAATAAAAAAAAATTAGAGTTACCTTTTTAAGTCACATTGTTCCTCTACAACAAATTTTTTTGGTTTGTTTATTTATTTATGTATTTGCTTTAAAAAACTGAGTTATGTTGCCACTTCAATTAATAAATAATAACAATAAAAAATAACAATAATAATAATAAAGTATAATAAATTGTTATTTTTTTTAAATATGAGTTATGTTCATCTACTTTAATGTTGTTAATTTTATGTAAAATTTAGGTTGAAATAAATAAATGAATGAATAAATAAATAAACAAGCATTTATTATGTTTAGTAGTGGCCAAAAGTGATGTCTGGCTTAGGAAAATTGACTTCTTCACCCTTTATTCAAATATTATTAAAAATGTATTGAAGATTTTGTAAGCATATTGCGTAGTTGTGCTTGGAGTCAGTTGTTTTAATTATAATGCAATGAAACATGCCAAATTGTGCGACATAATTTTTGGCCAGGCTGTCAAACTAAGAAAATATGAACACATGCAAAAACGAGAGAACCAAAAATATATTATTAACTGATTATGTTGTAGTCAATTTATGCTTTTTCTGTGAGCTTTTTGTTTTATCTTTTTTACATTTTATCTTGCAGTAAAATAAATATAATTTATATAAGTAAATAAGTTAAATAATTTATCTTGTAGTAAAATAAAAACTGTAGCTGTAGTTTGCCTGTTTTGCTAACGATAAATTACATTTAGTTTTTTTTCTTCCCTCAAATTTATAGTATTTTAAAAATATAAAACATTTTCCTCATTTTGATGATTCATTCAAACTTGTAGGGTTGTTAAAAACAAATATCCCCTCTAAACAAGTAAATGTACACTAAAATGTAAATGTACTAGCGCAGTAAATAACTAAATAAATAATTTATAGTAAATTAGAGGTACCTTTTTAAATGTTATGTTCTTCTACTTTAGTTTTATGTAACACTTTTTTTGATTAAATAGATGCTTATTTATTTATTTATTTAAATATGTATTGTTCAGGGCCATTTGTAACTTATAATAATAATAGTAATAATAATAATAATCATCATCATCAACAATTTTTCAGGAGGGATATACAGGTTTTGCATGCCAGAACTGTTTGAATAAGAATGCCTATGGAGACCACTGCCTTTCAGGTCTGTTATTTGTACAACAGTAATTTCTGATCGCATAAGCTAATAATCATAATTTTCGAAGATAAAACGGTCTAATTGTAAAACTATTATAGAGTGCAGCTGTGTGAATGGAAAGTGTAATTCAGGACCTGACGGGGACGGAGAATGTTACTGTCAGCCGCCATTTTCAGGACCAAAGTGTGATAAAGGTAATTTAAGTTAAAGGTGCAATATGTAAGAATTTTGCAGTAAAATATCCAAAAACCACTAGGCCAGTGTTATATATTTTGTTCACTTGAGTACTTACAATATCCCAGATGTTTGCAACTATTTGTAAATCATGAGAAAATTGCAATTTTAACCAAGGCTCCGGGACGTGTGAGGAGTCGCCTGTCAATTGCATCATACCCGCGTCACCCTCGGTTTTATTTTGTAGAAACCATGGAAACACCAAAAACGCTTTAATATTTACATGTTTTAATAGACAAGGGAACAACTGTTTTGATATATTTATAGACAGAAAAACTAATTATTGTTATATAGCTCAGCATGTTTAGTCTGATTGTTTAAATCTAGTTTTCTTAATTTTTTGCGAGTACCATGCTTTACCATGCCTCAGAGAAAAACACTATTTTGTGAAGTAGCTAACATAGCATAATCAAATGCGGATTTATTTTTAGTAACAGTAATACAGAATTTTCTCCATCATACAATACATTTTAAAATTAATTGCATGCCATTTATCAACACAAGCCATCCAGCATTTAATATGTTATTCTAAAATCGATCTATCTTAGTGTGTCTCAAACAAGTGTCTCACAGCAGCCGCCGAGCGAACACAGAGTATTGTTATAACATGATTTTCAACACTCTCAAATGTATCTAATATGATAAACAGAGCTGTGTTACCTCATACTCATGACCGGGAAAGTGGAAGCAGCGCCGGTGATTGTGACATAATAAAAGTTCCACTGCTCGTCAGGCGTGTGTTGCGCAATCGCTCCAGCGGCCTCGTTCAGCTCCCACAACACTTGGTCCACTGCTTCATACTACAGTAACGTTAATAATAATCGCATCCATGAACTGCCCGAGTCCTATCCCGATTGTTTTCCATCGGCTGTGAGGTGAAGACCACATGTACAAAGATTCCACACTCAAACTTTGCGTCATCAAACTACACCTTTGTTTTGAATGCGACCTCTAGCGGACAGAAAATTTTACATATTGCACCTTTAATCTACCAGTGTCGCATTTTTCATAAAATATATACAAATACTAACGTTAAATATCATTATGTTGATTTTGTTTAATCACACTTTTCCTCTGCAGTTTCTTCATCTTGTTCAATCTGCCCGGCCTACTCGTACTGTAAAGGAAACGATGCAGGTGCCGTGTGCGAATGTCTGCCGGGATACAAAAAGATTGGACAAACATGTATAGGTACTTTCCTGATTTAAAATTATATTTAGTGTATGTTTGCTTTATGTATGCTTTTAAAGGTACACTATGTAACATTTATTTTGTTCAAAATTAATCAAAATGTAAATAATGAGTCAATACATCATCAGTCTTTCCTCCAAAATGTCTTAACCTGATTCACTAGGGTAAGCCTATTATAAGTGTATATTTTAGACCTGATGGGATGGATTTGCAGGAAATTACATACATACGTCACTCACCTGTGCATATCTCATCATATCTGTAATACACTACTTTGAGGTGTGTATGGTGTGGGAGTGGCATAGGTTTGTTGTCACAATGAGCAAGAAAGGTGGACATAAAGCTTTCTAAATCTGGAATCGACTGTTTTAAACAAAAGCCAAACAGAGGAGAGTCTGCTGGCAAGTTGGCGAGAACTGAGGGATTTGAAATGTTGTAAAAGTGACGCAGAGATGGTGTTTTTATTACTTAACAGTTGAGTAAGGTATTTTATTGAACATACTGAATTGCCATATGTAGCTCTCTAGCAAATTTCATTGTAAAGCATTATCTATTGTGAAGGGTTCATTATGGTTGTTGTAGCCCTGTGCTGGTATTTATTTTCAAGGAAGTACCGTTGTAATGAGAAATCGAGTGCCCCCGAGGAATCAGGTATCCTTTAGGACCCAAGTGGTAATGCCTGATCAAAACTTGTTATTGTGATGTATGACTAATTATAATATTTCACTATTGTATGATGTTTATTACATTAAATGCACAAACAACATGCTTGAAATATAAAATAAATGCCTATATATTGCATAATAAAACTGGAAACATATATAGAAAGCAAAAAACATACCTAATATAATATAATCAAAGCTGGCAGGCTAATCGGGTAGATATATGCTATGCTAGTACATAAGCTAACTAAAAAACAGTAAGAAAGAGAAATGTTTGATTTTAAAACATGCACTACTAGGCTTAAGAGATATAACCAGTTTAGATGGAAAGGATCTCAACAAGTTACATGGTTGACCATATTCATCCGCACAGTCACGCAGAGCCGAAGCACAACCCAAAAAAAGTTCTTCCGCTGAATGCATGCAGTTGTGTTTTTAACCGCTAGAGGGCCAAAAGTAGTGTACCTTTAAATGCAAAAGAGGCGAGTTCCTATCCATCATCTCTTTCTACCCCGTTCCAGGTGTGTGTTCGCCAGGGATTTGTGACGTGAACGCTAAATGTTCATTTACCGTCGGGAAGTTTCAATGCGAGTGTGAAGAGGGATTCGAGGGAGATGGCAAACACTGCGTTCCCATCAATCCCTGCGATACTAATAACGGAGGCTGTCCTGTGGAGTCCACCCTCTGTGAATTTACAGGCCCAGGGAAGGTGAGCAATGCATTGTGGGATAGAAACTGAAGCTAATGTAGAATTCAATGTTGTTTGTTATATAAACTTTGTGTGTTTCCTCCCCAGTCGAAGTGTGTGTGTTTGCCCGGATTTGAGTCATCCGACCCGTCCAAGGGTTGCACACCAAAGCCTGTCTGCACGCCCGGTTCATGCCACAGCAGCGCCCAGTGCGAGGTGAATTCGAACGGCTCACCCAGGTCTGTCCCGGTGCTTCCCCCACGATAACATGACAAAGGCAACTTTCACTTCCTTCAGTGGCACTCTATTGACTGAGAGAATCTCACGTAACCTGTCCAAAACATGTCCAGGCCACATTTCACCCAAAATCTTAAGAAGAAAAACATA
>CM075501.1:5812500-6235000 GCA_037950675.1 Hypophthalmichthys molitrix | reverse complement strand
GAACAGCATGAGGGTGAGTAATAAATGACATTATTTTCATTTTTGGGTGAACTAACCCTGTAAGTAAAATTAAAGGGTTAGTTCACCCAAAAATGAAAATTCCATAAGACCTTTGTTCATCTTCGGAACACAAATTAAGATATTTTTGATGAAATTCGATGGCTTAGTGAGGCCTCCATTGACAGAAAGTTAATTTACACTTTCAAACAAAGGTACTAAAGTTATATTTAAAACAGTTCATGTGACTACAGTGGTTCAACCTTAATGTTCTGAAGCGACAAGAATACTTTTTGTGCGCAAAAAAAAAACAAAATAGCTGCTTTATTTAGCAATATCTAGAGATGGGCGATTTCAAAACACTGCTTCATGAAGCTCGAAGTTTTATGAATATTTTGTTTCGAATCAGTGGTTTGGAGCGTATATCAAACTGCCAAAGTCACTTGAACTATTGACATTTCGAAACACTTATGACGCAACAAAGCCTCGTTTACTGAAATCACGTGACTTTCCCAGTGTACTTGCATGGCTGAGTTTCCAAATGGAATTGCAAAAACACTGATATTATTTAAAAAATAAATACATAAATTATTTACTAAAATTTTATTTTCAATTGCAATTAATTTATTATGGTAAATAAAACATCAGTCTAACAAGATTTTCTATGAATTCTCTGCAAAATTTTGCTTCTCTCCTTAGGGTTCCTGTGTCCGATGTAGTCATCTCCATGAGACACAGTGTCCACCTGGAAGTGTTGAGCTGGTATTTGGTGTTTTCACTTATTAATGAACCATATCAGACATCTATAATCAATACGCAATTATTAAAAGACATTTTAAATGAATGTGTTTTCAACATTGCAATTACAAATAAAGAAAATCGAAACATGAGCACCACTGACAACAGTGTTGACCATAATTTATTCCAGCGAACTATGCATTTGGCCATTTTTATTTCCCGTTTGATAGACAGGTCATTTTAGTGGCTGCGAGCCAGTTCCTGATCACCAATGGTCGTACTTGCTCTCCGAGGAAGGCTGTGCCAAATACTGCAACATTACTCAGATGGTATGAAAATAAGGTCTCAGATCCCACAATGTTTCAAATGCATTCATCTTTAAATATTCTGAATTATTTACAATGAGTAATCTGTGAGATGTTTGCCATCTTGTTTGCAGATGCCGGAGTGTTGCAGTGGTTTCTATGGGCCGGACTGTAAGCCGTGCATTGGAGGTTTCCAGCACCCATGTTATGATAAAGGGACTGTAAGTATGTTAGTATGAACTCACTATGAACGTGAATTCGGCTGAAGGAAGTGCTGGTGTTTATTTGCCATGTCTCTGTCTGTAGTGTTTTGACGGCATCAATGGAAACGGCTCCTGTAAGTGTGAACCAGCATTTAAGGGTGTAGGGTGTCACCTCTGCTCAGACCCCAACAAACATGGAGAGAACTGTGATGAAGGTGAAATTATATACCTTATATATGTGTTTTTCTTTACCAGTTTACCTTTTCAAAGTACCACCTTCTGTCTCTTTGTCCAAACTGTGACCCGCTGCTGATACAGTATTAGTGGTCTTGACCTTCTCCTCTCCTTGCGCTCTGTTTGGTCCTGTAGATTGCCGCTGTGTCCATGGCACCTGTGATAACAGGCCTGGCAGTATGGGGCTGTGTAGGAAAGGAACTTGTCTGGAGGGGTTTTCAGGGGAACTTTGTGACCAGACCGCCACCCCCTGCAATTCAGACGGCGTCCTTGAGCACTGCCACATTCACGCCAAATGTGTCCAAAACAATGGACAAAACATGTACGTGTCACTTGAGCATGATGTGTAGATCATTATAGACTGCACACAGGTATTTATTTTTATTTTATTTTATTTTATTTTATTTTTGACAATATTTTTGGCAAAGCTTTGACAGTTTTTTTACAACCCAATACTTTTACTCTGCAATGCGCATTTTATGTTATTTTATTTATTTTACAGTCAGGTTTTTACCTTACTTTACCTTACTTTACTTTACTTTTATTTAAAAAAAATATTTTATTTTATTTTATTTATTTTATTTTATTGATAAAATTTTTGGCAAATATTTGACAGTTTTTTTTGCAACCCAATACTTTTAATCTGCAATGCACATTTATATAATAAAATAAATATTTTATTTATTTTACAGTGGTTTTTACTTTACTTTATTTTATTACAGTCAGTTATTTTATTTTAGACAACATTTTTGTTAAATATTTGGCAATTTTTTTTTAACAAACCAATACTTTTACCCAATGCCCATTTTTCAATTTGTTTATTTTATTTTATTTTATTTTATTTTTTTATTTGGCAAATATTTGACAGGTAGGTTTTTTTTTGTTTTGTTTTTTGCTATGCACATTTTATGTTATTTTATTTAATTTACAGTTGTAACTGACTTTTACTCTGCGATGCCCATTGAAACAAGCATCTTAGCAGTGTCAGTGTCTTTGTGTTTAACTGTTGTTATGTTCTGACTTGTTAATCGTCATCCGTCTTTGGTGTGTTATTGATCTATTGTACATTGTGCTGTAGGTGTGTTTGTCTGCCTGGATACGAAGGAGACGGTTACACTTGCACTGAAACCAATCTCTGCCTCCAGCCTCAGAGAGGAGGCTGCGATGCCAATGTGAGACAGATGTATTTCCCTTTTCCAGTAGTTTGCCTTTAGCCCTCAGATGTAGAACAAATCTAAAGTGATGTCTGCCCCGTTTTTACTAGTGCATCAGAATTCAGAAGTTGCAGTGATTTAAAGTTGCCTTTGATTCAAACTGACATATGAAAATGATTTCCAGCATTGGCCAGGATTGAATTTTTGCACCTTTGTTGTAAGAGTAAAATTAAAAGTAGCTTGCTACATTTAAGTTACTTAAGGAAGCAATATGTTTTAATAATAATAATAAAAAAATAAACAACCAAAAAATAAGACGAGACCAGACTAGATCTGTCTGCAACTCATGGAAACCCATTCCTGCTATCTATAAGAAAAAAAACATGCATCATAATTATGACACACAAAGTCAAAATTGATATAAAGCAGAAGGTTAGGAAATGCTATGCAAACCAGCAGATATAGTGTGAAAGCCAACTTTAGTATTCTTTATTTTATGACACGCTGCTGAATCATGCGCGATATGACAATGTTAAGTTATTTAATTCGGTTTTGATTTCATGTTGACCCTGACTCAGTTTTTTTGTGTTTAATAGGCCATGTGTACGTACGATGCGGGAAAGGTGAACTGTGTTTGTATGGAAGGATGGACTGGTGATGGAAGTTTGTGTGTGGAGATCAATAACTGCCTGCTGGAGAGTCGAGGTGGATGTCATGAAAATGCAGAGTGCACCCCCACTGCACCAGGACAGGTAATGATCCCGATACCATAACCTGGATTAGTAAATAACCTGTGAGGATACAGTTAACCTGTAGTACAGAAAAATCACAAAAAAAAAAATCTCTTTAAAGGCACAATATGTAAATTTTCGCCACTAGAGGTCGCTTATTTAAAACAAAGGCGTAGCTTGATGACGCCTTGATTTCGCTGAATCATGGGAGGTGTTGTCTTCACGTCTACAGCTGGTGGAAAAGAATTGGGATGGGACTCAATTATTAACATTACTGTAGTATGAAGCAAAGCTGGAGCGATTGCTAATGAGAGACAAGTGCGACACACGTCTTGAGAGCAGCAGAGCTTTTATTCTGCCACAGTCGTCGCTTCCGCTTCTTCCGGTCAAGCATATGTGGGGTAAAGCAGTGCTGTTTTATCATATTAGATATATTTGTGTGTTGAAAGTTGTTATAATGCTACTCTGTGTTCACTCGGCGGCTGCTATGAGACACTTGTTGCACACTGCAGTAAGCTAGATCGATATTAGGCATGGTAAAACACGGTACTCGAGATTTACGAGAAAACGAGATTTAAACAATAAGACTTTCTGTGTTGAGCTGTATTACAAAGATTAGTTTTCTGTCAATGAATGTATCCAAACAGTTGCTCACCTGTCTAATAAAACACATAATAAACTAAAGCATCTTTGGTGTTTCCATGGTTTCTACAAAATAAAACCAGAAATCGAGGGTAACGCGGGTATGATGTCATTGATCGGCAACGCATGGACACGGTCCTGGTTAAAATGGCTTATTTCCCGGGATTTAAATATTCTTGGAATGTTCATTCTCTTAAGTACACAGGACAATAAAGTATATAACATTGTTCTAGTGGTTTTTGAATATTTTAATCCAAAAATCTTACATATTGTGCCTTTAATATCTCAATTGTCTCTCCTAGACAGCACTGAGATTAAATGGAGCTCCAATTGTGAAAGTCTTTTGCATCTCTAGTCCTTAAATTATGTTCAGGGTCAATCTGACCCAAACACATTTTTGAGTTGTCAGAAATGCAGATTATCCCAAGATGTTTTTTCTTGAAAGTGTGTGAGTTTCTCATTTAGGGTCATGAACATGCCAGCAAAATGTCGACAGTCTGAGGTGGTGTGGAATGTGTGTACTAAATTTATATTACGATTGCAATGTTAGCGGGTCAATTTGACCTGCAAATTTCATTCTTAAAGGCAGATGCACAGACCCCAAATTAAAAATTAATATATGTATTTTATGTCAGTTCCTCAACTACCCTTTGAGGATATTTACATTTTTTCATTTGGCAGATGCTTTTATTTGAAGAAATATATAATGCATTGTGAATTTTGCTGGGAATCGAACCCAATTAGGGTCAATTTGACCTGGAACATAACGATCCTACCCAGAACTTTAATGTACTGCAAGGGCTAGACATCTCAACAATGCCTCAAATACCAAAGTGTGCAATCAAGTCAGCAACCTCAATATTAACTTAACTGGGAACTGAGCTATGAAAGAAAAACAACCATTGCACACCCAGAACTGAGTTTTATTCGACTTATTTTTCTGTTCAGAATGAATGTAGCTGCAAGAAAGGCTACATGGGAGATGGCATCGTCTGCAAAATTGTCAACCCCTGTTTGTCAAATAACGGAGGCTGCCATTCTCTGGTCAGTATTTCATGCTTGCAGAGTTATGTACAACATAATAACTAGGGATGCACCGATACCAAGCCCATGTACTTGTACTCGTACTCGTAAAAATACCCCCGATACCAAAGACCGATACCTCACGTGACGTAACTGACAGAATTTTCCATGCACAGAGACACTGGCAGCATGAACAATGTCAGCTTCAGAGGTGTGGAAATACTTCAAAATTAATGATGACAACACACACATTGCAAACTGCATGCTTTCAATCACAATTCGTTATCGATTAGTGAAGGCGGGATAGGCGGAATCGCACTGAATGACACAGACCAGAAGTGCTCTCTCTTTCTTGCGCGCAATCCCAGTTCTCTTAGACAGCACTAATCGATCAGTTCTCCTCGCGCCTGAATGGTCAAATGTACACATAGTTGTCAAAATGTCCATCGTTTGGAGTATCTCACGTAAACACAGTCGGTTATGGCTTAAGTGGACGTAAACATTCCGGTGAAAACAGGATGTGTGTCAGTATCCATGGATTCGGTCTTAAAGGGACCGTAACCTATATTTGTCATTAATGTTAATAAAACAACAAAATATGTTAAATAAATGTATACATGGTAAATAAACCTACTGTATCTGTAAAACAAGATTATTTAATTTGTATCTCTATAGTATTTGTTGTATTGTTTGTAATTTGTTTATAAATTTCTTTTTATATAACAACAATTATATATATTGGTAATTATGCCCTTTGAAGGTTATTGGACACTGTGAAATTTTTGTTCTTTAAGTTTGTGACAAGCACATCAAAATTATTACTTTTTTCATTAGAGTAATAATAAAGAAGCTGTCCTACATTTATTAGTCTCACTGTGTTGTGCTTGGAAAACTGCAACATCACCACAAAAAAAAAAAAAAAGAGAGAGAGAGAGAGAGAAATTAATAAATGTATAGGCATTGGTATCTGTATCGGCGAGTACTAGAAAAAAAGTATCGGTACTTGTACTCGGTCCTTAAAAAATGGTATCGGTGCATCCCTAATAATATCCTGTCAAAATGCAGGATTCTGGTGAAATTATATTTAAGGCTAAAACTCCTTTATGCTAACATGTAAGGTGGCATAACTGCTCGATAATGTTTCCAGGCCACATGTAAATTGAAGGGCCCTGGAACACGTGAATGCACGTGCCCAAGTGAATACGAAGGTGACGGACTCACGTGTTATGGAAACATGCTTGTGGTAAGATGACGCATTCATTGAATTGTGAGATTTTAAATTAGCTGTCAACATCATGGACACATACACAATACACATATACAATAGATTTGTTCCTAAAAACTGATTTGGATCAAAATCCGATTTAATAATATAAATGTGTTAAGTTATTCATTTTTTATTTATGTTTTTATTTTCAGGAGCTAGATGGAAATTCTGTGTTTTATAATTTCAATCGGTTCCTTCAAGTAAGTACATCTTTACCTGAGTAAATTGTCAATGAGTCTGTTTACAAAAATTTTATAGTGACATAATTGAAAGAAAAAAGGAATATTTATTACACAAATATTATTCTACAACATTTCTGTGTTTATCTGCAGAGGCACAAAGTGATTGAGAGCGACAGCAGAGTCACGGCTTTAGTTCCATCTAAAGCTGCTTTTCAAAACCTCAGCGATTCAGACGAGTCTTTTTGGTTTGATTATTACAGGCTGCCTCACCTTCTACAGTATGTGTTTGGATCGACATTGAGAACTGATTTCTGAGGTTTGCAAAAGAGAATAAATGCCATGAGATAATTTTCTGTG
The DNA here is from genome assembly GCA_037950675.1 of Hypophthalmichthys molitrix. Taxonomy (NCBI): domain Eukaryota; kingdom Metazoa; phylum Chordata; class Actinopteri; order Cypriniformes; family Xenocyprididae; genus Hypophthalmichthys; species Hypophthalmichthys molitrix. The sequence continues at coordinate 6,228,167 of CM075501.1, read as the reverse complement.
TGCGATTTCTGTCTAGAGTTCATTTTTTAGAGGGGATCTACACCTCTGAAGACTTACAGCAGCAAGTTGGTAAAACAGTCCAGACTATAGGAAAGACTAAATGGGAGGTCCAAAGCAACGGCAGGGTAACTGTCGCACAAACCCCACCCCTTTGATTAATTACAGCGTTAAATTGATCATCTTTCACTGCTGTGATGTGACCTGTTCACCCTTGTGTCCCTAGGAGCTCATGATCGGCAATGCTACTATTCTTGTTCCAGACCTCAAGGCAATAAATGGGTGCATTCACATTATTGACACGGTAATTAAACTTTGTTTGATGGTGTCTGCTTTACCAAACCAAACCAAAAATATTAAATATTTAGTGCATCCCACACTATGTGTGCTACAAATTACAGTAAACAAAAAAATGGGATTTCCCATGGACTTACATGGAAGGAGGGACCCAAGACATATCTGGAGACCAGAATAACAGCATAGCAACACCCTAGTAACCACCCAAAACACCCTGTCATAATCATAGCAATGCCTTAAACGCATAGAAAACCAGTAGTAACACCCTGTCAACTTCCCAAAACTTTGCAGCAATAACAAGGCAATGCCCTAAACACACTTAGAACACCTTATTAATTGCATAGCAACACCCGAGCAACAACATAGCAATGTTCTAAACACACTTAGAACACCTTATCAACTGCATAGCAATACCTAAAAACATGTAGAACACATTAGCAACTGCATAGCAATGCTCTAGCAACTACCCAAAGCACCCTAGCAACAACATAGCAAATCTGTTTTTCTCGCAGGTTCTTCGACCCGCTTTATCTGATATACCTCCACCACCTCCCACTTTGATGAAGCTCCTGAACAACACTCCAGCATTCAGCCTTTTCAGGCAGGCGGCACTGGTGTGTTTCTGCCATTCACCCAGAGATATAACTTATTTTCAAAAAGAGTAACAAAATACCTGAATGCTGATTTTGTTACATGAGCATAGTTCTTTCTGTTTTTTAGCTTTATAACTTGGAAAGCAGTATCCCAACTAGAGATTACACCATTTTTGTCCCGTATGACAGTGCCGTACAGGAGTACCTAATTAATACAAACTCTACACAACTGGTGAGTGGAACTTTTTGATACAATGTTAGATCATGTGTCTCAATCATAAATTTGATGAAATTGTCTCTTTTTAACAGAGCCAAGACATCGTAAAATATCATGTAATTCTAAGTGAGCAACTCTTTCCTGAACACTTGGGCGATGGACTCTTCAAAAACACGTTTTTGGGAAATGGCACTCAGATCATGTTTTATGTGGACACTGAAAATCAGGTATTGCACAAAAGGCAACTCTATTCTGTACCCATGTTCTGTACAGTGCTTAAATGAAAATAGTCTTGACATCAACTTTTTTGTTCACCAGCCACTGTGGCTAGTTTTCCAAAGTTACCTTAGGGGTTGCACAGACTAGTCGACTTTAAAGCTCTGCCATGACGTCAACTGGTCGCTGATCATGGCCTATAGAGGGCGCAACAGGAAAAGAAATCTTTGAAGTCCACAATTACGCTCTGTATCCAACAGTTAATAGCAAATAAATGCATACTCCGAGAGCGCTCCACAAGACGTGTTTGTTTATACCATCTGGATGCTCAGTATCGATCAGGTGAATGCACATTTTAAACAGCTTATTGTGCACTTAAGTTAAACGACGTTCTAAAACTAATGCACTGCTGCACTGTAACACACACACTTAGACAGTAGCACGTACATCACATGCAGATTGCGCGTACACAGAACATTCAGTAGCGCAGAAATGTGTTGTCAACACTGTTCTATGACAACATTGTGATTTATCAATAAAATAGCTTAGAAACTGAAACGTTCTATCAAATATTTCTTAGTAACTAAAACCCACAACTTCACTAAAAAGCCCAAAGTATAGTTCACTTTTTACGCGTACGTGAGGGTCAGTGTACAGTGCGCGTGACGCGAATTTCATTATCGGAAGAGTACGCATGTACTGTACGCGCACCGTCAGATTTTTGCGCATTTAATTTTTTTTTTTTTTTTGACAGTAATTAGTTTATCCACAAGGTGGCAACCGTGCCAGAACACATGCAAGCTACAGCGACAACGGAGGCCTACATAGACGAGAGATTGTGTGAAGAGGTTAGAAAATACCCTCATTTGTACAACTATAGCATGAAAAAATACAAAGATTTTTACATGGGTTGTAACCCACGCAAGAGAGTGCTCAAAACTGCGCATGTGTCGAACGCCTGTGAATGCGTAGTCAAATATAGTATACTTGCCAAGGCTGCGCTCGACTGTGCGTGTACACTAGCGTACGCGTAAAAAAATGAAGTATACCCAGGGCTTTAGTAGAGAGACGCCGCTAGGTAGAAGTAATTCACACACGCAATTGCTCTCTCAATAATGCATTCATATAAATGTAATCTTTACTGTGCTACTTTATCCGTATCTGATTTAGAACGAGCAGAAATCCTTGAGAAATATAATGTCCCAAAGAAAAAAGAACTGATAAAAATAAGCTGTTATGTAGGAGCAATAGCCTTGTGGGCAGCGCTGTGTCATATGCCATAGCTGTGTCTCAGCTCGAGGTTCAGGCTTATTTGTTCATTAATGATGTCATCAGCGACTAGTCAACGTTGACTCGTCTTTAATCAAATAAATGTTGACTTTAAAATTCTGAAGTCACCCCTAGTTACTAGCCACTCAGCATTTTCTCTGGCCACAATTTTGACATCGATACCATGGGGAAAAACTGCCACATAGATGTTTTTAATATTATCTTGTCATTTAGCAGCAGGTATATTAGGCTGCTGTCATTTTAAGACCTGACACATTTATCCATTATACTGTTACACTTGAGTTTTCTTACTGAGCTGTTTACGTTCACTTAAAACACAGCTGACTGTTTACGTAAATGCTCACAAAGACTGGCATTTTGACATTGTTTTGTGTATATTTGGTTAAGCACAATAAGCAGTGAAATAGGAACTCAATTTAGTAGTGAGAGGCGGCTTTATGTGTGCGTGGTTTGGGTGTGAGCACAAAATCTGTGGAAATTAGTAAAATTATGGACAATACGCGCAATCCCACTCCGAAATTCAAGCCCTGTAACACTAACCAGAAATCCACCCACAATTGGCGGGTTGGCGAGTATTAATGTCAAGCCCTGGTCATTACTAACTATTCCTAAATTCCAGACAATGGCCAATGACGTTCCTATAAATGGAAGCTTCATCGAGACAAGGCATGGCACAGTGTTCGGGATCCCACGTGTCTTAGACCTTCACAAGAATCACTGCAGTAAAGAAGTGATTTTAAAAATTTCTGTAAGTTTCTGTTGGTAGTTTTGAGGTTAATCTCGAAGTGGTGTAACGAACAAAGTTAACGAACGTTTGCTTTCTTTGCAGGGCCGCTGTGGAGATTGTAATGCTGCACCAAAATGCCTCTATAACGCCAAACCTGTAAGATGGGTCCATTGTTGTTTTAGTTTGTTCTTAACTTTCATGTAATTCATAATAGTAAAATTAAGAAAAGGAAGTTTATGATTTGATCTTCTCGTCTCTTTACTTTAGATACAGCCAAAGTTCCCTCAAAATATGAAGTCAAACTGTAAATACAGGACTAGAGTTGGAAAAAAGAGAACAATGGTGCCAGGCTGTCACATAGATTGTTTGAGAACAACAAAGGTACTTCATTTTCTAAGGTTAGAAGCGTACTTAAACAAGTACGCAAACTCAGATGCTTTGAATGTGCACATTCACCCAAAAATAAGAATTTGGTTCATCTTCAAAACACAAATTGAGATATTTTTAATGAAATCTGAGAGGTTTCAGTGAATAAAAGCCTAAATTTTCATCATATAAAGCAATTGTATCTCTTCATAAGACCTGAATTAAAGTGCTTGATTCATATGAATTTGTTTTACAAATGCCTTTATGACCTTTTTAGATCTTTGGTTATCTGGACTTTCAATGGAGGGATAGAAACTTTGCAGGTTTCATCTTAATTTGTGTTTCAAAGATGAGTCTTAGAAGTTTGGAATGACATGAAGGTGAATAAATGATGACAATATTCATTTTTGGGTGATTCAGTGATTCATTTTTATCCCTTCAAGGAAGGATGTAAGGCTTTGCGCAAGTGACACTATTCAAAAGTTTGGACATTTTTACTTCCTTGTGTGTCAATGAGAATTTCATAGAGGTGATTCTGGTTGTATTTATTAGATTCACTATATTCCTACTTTATTTCAAATTTAACTATAAACATGTTGATAGTCTAACTTTAACTGATTTGCTCTTCAAGATTTACTTTAAACTGTTTTGACCGTCATTGACCTGAAAGAGAAAAACTAACCATAGAAGAAGAGTTTATAGTAATCTCTGCTACAGTGTCCACTTGTGGAAACAGTGAATATGCAAGCTATACTTCTGTTTGGACACATTTCTGAATAATACAATGTGTGAAATGGAGATTGTGTAGCTAGAAATGGTTGCATTTTCTGGGCCGGATTTGTGGACCGGTTGAGTTTACACCTTTAAATTCAGATTCAAAGCTGATTCGGATTCAGACCTCATAATAACTTTTTCTCCAGGACCACTTTTGCTGTCCGGGATACTTCGGACATGATTGCTCCAGATGTCCTGGCACTGTGGATAACTGGTGCTCCAACAACGGTCAATGCCAGGACGGGCTGTTCGGCAACGGGGAGTGTCTCTGTAAAGAGGGTTTCCATGGAACGGCCTGCGAGATGTGTGAACCTGGGAGATATGGAAAAGACTGCAAGTCAGGTAACATCTAAGAGCAATTTTCTATTCTACTATCTTTCATTGGCCATTCTGTAAGTGTTGTTCAAACATTTTTAAACAAACCCTTGTAAAACTATGGTTTTCATTTGGCAGAATGTCACTGTGAACATGGCAAATGTTTGGACGGAATGGAGGGAAATGGGCAATGCATTTGTTTCAAAGGTTGGAAGGGAGTGAATTGCTCTGTTGGTCAGTATTTAAGTCAAACTGCAATATTTTGTGTTAGATAACATATTTCTTACCTTAATGCGCTTGACGTCATAAAAATTTTATAATTTGCAGCGGTAGTTGATGATGCCTGTGGTGGAGTTTGTGATGTCAATGCCAAGTAAGTTTGTAAAATATACATATTAGACAGTTTATATTTTTAACATTCATAAATGAAACATTCAGTAAAATATTTTTCTGCCAGTTGTATCTCAGGAAGTTCAGGGACTCCTCCAACTTGTTCCTGCACACCTGGTTATCAGGGTAATGGGACTTTTTGCAAAGGTTTGTCTATGTTTTTTTTTTTTTGCTAAGTTTGTCATTGAAGTTTTTTCTCAGTGACAGTGAAATCAATTTTCACCCTATTTACTTTCTTAATACACATTCCTGGTCTTATAGTGAATGCTTTGCATATGCCTTCCACAGAATTTGACCCATGTGCCACGAACAATGGAGGATGTTCCACAAATGCAAACTGCACAAAAACATCTCCCGGTGAAAGGAGCTGCACGTGTAAAGCCGGCTACATTGGTGATGGGGTTATGTGTCTCGGTAAAAGAGTGATTTACTTCCTGTAATATCCAAATGGGTAGCATGGTTCTATTGATATTTGTGTTTTAGATTTGACGTGTGCGTCAATGCATCTGTGCAACATTTCTATGTAGCATTTAAAACTTTACTGATTTCTCTAGTGTTGTTGCTGTGAAGTGGGTCTTGCTGGCTTTTGTTTCTTTGGTGTTAGATTTGTATTATCAGCCTTGATTATGAATTTTGTTACCATTTAATGTAAACGTGATATGTGCTTAGGGTGTGCCTCAGGGCTCTGTATTGGGTTCAGTTATCAGTTTTACATTGTCTGTAAGCATTTACTTTTTAAAACTTGTGTAATTGTGTTTTCCCTACAGAAATGGATGCTTGCTTAGTGGACAATGGAGGATGTGACAAAAATGCTTTATGCATGAAAATTGGACCAAACAGGGTTTGTTTCACCTTTTTTTTAGTTCATGCTTAACAACAAATGTTAATGTTAAGAAGTCAACATTTAAATGTTGAGCATTACATTTGTTGCAGGTTGCATGCGCATGCAAGCCTGGTTTTATTTCCCAAGGTCATAGATGCCTGGCAGTTAACCCTTGTCGGAAGGTAACAGATTTCGAAGACAGTATTATGGCAAATAATTTAAAATCTATAAGGTATTTTTGTATGCAATCATTTTTATTTTATTTTATTACAGAATAATGGCGGCTGCAGTGTTAATGCTCTTTGCAGATACGTCGGTGATGGGGAACGTAATTGCACATGCTATATTGGCTACAAAGGAGACGGTTTTAAGTGTGCAGGGACTGTCAGTAGAGTCAGTATCATTTAAGTTGAATTTTAGCTTAATTATAATGATTGACCAAACATGAGAAACAACAACTGCTTTTCAAATGCATCTCATCATTGTTTATTGCAGGAGCTTCTTCGTATTCCCGAGGCAGCATGGCTGCGAAGAAATTTTGGTGTAAGTGCTCGTTTAAAATTTGTGAGAGAATTTGCTAATTTTTTTATATATTTGAAATATATTTACAATAATAATGTGAAATATGTGTATGTTATAGGCAATGAGAGTCCGAGATTTGTACAGTCAAGGCCCTTTCACTGTGTTTGTCCCTAATGCAGATTATGTCGCTAATTATTCGGTATGCTACTCTCACACAAACTGCATCACACAAACAAAAATTATAACATTATAAGTCAGTTCATGTCTTGTGCTGAAAATTTTGCTTAACTAATCTGATGTCACCTGATATTCAAGAAGGCCAGAGTTAGGAAGAGACTTATTTTTAATATATCAGTATTGATTGGATAGTAAAAAGTAGGCATTATGTAACAAATTTTGTTTTTCAAAGTCGTTAAAAGTTAAATGTATGCAAGATTGCGAAGGCACTTTTTTCATTTAAATAGTGTATCCCATTGCATATTTTCACAAATCAAAAAGGATTAACCTCTTTTTCTATTGTTATTTCATATAATTTCTTGTCATGACAGACTCCGCAGGTTGAAGCATGGATGAATTCAAGTCACAGTTTAGACCTGCTGCGTTACCATGTTGTCAGTTGTGAAGAATTGCGTGAATCAGACCTAAAATCTGTTAAAGAAGTTGTCACCAGTAGCGGATATAAATTACGCTTCAGCGTTAGAGATGTGAGTACTTGAAGTTTCAAACACATTTTATATTTTCGATATAGAATATTTATCTAAATTATGGTCAGAAATTATGGTGCTTAGGGAAAAAATGCCAACAAAATGAACAAAAATGTCTCCCAAAATCAAGATACTGGGGCGAAAAGCACAATTATTCCACCTTTGAAAAGAATAAAACATTATTAAGTATATGGTTAATGCCATGTCAGATGCTTCTGTGCCACCTTTGTAGTGTAAAGATGCCTTTTTGTTGATGTTGATAAAAGTTTTATTGGTAACAGCCTATAGTATTCTGAATGATTAATTGAACAAATTGAATACATTTAATGATTTAACATATAAAAGACAACACAGATACATTTAATTAGGTCATTATAAAAATTGCCCTTACAAAGGTGAAAAATGTCTCTGAAAATCAATTCCCCTTAATGGAAAAGTTCATTTCTGACTCTGATCTGAACCATCTGCTTTTGTGTCTCAGGGTGTTGTGTACATCAACAACAATACAAAGATCATCACCAGTGACTTTGAGTGCTCCAACGGGGTCATACATTTTATAGACAAGGTCCTCTTTCCGTACGAACTAACGGGCAAGGCAGATATCAACACTGATGTATGTACCTCAACAAATGGATACCATTTTTTAAGTGTAGAAAAAATCATAAAAATATCATTCCAATCAATTTATGTTGCAGCTGAACATTACTGCAGCTGCTGAACAATATGGCTTCAAAATCTTTAGCAAGCTCCTACAGGTAATATTTATGCTGTACATTTAGAATTTTTGATTATCAGACCAGATGCATTATTCCAAAACGTCATGCCTGTGTCTTCATCTAAACAGGATGCGGAATTGATGCATGTGGTGCAACATCAACCCTTTTACCCATTCACTATGTTCTGGCCAACGGATGACGTTTTTAACAGACTCCCTGAGGATAGAAAGACATGGCTGTACAGTGAAGACCATCGTGATAAGCTACAAGCCTACCTCAAAGCTCACATAGTCCGCGACCAGAGGGTATGAAGCTCAAACCTGAGTAAAATCAATTAAGTTATATATCAAAGTACCATGGTGTTACCATTTGATAGCGTCACTGAACCATGGTACCGCCAAAGTAATTTCTTTTAAGGGTCACAAAGCTTTTTGGATGTATGTTTCCAGGTAGTTGCTATTGCTCTTACTGCCGAGAAAAGAATGGAGACTCTGATTGGATCAGAGCTCACCTTCAGATGCAACAAAGAATTAACTGTAAGTATTTTGATGAGGAATAATGGGCAAAGAATTCCTTATATCCTTCTTGTATGTAAAAATGTTTGTTTTTTTATATTGACGTTTAGTTTTATTTCTGATCTTTTTCATTTAAGAACATTTTTTTCAACATTTATTATCTAGAATGAAAATTTATAGAAATAAATGTTTATTAAAATATTTCTAAATATTGTTTTTGTCTATGTTTTTATGATAAATTTATTTTATTTAAAAAAAAAATCAACATTTATACTCTGGAATGAGTGATTGTAGAAATAAATAATTGAATATTTATAAATATCAATAAATATTTGTCTTTTTATAGTGAGATTTTTTTTTTTTTTTTTTTTTAGCTTCTGATATGAACATTTGTGGAACAAAATATTTATCATTATAAATATTAATACATATTTGTCTCTTTTTTTCAAACATTTAAAACCTGACATAAGCCAATTAAGCTAACACATCCTGAAAAAAAGACTGAAATGTGAGATTGGAAACTACATCATGTGCCATTGTAAATGAATTTAATGTGTTTCATTCATTGGCATTTTATTATAAGACGTTTGATTTTGTCTCATTGTCTGATTTTCAGGGCGACATCTTAATCAATGGAAACAATGCCAGAATCGTAGCGCGAAACATGCTGTTTGATTCAGGAATCGCACATGGGATTGATCAGCTTCTGGAGCCGCCGAGCATTGGCGCTCGCTGCGATGACTTCTCAAGCATAGAGATAAAGGTATAAATGTTCATGATCTTAAATATTTAAGTGAGATTATTTACATCACCAAAAAAGGCACAAAATAAAATGTAAAGCACAAATGAAAAAAAGCACAAGTACGCAGAAACAATCTAGTTATTTTTTAGTTCAATTTAGTCACACTAGTGTTGCAACAAACTTGCTTAAAAGTGATTTTAACATTAAAACACATGGGCCGTTATTATAACATTGTTTGTTTTCAGGGACTCTGCGGTTCTTGTGCTGTGGCACCCCGTTGTCCCCTCGGATCAGAGGATACAGTGAGTGTATCTGTGTTTGTTGATTTGTGGTTCTGCAGCGTTAAAGGATTAGTTCACTTCAGAATTAAAATTTCCTGATAATTTACTTGAACCCCAGTGAAGTCCACTATATGGAGAAAAATCCTGGAATGTTTTCCTCATAAACCTTAATTTCTTTTCAACTGAAGAAAGAAAGACATAAACATCTTGGATGACATGGGGGTGAGTAAATTATCAGGAAATTTTCATTCTGAAGTGAACTAATCCTTTAACAAAACTTTAGCAGTCAGCACTTTATTGACTTACTCTTTGTTTTGTTTTTGCAACCAAGACAAATGTATTATATAAGCTTATACAAACATAGCATGCACTGATCCACACTGATGTCTTCTTACAGAACAGAACTAGCATATGTAGAAGACCTTATTCACCTTACATGTACAGACGGCCCAGTTATTACGGTTTGTACTCATACGGTTACGGATACAACTCCTACAGAGATTGGCTTGGTTGTAATCGGGTATGCACGAAAATGACGTGGAATGCCAAGTGCTGTAAAAACCACTTTGGAAGAGACTGTCAAGGTGAGAATTTAACGCACAAAAAGCAAGAGGTTGACTGAATGTTGCATGAAATGATGCAGCAAGTAGGTGTTAAACTGTGTGTTGGTTTGTGGTTTAGTGTGTCCTGGTGGTCTGGAGGCGCCGTGTGGAGAGCATGGAGACTGTGATGATGGGCGCACCGGCACAGGGGTGTGTAAATGTCATAGAGGTTTTGTAGGCACAGGCTGTGAGCTGTGTGAAAGGAATCACTTTGGGCCGAACTGTACAGGTAATCATTCAGCCCTTTTTTAAAACCATGAACTATGCCTAAACTAAGTGAAGTAGACTAAGTGAACAGGCAAATCAGGCAACTAAACTGTAAGAATAATTATGCAAATAGAGCACTACATAATATGCAGGAAGCAGGTCCAACTTTTTTGGCTTTTGTAAGGAGATAAAATGGAGGTACTGGCCAGTTGGCTGGTACCATTTTGATTGCAAGACAAAAAATCCTAGTCTAAGAGTTTTCACACTCTGTGGTCAGTAATTATATATAAATCTATATTTATGGGCAGTACATTTTCTCAACCCACGAGGCACTGGAGACTTTGGACTTGCAAAAATTATATTCACTTTACTTTTTTATATATTGAAATGTATTTTTATTGTAGTAGCTCTACTCTACTTTGTATTAACAGCTTTAACTCACAGTTTATCAATCTTTTCTCACAGCGTGTAACTGCACCAGCAATGGCAAGTGTGATGACGGCCTGGACGGTAATGGCAGCTGTTTCTGTCAAGAGGGGTGGACGGGTAAATACTGCGAATCAAAAATCGGTAAGAGCAGGCTTCACATGGAAAACTGTATTAAATGAATGGGATTATTAAAAATATGTTTGGGGTTAAATACAAGACAAAATCTGCGTAGATTACCACAGAAAATATTTTTGACTTGTTCAACAATCAAAAGAAATAAATTGTTGACAGTTATACGGACCCCCCTAAAGGGACATGGTGAAGGAAAATAATATGAGATGGGAGGAAAAATTATGTCATTGTTTTGTGTTCTCTCGCAAATGCATTGAAATATATTTTTTTCTCCCACCTCATATTTTTTCCATCACCATGTCACTTTAGGAGCTCCGGGCAGTTATACATTTACAATGGAAGTCTATTCTGCAAACAAAAAATCTTCAGTATTTTATGTATTTAAAACAATATAAATTTACTTTATTGATATAAAATGAAACCAGAAAACAAGAAAAAAATTGTATGAAATATAAACACATTTCTTATATATTTATTTATTTTATTATAAATAAATAAATATATTCCCTTGAAACAAGTTCAGTTATCTTTATACTGGAAAACAAGACAAAATTCTGATTAAGAATTTTCTTTTGTTTTTGCAGTAATTCCCAAACTTAAATTCTAACCGGATTTCTATCAAGTGTATTTTGTTGTTTGTTTTTAGAATTTCTTTAACCAACACTCTCTTTTATTTAACAGAAGTCAAGCCGATCTGCTCTCCTGCATGTGATCTCAACGCAGTGTGCCTCCCTCAAAATCAGTGCGAATGTGTGCCACCCTATGGAGGAAATGGTATCAACTGCACGGGTGGGTTATGAATCGCATCTATTGTATCAAGGCTCCTTCACACAAAGAACAGTAACTATATTAGTTTCCACACTAACGCATGATATCATTCTGTTTATTCTAAGCACACACTCCAGTTATGTCGTCTGCCTCTTTAAATGCTCAAGCTCTTTAGAGCATTATGGATTCTGATTGGCTGTCAGTGTTTTTATCGTTCATTAGCTGGAAAAAATAATTCTAAAAACTTGATTCCCATGATATTGTTTCTCTGTGCTGTCATCATTATAGTTGTGGTGTGGACTATGCTATTTTTTTTATATTTAGAACAATTTTTATCGGTGTGAACAAGCCTTTAGACTAACTGATTGTAAGATGCCTATTCTGAATTCAAATGTCTTATTGCCATTTTTATTATGAAGAAAGAAGAGAGGGCTCAGGTTCAAACAATAAGACATTCACATCATGTAACCTCATGACATTTAATAAAATACACGTGTTAGAGCTTTTGAATCTGGTTATAATCAGTTTTACAATAAGGTTTTACTTTACACTGCAAAAAAAAGTTTTTCTTAGTATTTTTTTCTTGTTTTCCAGTACAAATATCTGAACATTCCTAAATCAAGATACATTTACTTGAAAAGCAAAACGACTAATAAGATATTAAAGACCCCCTGTGGTGAAAATCAAGTTTTTGATGTTGTTTATATGTCTGTTTGGTGTTTTTAATATGCTTTAAGACAAACCATGTGCAAATTCATCAATCAACACCATTGCTGAGTATTTTCTCCTTAAAATTACAGTGTACCAAAGACAGTCTCAAAAACCCGGGCTTTTCATATCATTAGTATTTCCCTGCAAAAGTTTTCTTGCTCTGTTGACATTTTAACAGTGAGCACAAGAACACCTTTAAGAAGCTGATAAGAAATATCGGGTACTTATAGCAATATACCGGATGAATTATATATTTGATGTATATTACGATGATATAATGAATTATGTGCCTTTCTTCACTGACTTTCTATGATGTTCAAAGTGTTTCTAAGGATGCTGATTTTTAGAAAGAAGCTAACTCTGAGACAGTGAACGGTAACACGGTTTTGTAAAATTAGCAACACATTATTAGCTGTTTGATCATGCAGTCAAGCAAAAGGCTAATCATATCAATTACCCTTATGTGTCTGACGTTGTAGAGAGCCATACATAAAACACATTCTGATACATTGACTTGTAGACAAGCCTATATAATTCACTCTTCCTCTTCTTCTTCTGAATCAGTCTTTTGTTCAAACATATATGGCTGAATTAAACCAAAATTTCCACTTGCCATTGTGTAGCGTTTGCTACAGTTGAGCGAATAGATCAGGTAATCCGAGCTGCTGTGATTGAGTGGAGCCAGGGACTAATTAGCATATTCATGAATACACATATACGAAATGAAGCCAGTGTGTAGAGTTATATTCAAGCTATTTTAAGGCAAGAAGAAATTATTTTCACTGGAAAAAATGTTTACATTGTCACATTGTTTACATATGTCATTTGGATTATCAAAGATGAGTTTTAAGGGATAAAATTGACTGCAAGGGGACTTTAAGTCTTGTCTTCTGAAAAATTCCTTCTCGAGTAAATGTATCTTGATTTTTCAGATATTTTTAATGGAAAACAAGACAAAAATACTTTTTTTGCAGTGTATACATTCATAGTCTTATTGTGTATGATTCCCAATGGATAAAATCAAATCTCGTCCTACATTTTGTAATTTTTGATTGTTTTTTTAGCCCCAGATCTTTGCAGTGAATATAATGGAGGCTGCCACGTAGAAGCAGATTGTTTGCAGACCGGTATCAATGTTAGCTGTTCCTGTCGGACCGGATACTCTGGAGACGGACAGATCTGCTTGCCCATCGACCGATGTGTAGAGGAGGCGAACGGTGGCTGCAGCGATTTCGCAGAATGCATTTTCACCGGACCTGTACGTGGAACTTCTGCTTTTTGTTGTTGTTAATGGGTGAGAGCTGTTAAGGGTAAACAAAACGTGTAACATTTACCTTGTGGCAGAATGAGAGGCGCTGCGAATGTCTCACGGGGTATGTGGGAAACGGAATCCAGTGCTTGGAGAAAGTGGTGCCCCCTGTTGACCGCTGTCTGGAGGACAACGGTGGCTGCGACCCCAAAGCGATATGCAAAGACCTTCATTTCCACAGTACGATTTTACAGTTTTTAAGTATTTAAGGCAAGACACAAAGTTTGGTGTGTGTACAGTGCCTATAGAAAATCATCATGCCCCTTTGAAATAGTTAGTTTATTTGTCGTACAGCCTGAAATCAAAACACATTCCAAAAAAACTTTTTCCAGCTTTATTTATAAATTGTGCCTTACAACATCAAAGTAATGAAAGAAAAACCAACAGTTCTGAAAATTAATAAAAAACTGAAAAACTAGAATAACAGGGTTGGAAAGTCATCAGTCCCCTGATTTAATACTTTGTTGAGCCACCTTTTACTTTAATTACAGCCATTAATCTTTTTGGATATGTCTGTACTAGCTTTGCACACCTAGATTGGTGAATACTTGCCCATTCTTCCTTGTGAAACTGCTCCAGTTCATTCAAATTGTGTGGTGAGCGGCAATGGACTGCTCTCTCCTGGTCCATAAACAGATTTTCTATCGGATTTAAGTCATGACTCTGACTTGGCCACTCAAGGACATTCACCTTTTTATCCTTACCCCATTGCGTTGTTCTTTTGGCGGTATCATTTTTGTGTTGGAAGGTGAATGATCTGCCCATCTTCAGCTGTCTAGCAGAGGGATGCAGGTTTTCCTCAAGAATTTGGATGTACTTGGCAGCATCCATTTTCCCTTCAATCCTGACCAATCGCCCAGTACCCACTGAAGAGAAACACCCCCACAACATAATGCTGCCACCACGTTTCACAGTAGGTATGGTGTGTTTTGGGTGGTGTGCTGTGTTTGCTTTTCGCCAAATATAGGGCTTGGAGTTCAGTCAATTTTGGTCTCATCAGACCATAGCACCTTTTGCCAGATGACATCAGAGTCTTCAAACGAGACTGGGTGTGGCACCATTTCAGGAAAGGCTTCTTTCTTGCCACCCTGCTATACAGGCCAGCTTTGTGTAAAGCTAGTTGTAACATGCACAGACTGACCAGTCCCAGCCATAAAGCCTTGTAAGTCCTTCAAAGTTGCCTTTGGCCTCTTGGTAGCTTCTCTGATGACCTGGCTTGGTCATCCAGTTTGGATGGATGGCCTGATCTAGGCAATGTGTTGGTGGTGCCATATGCTTTCCACCTTTTCATGATGCTCTGAACAGTACTCAGTTTTTGAAGCATTCTCCTAACCTGTGCCATTCTACAGCTTTATCCCAGAGGCCTTTTGAAAGCACTTTCCCAACCATGGTGAATTCTTTGCAGTACCATGTGCTACTAACAGTGGAATCCTCAAGAAACAGCTGGTTTTATTCTGAAGTAATCAAAACCAACAAAAAATTGATGTCAGGTCGGGCAATTAGCCCAATCTAATTGCGATCTAATTAGTTCGATCTAGATGTTGATTGGCTGAGCAAGTTTATAATGGTATACTCTAAGGGGCTGATCACTTTACCAAACCAGGTATTTCACTAATTAATTTTTAATAATCCTCCAGAATATTTTAAAATGTTATTTTCACTTTGATGATGAGGGTTATAATGTGTACATACAGCTCAAAACCTATTTTCCAGGGTGTAATGTGACAAAAGGTAAAGATTTTCAAAGGGTATGATGACTTTCTGTTGGCACTGTAAATGCAAAAAAGTGGAGATTTTTTAAATCAGGGCTTTTAAAGATATGTATTGTAACTGAAATCTACAGATGAAAATAGATAAAGTGTAAAAAAAAAACATTGGCTGTTTTAGTTCCAGTGTTCAGAAACAACACTTTATGAAAAGCCAAATAGCCCAAAATCTCAAAACTGACCAATGCATTAAACAACACTTTTTCCTGTAGTGTCTTACTTTAAAAACAACGGCTTTCGTTCTTGTGTTTCAGCGAAAACAGCGGGTGTTTTCCACCTGCGCTCATCTGAGGGGAAGTATAAACTGAATTTCAGCCAAGCACAGGAAGCTTGTAAGGCAGAGGGAGCCACACTTGCTACGTTCTCGCAGCTCTCTGATGCGCAGCAGGTTTGATTGCACACATCCTGCATTTATGGTGTCATAACAGCAACAGCTTTTGAGATTAAGGTGCCAAAAAATATTGCTGCCAAAAAAGGTTAATTGTCAATTTATGAATCACAGCTCACACATCGAAGTCACATTCAAACAGAGCAGCTTTCTATTGGTCGGTGCGGCGAATTCGTGCGATCAATTTGAATAAATATGAAAACAGCATTGGGCAATTATTTTACAATTGCGCGAAACTTCCGAAAGCACAGATTCCTAGTGAAATTGAATTTCGCTCATGTAATTTCGCCAAGCTACGTTAATTGTGGTTTCACTGTGGATATTTTGATAAATCAATCGCATTTCAGCACAGACTTTTACGATATGGACTCGACAGTAATGCAACAACATGTAAGTAACTGTGTTAATTCTAATGCCTGATGTGATATGAAATGATTCATGTACAGTCAGATGTTCTTTGTCTGTGTGTCAGTAAATCAAACCAGTCACTGAACGGTTAACCTCACGTTGTTCCTTTTAGTAGGATGAAAATAATCTAATATTTAAACGGTGTTTAATATTATAATAAGAAAGCAATCAAAGAACACTCCCTTTACAATCGCTGGAGCTGTCAATCAAACAGCATTCTGGATACGCGCCAAATCTCATGCTTTATTCACCGAAACTCTTAGTTACAATGCGTTTGCACTGTTAGTTATGATGAAAGCATTCATTAATGTGCAGAAATTCAGTTGTAATGACAATCACTGCTTTCATGCGCTCAACAACGTCTGTGAACGGCTGTTCATCACTGCAACCTTTCATATAACGATATAAATATATTGCCACAGATCTAAATGTAATGTTCATGACCCCTACTGTTTTAACAAATTGAGCACTTTGTGATATTGGTATGATTTCTGAAGGATCATGTGACAGTGAAGACTGGAGTAATTGCTGGTTCATTTACATTATAAAATAAAGCTTTTTTATTGTTCCAGTTGGGAATGCATCTATGTGTGGCAGGATGGATGGATGGGAAGAAAGCGGGCTATCCGATCCGGTTTCCTTCTGCTAAATGTGGTGACAATCATGTCGGTATTGTGTTGTACAAAGAGCCAGTCAACGCCAGCTGGCCATACGATGCGTACTGCTACAGGATGAATGGTATGACTGTCAGGAAATTCTTCTCATGTGAAATGTAATTTAACATTTTACAGTATCTAAACAATCTTGATGTCAAATGATGCCATTTTTCTCTTATACAGAGGTGTCTTGTGAATGTGGACCTGGATACATTGGAAGCGGGGAATTCTGTAATGGAGACTTGGCCTCAGTTGTTGCCAGCACTTCCAATTTTTCAGTGTTTTACACAGTAAGTAGCCTTAAACTACAGAGAACAATGTTGGTGTTTACAGTATTATGTACAGTAAACGTATTGTGCATAACCGTAAACTCAGGTATATATACTACTGTTCAAAAGTTTGGGGTTTTCTGACTGAATCAGTGCTGCCTGCAGCTGTACTTTAAAATGAAAATTTACCCCAAGCTTTACTTACCCTCAAGCCATCCTAGGTGTATATGACTTTCTTCTTTCTGATGAACACAATCAAAGGTATGTTAATGTATAATAAACTTAATGTATAATAAAAAAAAAGCTAACACCACAAAACATCACAGAATTTATCAAAACCATTGCTAAAACTTAGAGATGTTTGTGCTGTTGTTTCCCTCCAAAAATAATGGCACTTCCTGGAGGATGATTTCATCAAGGAACTGGCTTTTGTAATTAAAGGCAAAAGACTAACAGGATGGAAAGCGAGGGCACAGGAAAACTGACAAATAATTGAACATATACCCCAAAAACTTTTTGTTTTAATCATTTTGATTAAGAAAAGGAAAAAAATGAAGCACTGAAAATCAACTTAATAGATTTTTTCACTTTCATTTACTGCCAATAGAAATTAAGTCACATTCAATCAGGAATATTCCTCTAATTTCATAACAATGGAGTCACACATTTCCTGTCGGTTTGCTCCTACAGACTTTACTGAAGTATGCTGAAGATGGAGAGGAGGGCAAGATCCTGCTGAAGTCCTTGTCTGACAAATCATCAAACTTTACAGTTTTTGTACCTCATAATGGCGGTTTCTCAGCAAACAAGGTGATTATCATAATAATCAAATAATTCTCATATGAACATTTTCATATGAATATTTCATAAGTGTAGATGAGTCAGACAACTAAGAGGAAGAAAACTAACAAAGTAGGAACCAGCTGGACATGCTCTTTGCTGGCCTTGATTCTCTGGTTTATTTCCTTTTTCAGACTTTATCATGGAGGGATTTGCAGTATCATATATCCATCATCAATAGTCTTCACTACTACAAGGACTTGAAGCACAACACAGTAATCCCATCTCGTCTGGGCTCAGACCTCACTGTAACAATTCCCTCTAATTCCACCAGTCAGTCTGAGGTAATCAAACCTCAGCAGCTTTACACCACTTAGGTATCACTTTGAATTCAATGTCAAGCAATCTTTTATTTTATTGGTTACCACAGGACTCTCAACCCCAAAAACTGGTGAATAAGAAGGTTATATTGGACTGGAACATTCCAGCCATCAATGGTCTGATCCATGTCATTGATGGGCCTTTGAGAGCTCCACCTGTTCCAGTAAGTGGCCACTTTGTATTAGTACAATAGAGCATTTTGGAGAACTGCCTTGATTTATGGATGTACATGTAGAATCTATTACAGAGGATCGTGGATAATTGCATTAAAGTGTTAGTTCACCCAAACTAGTTCGTTCGAAAGTTCGTTCCAAACCCATGAGACCTTCGTTCACCTTAAGAACTCAAATTAAGATATTTTTGATGAAATCCGAGAGCTTTCTGAGCCCTTCATAGTCTGCAACATTCAAGGCCCAGAAAGGTAGTAAACACATAGTTAAAATAGTTCATGTGACTGCAGTGGTTCAACATTAATGTAATGAAGCCACGAGAATACTTTTTGTGCACAAAAAAAACAACTTCATTCAACAATTTCTTCTCTTCCGTGTCAGTCTCTCTCAATCCATCTATCCATCAGTCCATATGTTTTGCACTTTTCATCTATCCATCCATCCATTCACCCATCCATCCACACACACACCCATCCATCCATCCATCCATCCACCCACACATCTTTACATCCATCCATCCATCCATCTATCTGTCTTTAGTAGACAGCCATGCATTGCTTATCTAGACCTCACAGCAAATCTAGACCTCACAAATAAATTCTCAATAAAACTAATTATAAAATTGGTAATGGTTTTGCATACAGTGAAATATACAATCTAATTTTCAGGTGCCAGCAGTCCTTCCAATCACCCAGTCCAGCGGTGTCGCAGTGACCACTGTGCTGATTGTCATTGTCATTGTTGGTATTGTCGTCGGGCTCGCATACTATGTCCTCAAGCACAAGAATGATGCCTTTCGCTTCCAGTATTTCAAGGTACATTGACTTAATAGAGTATCTATTTGTCTATCTATCTCAAAATATCTAAAAAAAATAAAATAAAATTTCAATGACAAACTTTCTTTTTCCTGTTCCAACGTTCTGGATTGCCTTTATATTTGATTCTTACACAAATTTTTACACCATATTCCTAAAAACATGTTTTGTTTGAATCATTTTGATTAAAGGTACACTATGTAACTTATATCAATTAAAAACAACTGCAAATTCATTTTGCAGAAGAACAATGTTTTGGTGGTGCTTCTGCTCTGCGTGACTGTATGGATGAATTTGGCCCTTCACAATAGATGCTTTACTCTGTTACAGAGCTACATACGACAGTTTATCTTCAATAAAATACTTTACTCACCCGTTGAGTAATAAAACTGTCATCTCCACATTGCTTTCACAACGAAAACCATCCTGACAGGTCTAACATGTATACATGTAATAGACTTACCTTAGTGAATCATGATAATACATCATCAATCCTTCTTCCCAAACCTGCTTTTGTCTTGACTCATTTAATTTTGTCAACTTTGAACAAAATAAGTTACATAGTGTACCTTTGATTAAAGAAAGTTTCACTTTCAAAAAAATGTAATTTATGATGCAAGAAAATTTACTTTTAAGGATGAATGAATGTAATGTCTTATTTATCGTTCAACAGAACGATGATGAAGATGGTGCTTCCACAAAAGGTGGCGAAAACCCTGCTTTAGTATCCATCCCAAACCCTTTATACAGCGGCTATAGGGCATTTGCAGAACCATTTGGGGTAAATATAGAAAATCCTGTGTGCTTGTAATTTTAACTACTTGCAATTATTTAACGTTTCTACTGGTCAAACACGTTTGTTGATGAGTTATTCTTATCTATATTTGATTGTTTCAGGATTCAGCTGCTACAGACACACCCAACCTCATGGATTAGCACAGACAGCGGCATCGACCGATTCTCCCTTTGTTTACCTGCAATCAACTAACTACTACAGAGAACCTGGCTGGAGGACGTGGCTTTAACACTTTTTTTATATGGTTGAACCTAAAAAAAGACCCTAATTATGCCCTACTATGGTGCTTTCAGTTCAATAAAGACGTCTGCTAAAAACACTGGGTATATTTGTTAGTTTACCTGTTGTTTTTGAGAGGGTTCACTTCTTGGCCAATCGTAAAGGAAATCAACTGTCCAGGGACTAAAACCTGGGGTCTCATTATTATATCCAACTACAATGCATAATCCCAAAGGTCTTGTTGACAAAATAGAAGGGTATTTTTGTCTTGTTCAGTTATACTGCAGACAACTGAAGCGTAACACAGGAGGGAAAAGAGTGAAAATTCCCCAGAGGAAAACAGCCACCTGTTCAGACTGCTTGATGGGAAGACAAAATCCTTTATTTCTGACCTGCTATGGACTGGAGAAGATAAAGCAGGTCAGATTTTAAAAAGTGGGATTTTTTTTAATGGCAAAACAAGTTAAAATGTTTCTTTTTTTTTTAAAGTTCGAACTGAGATAAGTGTACTGAGATTAGAGTTTTGGATAAATGTATTTAGCAGTTTTGGCAGATGCTTGAATTCAAAGACGAATCACAACCGAGTATGTATTTTCATTCAAGAAAGTAGACCATTCGTGACCACTGGTTTGATTTTGAATTGCAAACATTTTATTCAATAAGAGATTGTCAAACATCAGTCTCAATTTCTAAAAAAATATAACAGTCACAAAAACCACAAATTAATAATGCACCTAAACAGAAAGCGACGAGAATACTTTTTGTGCACCAAAAATTCAACAATATCTAGTGATGGGCAAAACACTGCTTCATGAAACTTCGAAGCTTTACGAATATTTTGTTTCAAATCAGTGGTTCAGAGAGTGTATCAAACTGCCAAAGTCACGCCCCCCAGTGGTGAACCATTGAAATTTCGAAACACTTATAACAAAGCCTTGTTTACTGAAATCACGTGACTTTCACGCTCCAAAGCTTCAATGGAGGCCTCACTGAGCCATCAGATTTTATCAAAAATATCTTAATTTGTGTTTCGAAGATGAACAAAGGTCTTAGGGGTGTGGAACAACATGAGGGTGAGTAATTAATGACAGAATTTTCATTTTTGGGTGAACTAACCCTTTAAAAGGAGTGTGTATGTTAAGCAATTCAAGCTGAATTAATTGTAAAAAAAAAAATTGTTAAGAAGATGAAATGTTTGATTAATATAAATGCAGCACTGCCTTGCAAATACAAAAGTAATAATTTGGTACATCAATCATTGGCAGTAAGTGTGTTAGTGTGATACATGAAGCTATTTTTGGCATGCAAAAACAGACCTAACACTGTTTTTAATGGACTGTGGTGATATACAACTTTTAAAAGATCATACAACAGTGCATTGACCATTCCGAGGTACATTTTCTTTGCTAATTTCTGCAATTTGGGAAATATCCCGAGGGCTTTAGGACCCAGGGCTAATGAGGACTGCAGTGTATTCATAGCTGGGCTTTTCCTCCACCATTCTTCCAGTTCCACTCATTTCCCATCCCCCCATTTTCATCGCGCTCTTCCGCAACAAAGCAGCGACACCCATCCCCACTCTAGACAGAGAGGCTTCTAGGTCACACAGAATTGTGTCGTGTCACACCTTTCATTGTGTTTGCTTTGAAATGTATGGAAGGAGGAGACTACAGCGTAGTCAAGGTGGCATGTGGTGTTTGTCTGTGAGAGCTAACAAATTTTAAAGTAAATGTTGAGAGGTGATCAGGTATTGGAGAAGAAATGCAGTTTGCTGACTTTGAGTGAGATAGATCAAATTGCACCTGTTGTTCAGAGAGCAAATATCAAGTTTGGACAGCAAAACAAAATGGCAAAAGAAGAGTTATGTAGAGGTCCGAGCACCACATTGAGCAAAAAAGTTTTAAAAAACTAAGTCGCACCAGCAAAATCATGTAGATGATGATCAGTATTGTTTGCAAAACAACATATAAGAATATTATGCAAATAGCTAAATTGCATTTGTTGTTACAGTGTCTAACCGTTTTAGCCATCAGTTTCTATGAATGCGGCCAGAGCTGGCTGTCCACCAAAAACGACATGCCCAGAACAGACATCCCAGAGGCCTTCGGGAGCTACCGCGAGGCGTACGTCAGCTCCAAAGAAGTTGCAGTCCTTTCAATAATTCAGTAATCTGTAGTTATGTCATGCCAACCAAAGTTCCTCAAATGCCAAAGAATGAATGTGGTGATGAGACCAGAAGTTCAGAATTGGCCTTGTGTCCGTTTGGTGGATTTGGTTCAATCCCTACATATTTATTGTGTGACAGTGTTGAACTGTTATTGTTAGAGCTTCAAGAATGAGGTGTTAAAACCCAGAATTTATTTTTTATTATATGTCTAGCCCAAAACACATCTTCAAGTCCAAACAATAAGTCCTAGAGATAAGAAACTTGGTAGAACAGAAGTACTCTTTGACTGGTGAAATGTTGGACCCCAAATGGGATCATTGGATTCATTGGGCAAAAACCTACTTTTGCAAAGTAATCGCAATTATTTTCCTCAAACAAGTTAAGCACAAACCCCACCCCACAGCCAATTCTAAAGATTTCGTTGGTCAACTCAATCACACACCCCCTAACCTAAACCCAAATGTTAACCCTAATATAGCATTGGTAGGACCTCCTGATCTATCTATCAGACTATATCTATCAGCTATCGCATTACTGTGCAGATCCATCCATTAAGTCTTTTCTTGATAGGTGATTGCTTGATTAAGTTGACCAATGAAATCTGCTGTGGGGTGGGGTTTGCACTTAACTGGTTTGGGAAAATAGTCGTATATTGCTGGTTTCCCGATTGGAGTGAAACCATAGCAGGAAGATTGAACTGGACTACATATAAGTAGAGGGTATGGCTACTATTACAGCTATTTTCATAAACTTTGGCACACCCAAGGATGGTCCAGTTTCTTAGTTCCAGAGGGCTGGATAAAATGTGCTAAAAACGTTTTAGCAAATGGAGGCGCTATGTACTTACAGTCTGTAAGTACATAAACAGCTCTGGAAAAAATTGAGACCACTGCAAAATTAGTTTCTCTGGATTTACTATTTATATGTTTGAGTAAAATTAACATTTTTGTTTTATTCTATAAACTACTGACAACATTTATTCCAAATTTCAAATAAAAATGTCATTTAGAGCATTTATTTGCAGAAAATGACAACTGGTCAAAATAACAAAAAGATGCTGTTTTCAGACCTTAAATAATGAAAAGAAAACCAGTTTGTATTCATTTTTAAACAACACAATACTAATGAGTTCAGAAATCAATATTTGGTGGAATAACCCTGAGTTCCATTTACATCTTTCACGCGTCTTGGCATGCTCCCTATCAGTCGGCCACATTGCTGTTGGGTGACTCCTGGTGCAAAAATCCAAGCAGCTTGGCTTTGTTTGATGGCTTGTGACTTTGTGTCCTTCCTCTTGATCACATTCCAGAAGTTTTTGAATGGGGTTCAGGTCTGGAGTTTGGGCTGGTCATGATAGGGTCTTGATCTGGTGGTTCTCCATCCACATCTTGATTGGCCTGTGTGGTATGGAGCACTGTGAAACTTGGTGGAGGATTGGTGATGATCTGGGGGTTCTTCAGTAAGGCTGGAATCAGGCAGATCCGTCTTTGGGAAGGACGCATGACTCAAGCCACATACAAGTTGATCCTGGAAGAAAAATTCCTTCCTTCTGTTCTGAGAATGTTCCCCAACTTGAAGGACTGTTTTTTTTTCTGCAGGACAATGCTCCATGCCACACAGCAGGGATGTCAAGGTGTGGATGGAGGACAACCAGATCAAAACCCTGTCATGGCCAGCCTAATCTCCAGACCTAAATCACACTGAAAACCTCAGGAACTTGATCAAGTAGAAGATGGAAGGCCACAAGCCTTCAAACAAGCCAAACTGCTTGAATGTTTGTTCATTTTTACTCAAACACATACATATAAACAGTAAATCAAGAGAAAATGCTCATTTTTCTTTGGTCTTATGGTTTTCCAGAGCTGTATATTCCACATTGTTTGATACTGAGACAGCAATTTATATTATTTCTCATGCCAAACAACTTGGCCTCAAGAACTATTGGTGTTCACCTAATCATTCCTTTTGCGTCTTATATTATTTGCCACAATGTACAACAATAACAATGAAGTGTTTGCATTTTTCCATTTCTCAAACCTTCTTCATTCACCTACAGTGAATTCCAATTATTGCTTCTTGCAGCTTTATTTTATCTGGCCAGACTGGCATTTCTCCAAATTCACATGCCCAGACCAGAAAAGCCGGGGAAATAGAGGCCACCAAGAAGCCTATGGCAACTTCAAAGAAACTGTGGTCCTCCATGACAGATGGTTGAAATGGTACACAAGGCAACAAATGCCATACCCATTTCACAAGTTCGTCATTCAAGCCAAACTATTTGAGTTACTGAAATGTTAAACAAAGATTCAATGGTGTAATGAGACTGGACTTTTCAAAATGTTGGCTGATTTTGTGAGAAGAATGGTGGTAGGAGCATCATGTTTTAGGGATGCTTCTCTTTTGCAAGGCTGGAAAATGATTGGAGCCAAGGACAGAAATATGCTGGTGGAAAATCTGCTGCCTTTTACAAAAGCACTGGGAAGGAGATGGTTCATCTCCTAACATATTTAAATTCCAACATAGTCTTTGAGATTTATTGTGAAAAAAAAAAAAAAAAAATTGTAATTCTTTTTTTTTTATGAATTCATTAAAATGCAGTAATTTTTGGCACAAGAAAGAGTGTGCCTAAACCCCCTATCAATATGGCAAAACACACCAATGTTAAAAAACACAAAAACAATTAAATATACTAATAGTAATAATCACAACAAGCAATTCATTAGCCAAATAACATCTGCTAAGTTCATTAACCAAACATGGTTGCCAAGCAACTTGGCAGAGTAATATAAAATAAAAATTGTGCAGTCTTTTGGTGTGTATATTAGCAAAAACTTCTTTGAACATAGCAGCTTTTACAGCAGGAACTACTTATTTTATTTTTTGTTGCTCATTACAACATGTAATCATGTCCAGGCCTGATGTCATTGTGCTGTAAAAAATTACATTTTTTTTTTTTTATGTTGTTCTTTTAAAAAAGGACACACTGAGACCCCAGTAATCCACACCAAACATTTCTCAAACATATTTTAATTCACAACTCGATAACAGTAACTAAAGATACAACACTGACATTTACAGCTTTTGAGTGTCACAGATTCAACTGGATGGAAATAAAAACTGAATAACAGGAAAATATATTCTGCTTGTATTTTGCATGTGGATGTAAGAATTTTAATAGGACCCATACATTGGTTAACTCACAACTTAAATTTCTAACAAATTTTAAATGCTTGCCTTGTGGCACCAATAAACTGCTGCTTTGCCATCATCTACTTTAGCTTGGAAAAAAAAAAAAAAAAACTTTATAAACCTTAGGCATTGCTCAATGTTAACTCAAATCTCACATCTTTTCCTCCTCTTGTGCACAAAAAGCAAATTTCCATCCTGTTGTGCCTTGCTCTATGCACATAAATCATGAACATCTTCAACCAATGAAACCTGGTGAGACAGAAAATTGACATTTATAAAATATCTTGAGCAAAATTTATTGGACAACCTGAATGTATTTTGCTTTTTCCAATAAGATACTACCATTAGAAGTTGCCCTAATTAGTGGTGGATCAAGACCACTGTATTGAAGAGCAGTTTTTAATTTTCAGAATCTGGTTAAACGTGTAGAAGGCAATCAAGATGGCTACTATTCATCAAACAGAAACATGGACCAACCAACTCCTGGATGTATGGAATGAACAATATACATAATTAACTACAGGATTAATGACAACAACATTATCCCATTCAAGTGTTTGAGGTACGTTCAACCAATGGACAGGCAAGTCCACTGCTTGACAGGATGCTGAGAACTCAGAATATGAAGCAATTTTATTTTTTTGCAATTACTTGTGGTCATGGCACCAACAAAACTTTAAAGAAAAGAAATACCAGGGTTGGCACATTTAAATAAAATTTGAGGAATTTATGAGAAGTGGATTGCAGAATGAAACAAGGACATCGAGAAGGAAAGAGTACAAAGATTCAGTTATTTTTCACTCTTCTCAAAGAATAAGGCCATTTATTTTGCCCTGAAATTAAATTAATATGCAAAAAGTGCCCCCAAATTGAACATGTTAGAATCTAAACAAAAATATCATATGCAGTCTATGCCGGCAGACTAACATATTACAAAACTGGTGATGTCAAAAAAACCTGGGCAACATTGACATCAACAGGATCGAAGGATGTAGAAAACCATAAAGACCAACTTAGGTTAGGCTATCATTGTCTTTTCAAGCAGTAGCATTTAATAAATCACTCTACAAATTCAGTCTGTTCCCATGATCCAGTAAGACAGCAGTCCATGCCCACAGTATCCAACAAAAGGAGCATTTTGGGAACTGCATAGTCATAAATAAGGGTTTGTTCATCAGTCCAATCCTTCAGAAGTTAGATTAAAAAAAAAAAAAAAAAAAAAAAAAAAGGCTGGGATGTGTCAGGGAAACAAAATACTGTGAGAGCAGAAAAAAAAAGCATCCCATCTTTGGATTATGATGTCAGTAACTATTTGATGATAATGCAAAATTTGGAGGTAACTGCAATGCTCCCATCCAGAGTTAACCTAGGGTTTGTTTCCAAAAAAACGCAACTCTGCAAAACAAGAAAACTTAACAAAAGAGGAAACAAAAAAAAATCCCCAGCAAGAGTCTATACAGAGTCAACAAGGGGATGGATCTGTATCACAGGCGACAAGTTAACTTGCAAGATTTTCTGTGCCTTCCTCCTAACCTCCTCGTCTGTGACCGAATCGTCGACTTTTATAACCTTCCACTCGAGACCATTGCCATTCAGTCTAGAAACATCTTGTCCATTGGTAAGTGTCGACTGGGACCAGTTGAAGCTTTGGAAATGGAGTCTCCTCACTGAACCATTGTCTAGACCACTGGTCATCACATCAGGTTTACCTGATACCGTTTCGATTTTCTTATAAATGCTACCATCTTTAAGACCGAACCCATTTTGACAGACTACTGGGGCAGAGTCTCCAATAAGGGCATCGTCTACTTTGAACGGACACGACAAAACACGTTTGTTGTCCAAGGCAACTACGTTTGATGTCTGACTGCCATTTTCCGTGGGAGAGTGCGGAATTCCAGAGCGATCCGGTGGCCGTCCCAGAGCAAAACTGGGTGAGCTTTTCGAATCGGCACCAAAGTGAATTTGCAACCTCGCCGTGTGGCCTCCGGTCAACCCCTTTATGTTTGTTAGCTTTAGGCACTGCTGCGCTTGAACAGAATGTTTATCTAGCATTGCCGATGCAGCATTCTGCTTAAGACGGTCCACCGAGAGATTGGTAAGCAGGATCTTGGGTTGGTTTTGGAGAATGTCCTTTGCTGCTCTACTGAGCATCGAGTAATTCACATCCTTGCTCTTGTTCAAACCTTTCCGTCCTCGCTTCTTGCAAGGTTTCTGCACTTTCTGAACCTTGCTGCCAATCTTGGAAGAGATTGGCTCTGTGGTGCAAGACGTGTATCCGTACACATCTTTGCTCCTCAAAATCACAGGCTTGGCTCCTTCTTTCCTCAGCTCTTGAAGAAAGGACATCATTTGTCTCTCAGTGTTCGACAGATCCTTGGACATGGGGTTGAAGACCCTCAGGGCCTCTTCGAGGGCAGTATGTCCAGCTGGGGCAAATCTGGCCCAGGAATGGACTACCCTCCCCATGCCCTGCTCTTCAAAATTCATGGTGCACCTTCACAGCTGGTATGCATAAGGACTTCAGGTGTCTGTGAATATGAAAAGGATATTAGGGTGATGATTTATAGATGCGCATTTGAATTACAGTTTATAGTAACTAGTATGGAAAAACAGCATTTTAAAAGGTGAAGTGTAAATTCTGCAACGCTAGTACCAAATGGATTAGCAAAATTACATGACTGCTTTCAAACGGGTATCCTAACAGCTGTTAAATCACAAACAAAGCAATGGTTGAGCCAATGCTGTTATGTTGGGCTACTCAAACAAAGAGCAGTTAACATTCTTTTGTAAATAGAGCAACAAAATGTTTAGAGGTTTCTGCACATAAAAGATAAGGTGTGTTTTATTACAACACTAGAAGTCCAACATAACCATCAGCAGACGTTTCAGATAAACAAGTAGATTGTATCTTTATAGATGTAGCCCTTAATTTAAACTACTCCCTGTAAAACATCCAACTCCGTCTTGACTGATGTAGTTTGGTAAAACAACATTTTATTATTGTCTGTTTTAGGTCTAAGCAGTCCCATGACTCAACTTGATACATCCCGGTTATGCAGTTTGGACATTGAAAAATGTAAATTTATTAAATCATTCTTCAGAAGTGCTATACACAACTATTTAATTTATAAAAAGGTAATAATAAGGTAAAACAGAGCTTGTAAAATCAAAATTGTCTGAAAAGCATTCGAGAGAACATTTTGGAGAAAAAAAAAAAAAAAAGAAAGAAAAAAAAAAGACTGAAACATGTTCAGGTAATATATATTTTTAGCTTGATGCTGTATTAAGTGCTTCATATCCAATTAAATTACTTGGCCACCGCAGCGTTGAGAACCATACTTAGTTCATTTGGAAAATGGACACTACAATTATAAACAAAGTGTCTGCACTGCTCCAAACAGCACGAGCTGCGAAGTCGCAGCGCACTGCAGCAGGAGTCAGATTTCACTTATCACGTGACAAGTGTATGAGGAGAGATGACTGACAGGACAAAATTGTTTATCACAGTTTACAGACCAGTAAATCAAGCCAGCGACTAAACGGTTCCTGTTAGTAGCACAGAAATCATGTTTTTATTTGTGATTAAATTATATACAGATAGTGATTAAAGAATATAGATGATGAATTGTGATAATTGTCAATTGGACTGAAAAGCCTTCATGTAAACATTAATTGATCGATCCGAATGAAGTTTTGATCGGATTGGAAGGGGTGGTTTATTCCTTTTCTAATCCGATTTGAGAGGACATGTAAACACTTGATCACATCGAAAACCGAAACTGGAAAATACTGCACATGTGCAATGACGTAGAAATGGCGTAATGACATATGACGTGCGGAACGAGCTGCAGTTGTTGTCCGAGTCGTGTTATTCTAAAACTCTGTATATTAGTGCAGTGCACATGAAAAAAACTGAATTCCGATTTGAAGCTTGTGACAAACGCGCACATCATTTTACATATGAAATTTGACATAACCTTGCACTTTATTTAGCATTCATTTAAACACTACGTTCGGATTCATCAATCGGAATGAATTAATTCCGATTGAAACAAAAGTTGAATTGAAAGCCAAAGTGTAGCAGAGTTACAGCCTATCAACATGAAATCGATAGCTTTTTGCTGGCATGGTCTGAAGATGATTGGAATTGATTTTGGTGAAAATCGAACCAACAGTTCCAAAGAAATTCAGGTTTTCAAAGAAATTCATAATGGCGAACAGCAATTTCAACCAATTATGGCATAATTGTTCTCGGTATGACTCAAGGAGTCCATCAAGTCTCATTTCATTAAAGTTTAATCAAAATCTATTAACATATTTTGATATTTCATTGTAAATTTCTAGAGATGCCATAAATCGGAACTGCTTGGAGCAAAAACCGGCCAGCTGCCATTTATGTTTTTTTTTTAATTTTATTTTGGCTTCTTTGTGTACAGTGGTAACCAAGGAAATGCTATATTGCTGCTGCACAATAAGTGCCACGACTATCAGAGAATGAATTTGCATTTTCATTTAGTCTGTCTGTTGTTTTTGTTTTGTGCAGGTGTGTCTTATGTTGCATTATTTCTAGGGGTGTGCCATGAGATCCTGCGCTATTAAAACATGACAACATTTCTCATCGAGATGAAAAGCGGTCTCGTGATTTCAGCATGACTATGTTGAGTTTGTAACAAACCCTTTTACAGTGCTTAAATGATATTGTTCTGTCTTTACCTACCTTTACCTACATTAACACAGGAGAATACATCAGTATGTTTCTAAATATGCAAACGGTTGTTCACTGCCATTTAAAAATAAAAGTTTAAACCCTGGCTCTGAGTTTGCTTGTGTTGATGTGCACGTTCTTGTACAAAAAAAATGACAGTGGCTGTAGCATTTCTATCATAAAGAAGTGTCCAAATATTAAAGATTAAGTAGACATTTGAATTAAATGTTCAGCCAATATTAAACAAGGATTTGATCTGCTGTTAAGTGTAACAACATTCACCAGGCTGTTGGCCTCTGCAGGCATTTGTTATAATACATAATGTCCAGAAGTTGATTGTTTATAGTATTATGTATACAGGTGCTGGTCATATAATTAGAATATCATCAAAAAGTTGATTTATTTCACTAATTCCATTCAAAAAGTGAAACTTGTATATTATATTCATTCATTACACACAGACTGATATATTTCAAATGTTTATTTCTTTTAATTTTGACTGAATCCCAAATTCAGTATCTCAGAAAATTAGAATATTACTTAAGACCAATACAAAGAAAGGATTTTTAGAAATCTTGGCCAACTGAAAAGTATGAACATGAAAAGTATGAGCATGTACAGCACTCAATACTTAGTTGGGGCTCCCTTTGCCTGAATTACTGCAGTAATGCGGCGTGACATGGAGTCGATCAGTCTGTGGCACTGCTCAGGTGTTATAAGAGCCCAGGTTGCTCTGATAGTGGCCTTCAGCTCTTCTGCATTGTTGGGTCTGGCATATCGCATCTTCCTCTTCACAATACCCCATAGATTTTCTATGGGGTTAAGGTCAGGCGAGTTTGCTGGCCAATTAAGAACAGGGATACCATGGTCCTTAAACCAGGTACTGGTAGCTTTGGCACTGTGTACAGGTGCCAAGTCCTGTTGGAAAATGAAATCTGCATCTCCATAAAGTTGGTCAGCAGCAGGAAGCATGAAGTGCTCTAAAACTTCCTGGTATACAACTGTGTTGACCTTGGACCTCAGAAAACACAGTGGACCAACACCAGCAGATGACATGGCACCCCAAACCATCACTGACTGTGGAAACTTTACACTGGACCTCAAGCAACGTGGATTGTGTGCCTCTCCTCTCTTCCTCCAGATTCTGGGACCCTGATTTCCAAAGGAAATGCAAAATTTACTTTTATCAGAGAACATAACTTTGGACCACTCAGCAGCAGTCCAGTCCTTTTTGTCTTTAGCCCAGGCGAGACGCTTCTGACGCTGTCTGTTGTTCAAGAGTGGCTTGACACAAGGAATGCGACAGCTGAAACCCATATCTTGCATACGTCTGTGCGTAGTGGTTCTTGAAGCACTGACTCCAGCTGCAGTCCACTCTTTGTGAATCTCCCCCACATTTTTGAATGGGTTTTGTTTCACAATCCTCTCCAGGGTGCGGTTATCCCTATTGCTTGTACACTTTTTTCTACCACATCTTTTCCTTCCCTTCGCCTCTCTATTAATGTGCTTTGACACGGAGCTCTGAACAGCCAGCCTCTTTTGCAATGACCTTTTGTGTCTTGCCCTCCTTGTGCAAGGTGTCAATGGTCGTCTTTTGGACAACTGTCAAGTCAGCAGTCTTCCCCATGATTGTGTAGCCTACAGAACTAGACTGAGAGACCATTTAAAGGCCTTTGCAGGTGTTTTGAGTTAATTAGCTGATTAGAGTGTGGCACCAGGTGTCTTCAATATTGAACCTTTTCACAATATTCTAATTTTCTGAGATACTGAATTTGGGATTTTCCCTAGTTGTCAGTTATAATCATCAAAATTAAAAGAAATAAACATTTGAAATATATCAGTCTGTGTGTAATGAATGAATATAATATACAAGTTTCACTTTTTGAACGAATTAGTGAAATAAATCAACTTTTTGATGATATTCTAATTATATGACCAACACCTGTATTACATTGTTTTTTATAGTGTTGTTCAATAAAACCAAATGATTACAAGCTTTTGGTACTTTATGCAGACCAATTATTATTGCCTCATTATTATACATGTACACTGCCTGCCCAAAAAAAGTTGCTGTTTGGACTGAAATAAGCAAATGCTTAAGAGTCTATGATTGGATCATTATTGCAGTGATTATGTTTCTAGCATGTTATATGTTTGGCAACAGTTCTTAACCCTAAAACAAGATCAATGCAAGATCTTGACCAAAAAAAAAAAAAAAAAAAAATGCAATAAATGTTGTGATGTTATTTCCATCAAGTGGTGCATCACTTTTTAGTCCAGATCTTGTATTGAAACTGCAAGAGTCTCCTCCAGCACATCCCAAAGACTTAAGGTCTGGACTCAGAGGTGCCAATTCATGTGTGAAAATGATTCTTCATGCTCATTCCCAACCATTCTTTAACAATTTGAGCCTGATGAATCTTGACATTGTCATCCTGGAATATGGCCATGATGTGTCTTCCTACATGGTTGTTTAAGAAATGAAAAGCTACACACTCCATCAATTAGGGTTAGAAGAACTGTTCCCAAACATCTAACTTGCTAGAAAAATAACCACTGCAATAATGATCCAATCATTTGCCAATTTAAATCCAAACAGCAATTTTTTTTTTTTTTTGGCCAGGCAGTGTTATTGGTAAGTCTTTTTAAAAAAGGGAAATCACTTCGGTCTATAGTTATTACCACAAACAATATTATCCGATTACTCAATTGTCAAAATAATTCACCAATTACTTGATAACCGAAATAATCGTTAGTGACAGTCCTACATTAGTTAATTAAGCAAAATGCTCATGCATTGTTTTCCATTTTGTGACTTTCATTCAAATAAAAACATTTTGAACCCAATATCGTGTATTGTCTCATCTTGTGAGCTAAGTGATCATCATACTCCTAATAATTTCACAAATATAAATTCTGACAAATTCTGTTTTTGCTTTAAATCTTGAAATTATACAATCTAATTTAAATCAAAGAAACAGCTTATTCTACCTGTGTAGCATCTTTGCTTTAAATATGATTAAGTTCAGTGGTTGCACTGGAATAGCCAATTTTCTTCAGAGAGGAAAAAAATAATAATAATAAAAAAAAGAAATAATCGGAATCTGCATACATCAGCCTTCCGTAAACAAGTTACGAATAAAGTGTAAACTGGTGTCGCGTCAATTACACTTTTTCCGTAAGTTTAATAGGGAAGGTTCATGAAGTAGCGTAAGCTTTGTGAATTGAAGAGGTTTACACTTTCTGCGTATGCTGAATACAGAAGGTGGTCTGGCAGAAGATATTCGACTTCGATTTCGAAGCTTTTGTTTAAACATGGATATTTTTTTACACAAACGCAACGCTTCGCATATTAACCCCTCGGAGCACATATTTGTGATGGATGGATATGGATGGAAGCACTTTGTTCAGCTCATACTCATTGAACCCTATCACTGCCATTATAAAGCTTGGATGCGTCAGGATATTTATTAATATTTCTCCGATTGTCTTCGTTGGAAACAAGAAAGTCATATACACCTAGGATGGCTTGAGGGTGAGTAAAGGTTGGGCTAATTTTCATTTCAAAGTGAACTAATTCTTTAATTTACATGTTACATGTTACAAACAAGAAAAGAGTCATAAAGCCAATTCACATTGAACAAACAGACGCAGACAAATGGAACAGACACGGGTTGTGGAATGTCTGAGAAGTAACATACTGTAATCTGGTGATTGTCCGCATTTTTTGGTGTCTGTCGGTGCCGTTGCTCGATTCTGCTCTTGGTTTGAATGGGTCTTACAAGAATTACAAGACACTGCAAAGCAAAAAGATCACTCAATTTCAAGTGCAGAAGAATCAGATCTGTTTGAATGAGTTCACTCAGACGTTCAAGATGGAAGACCAAACAAAAACATTAAGGGCAACTACAATACGGCCTTGTGAGTCCAAATAGCCATCAAGATTTCTTTTATTGCATTTTACTTCTTTAAATCGTAACACTGACAAATAAGTACTTTTTTGCTCTTAGGCCACATGTCCACCAAAGCGTTTTTAGCCAGCTGACAACACTAGACGCTCTGCTGAAACCTTTGCCTTCCTGTGAGCGCTTGAGAGAGCTTCGGCATTGCAGCGTTTTTTTTTTTTTCTTCCAGTTGAGAAGCTTTGTTGCTATGATATGGAATATCCACGGCACTGTTACTTGTAAACCGATTTTGCAGATAACTTGTTTTAGACTAAAAATGTCAACACAATGCACAATATAGAGTACTTGCCATGCATGTTCGGACACTGGTAAAAAACGTTGAGCACTCAGCGCTTGAGCGTGAAAAAGCAGCTCAGTGCCTAGTTACACTGCTGCCGTTTAAAAAAAAAAAAAAAAAAAATGCGTCATTCCTGCAGGTTTCGCGCTCTCACCAAAAGCATGTGCACAAATGATCTATGTAAGTGGCACTCTCATAAAGCAGGTCTATTCAGTTAAACAGTCAGTTTGGGTTGTGTGTTGTTTCCGTGCACAAGCTCTTAAAGTGATAGCAACCTAATAAACCTGCTGCTGTCTGTCACGTTAACCAAAAAAACAAAAGACAAAATTAGGGAAACACTTGCTGATCTTGTAACTTTAATTGTAAGCAGTAATCTGTATTTAATTTTTTACAATGAAGACCATCCAGTGTTGTTGTTTCTTTTTACATTTAATTATTTAATTTCTGTAGTGTTTCTTACCTAAATACTACTGTTAGACCCACCTGTAACACTTAAAGCCATGTTTATTTTAAAAGAGAGATAATAAAAATATCTGTATGGCAGTATGCATGGCAGTTTTCCCCGTGGTATCGAAAAAAATATCGATATTTGATACCATTTAAGGTATCATATCGAAGTTAGAAATTCCAGTATCGTGACAACACTATTACAAACACACATAGCCATGTAGGTTTATGATTTTGTTTGAAGCGCTGAATATAAAGCACATCTCATGTTTAAGACAACTTGGATCGTACACATATCGGGCAGCAGTTTACTCTGTGGTCTTCGTTACTTTTCAGATGTGTTCGCAACAAATTATAATGATATAAACAATATTGTCCCATCCTAGTGTGGGAAACTTGGGAGTTTAAAATTACATTCTGCACACAGAAAAGATCTGCACATGCAGTGGATAAAAACACTATTCATTTGCTACACATGCATACCAAACCAAAAGACCCGTCCCATACCGAAAATTGCAGGGTAAAGAATTCGGACAAGACCAGATTTAATGAATTACAGACAATAAGAAGCTGTTAACAATGATTGTGAGATGAATCACATCTGAAAGGTCTATTCACACCAAGAGTGATACAAGTATTTGCTGGGCTGAATAAAGGCCGGAATCACTCCTGAACATCTTCAGTTGGTCTGCCGACAGAGAAGATGGAGGAGAATCAACACTCAAATAGCTCTACAACAGAAACGGTGACAGGACGCAGATAGAGCAAGATGCTTTGAAGCATTCTGATAATATAATTTGGTGCAAAGTACAATGTTGCATAAATCTACATGCACAAACTTAATATTTTACTGTACAAACAAATTATGTCGAAATAACATCACAAAAAGTATGGTTATATAAATAAATTTCCCCCCAAAAAATGGAAAAATATTTGAATAATATTTTGATTTTAATATTTAATATCAACATTCACTGCACATTAATTTTAGCGGCATCTAGCAGTGTGGTTGTGAACTGCAACCAACAATGCTCACCCCTCCCTTTTAAAGGAGGTCTGGGTGACAAGACAAAGATGTCGTCATCCGAGACAGCAGAGAGTATGTTAGCTAGTCAAGCAATGAGGTTTTCTTCTTACTTCTAACAAAGAACAGTCTCTGTTTCTAATAAACCAGAAGACTACTACTACTTTGTGTGTATTCAAAGTAGTAACGATGCAAGCCACCTCTAAAAACAAACGATTTAGAAGAACAACAACATAGTGACTAAATGCGCTCTGTAGAGCAGTTTGTCCTTTTAGGGCTGCTGAAGAAACATGCCGGCGCATAACGGCGACTTAATATAAGGGGACCCGCGGAGTATGTAGATAGAAATGGCTCATTCTAAGGTAATAAAAACATAACGGTTCATTATGTCTTTATACACCTCTGAAAACAGTTATGTACATTATATTGCATTTCTTTCAATAGATCCTCCCAAATTTTACACACTGCACCTTTAAAACATCATACTCTTACTTGATCTGGACAAATTAAGTTGCACAAATTAAATTAAGCTCCACAATTCTGGATAAATTTAGAATCATGATTTTTTTGTTGGAGACTGTAATTCTCCCACGATTCTGAAGAAAAAAGAAAACACTAGACTTGTTTCGTTATTTGATGAATCAGCATTTGTGAATTAATCTCTTGAATGAATGATTCAATTACTTTTTTTTTTAAAGTTACTTGTCGCCACCTCCTGGCAAAAGATATAAACGACAATACATACAAGTGTCAAAACACTTTCAAAAGGTGATTTACTCTATTTTGATTGCTACCATAGACATATCTACCAAATTATAAACTTTTTTTATCTCAGTCCCCCATTTGTAACAAAAATAACAATAATGTGTGGTTGAAAAGACTGTTAGTGAGGCTGCTTCATTCGAATATTGCAGTGTGATGATCGCTGCTTCAAAGGTTAACTAAAGTCCCTGAAGTCTTTGGTTTAAAGCCTGTTTCACATTACAAGCGTCAACGGAGCATGAACAACGTGTTGCTGCTCATGTTAATGAATGAGAGCGTTCACAATGGAAGCGTGACGACCGACCCTCTCATTCATTAACATTAATAGCGACAAAACAAAACACACGTTGTTCACGCTCCGCTGTTGCTTGTGATGTGAAACGGGCGTAATAGACATAGCGGAATCACTGTCACTTAGGAATAAGATCGCATGGGTGTTTGAATCGAGATCGCCATCTTTTAACGATTAACCGTGCAGCTCTACTCTAGCTTCAATATTTGACCATTGTTTATGATAAAACTAGGTTGCAGTGACAATAATTTCTTAATTTATATCAGGAGTGCAAAATAATCTATCTGTAATGTTTGATATTTTGAATAGAATAATTCATTTATTCACATTCTCTCACGTCTGCTCCGGTTTATTTGTGTTGACAAAGATACACTAGACAACGTCCATTAGGACTCTTAATCCAAAAAGGGTGCATTATTTGGATAAATACTGATTTATTCTCATGTTTGTAAGATATTTAGTCATACAGAATACCATTTCTATTAATTTCCCACTGAATTATGCAACCCGAAGAGCTGAAAGAGGGTTCAGAGTGCGCTCCGTCTCTCCTGTTCCAGGTTTTGCACAAGTTATGACTCAGTGGCACGCTAATTTGATCTAGAGCTGTCAATCATCCTTTGTGGCATAATTCCGGCCCTTCTGCATGACGCTGTCCTGTACACTTCCTTGTTCTGAGCTCCATGAAAAACAAACCCACAGAAACATTTCTACATGTGAAACAATAAGCTAATAAACACACGATTACAATAGTATATGGTTTATGCTTGATTTTTTTTGTGATTTAGGGTATTTTCATATGAATAAAGAATGTTTATAGTATACATGCTAAGCAGGTAAGCAGTAGCGATTAGCTCCATATAAAATGCTAAATATAACATTTCAACATTTCACGATCGGAAGTTAATACAAACACTCGATGGTGGTTTAAAGTGAGTTGGGTAAAAGCGTAATAATAATATCAATATTTTAAACTGTATTATGTAGTTCGATGCTAATTGTAGCTCTAATGCACCTGTAGCAGCAGAAGCTACTCTATTTCATAATCTAATTTCTTAAAAGAACTCACATAAGGTCCCAAGAATATGCTTTTTTTGTATTCTATAAAGACTTCAGATGATAGGTGGAATAATGTATAGTGGGAACAAAGTGGTGTTGATGGGCAAGCCATGTAATGGCTGAATACAAACAAAAGAATAATAAAAGAATGATGAAGATAAAGTATCATTCACAGCAGAGGTGTAAAAGGTTCATCGAGTGAGAACAATAGAACATGAATGGAGCAGTTTACCTCACCAGACATTAAACAATCGACTGCAAGTAGGTGTTTACAGGGCAATAAAACATTTTATTAGCATCTTATCAGCCTTCTCTAAAATGTTTCATAAAATCCATAGTTTTAGAGATATTATCGATTTGAAAAGAAGCATGAGCAGACTTGTGCCTTCACTTTAATTGTGGTTATAAGTTGTTATACCACATACACATTTTTATACATTTTTAAAATATATTTCTAAAATTTTTTGTTTTGTTTTTAAGTTTTTAATCTCCATATTAATAACAGGATTGGATCCATTTAACATTTAACAGGCCAACCTAAATAGAGAATAACAAACAGAACAAAGATGCATATGAAATAGCCTACTTTTCAGGTAGATCTAAAAGCAGTTTTCAGGTCCAGAAATAAAGTAATCTAATGTAAAATATATTCTTCATTGAATAAATTAAATATTCATTAATCCTAAAAAGTTCCAAAAGTTATTTAGTCAAGAGTAGTGAATGATTTTTTGTCTTTTGTTGTTTGATTAACATTAAAACACAGCAGGAATATTAGGCTGCTGTCACTTTAGGAGCTGCATGAATCCAATATACTGGTACACAAGCATTTTATCTCTCAATTGTTTACATACATTTAAGACATAACCGACTGCGTTTACAAGGATACTTGTCAAGATAGCATTTTGATTCAATTTTGTGTGAATCATAAGTGAAAGACAACTCAAATCAGTATTTGTCTAAAAAGCGGCTTTCCGGGCATGCACTTTGGATGTGCACACACAAAGCTTCTCACACCACGAGTAGAATCGAGTTCTCTTTCACATCTTCTTGCGCTTAAGTACTAATTCACAAGGCCTAAAAACACGTCCAGAGTGTTGTTTACACTGGCCCCGGGCAGTCCATATTGTCGAGCCCTGCCATATTTTGTACAGATTTAATTTTGTTTTGAGAGCATTTAATTATTTTACCTAGAGAAAAACATTGGAATAGCAACAGACATTACACAACTCGCAGTTAATTAATGAACCATCAAACCATTTTAAATTGATCAAAAATCAACCAATAAATATTAGGGCTGGGACAATACATCGATTATCGATTCACAATACAATGAATCTGGATCGATCCTGATATTTTTTTCCTCTCGAATCGATTCTGAGCTTAGTTTTAACAGCAGATGGCGCTCTAGGCTAGTTTTTAACCGCACACTCAAATGTTCACAAAGAAGAATGCTGGACAGCGATCGTACTTTCGGCCGAGTCATCTAAGTGGTTAAATATTAGGTGAGTAACAATATATTGATATAAATCGATACATTTATATAATCGATAGATTATCTGTCTAACAATACAATGTATCGATGCCCCACATAAAAAAAAAAAAAAATCAATACCTGTAGGCTCTATATATATTAAAGAGGGACATTTGTCGTCACACACTACACATTTTCACGCAACGTCAATCTATGCATTTTCTCCAACGTGTGCATTCTGGTTTAAACTACCTTTCAGAGCTTGTGGAAGAAATCGGGACAGTTGATGGAGCCGTCACTGTCCGATCGGATGCTAAATCTTCACAAAAGTTAATCAGTTGCTTGTGTTTAAAGCATTGCAGAAAGACACAAAAGAGCAGCGTGCGCACACATCAGATAGCGCACAAATAGGTCAGTAAATTGAGTCTTTTTACTTATTTTTGTGCTTCAGCAGATAAAGGTCTATGGTTTTACATTAAAAGGACTTCATCTTGCTAGAGTTTATTGATGTTTCTAAATCATATTACTTTCTACTGGGTGTCTGTTAGGTCACAACACTGGAAAAGAGAGCACTATGAATTGTTCTTCACACGCACAGTAACTGAAATTTAAAACTGTTAAAAGGGTCAATAAAGTGTTGCATAGGAGCACTGCACACTTTGACTCTGTGTTGCTTCAAGAGTATCATTCTGCACATGGGATGCGCATAAGCGCTTTATGTCGCTCTGTATTTAAGCCTTTCATATTATAGTACTTTTGCACAATGAAAGAGTATTAATAGCCGGTCTTGTTCTGTCCTGTCTATCATGTGTTATTTCCATTATTATCATTAAAAAGCTGCACTATACATTGATATTAGGGTTGGGTCGACAGACGATGTAATCGTCCATCGCCAAGCTGACAGACATCACGATGTTGAGCCGGTATTGTGATTCCACGTGATTCGAACTAAACCAATTGATATTCAAATGGAGGACCGAATCCAGACCCCGGCATGTTTCCATCCAGACTCTGAGACAGAACGGTCTGTAGCACCATTTTACTGTATCTAGTTGAAGTGAGCAGCATGTTAAAACAGCGGTGCGGATCACACCACAAGCACTCAGAATCGTTTGTGGTAATGATATTTCAGCGCTATATCCTCTAGTAGTTTTATCTAAAGCCAAACACGCTTCATTCAAGCCCTTCCAGCTTGGTGCGTATTCTCTCTTTCTCCAGACGCGCGCCACATATGCTTGTTTACTAGCATGGAGCAGAGCGAGCGTTTTTAAGTCATTCCAATTAATTAAATCCCCCCGATGTCATTGTCCATCGCGATGTTTCACTGTAGACAACATCTGATGCCAATTTGGTAGACATCGCCCAACCCTAACTGATATACAATGAAACATTTTTTAATTTAAGTATTTATATATAAATATTTTTACTTCTTTTTCAGTATTTTTTTCGACATTGCACATTTTAGCACAGAAGCCTAAAATACGTTCTTGACTGCTGTTGTCATTTAAGCTGTCATCAGATAACGAAACTCCTGTATGACTGTTTTTTTTATTTGTGGATGTCCAAATTAGGGTGCTGGATGTGAAGTTTCAAATTAAATGTTTGTTATATATATTTTGGTTGCATTTGTGAGTAAATAAAATGTAACTGGTTGTGTAAAATAAGCACATAATATGATATCTATATCGATTAATATACCCCTGAATTGAATCATATTGTAATCATATCGCAGAATTTTGAGGTATCTGCAAATATCAAATCGCTGGCTATGAGAATCGATATTGTATCGTATCAGTATGAACCGTCTGGTTTTATACTTGAACCTCAGCACAGAATTCTTTTATGATGCGAGATTAATGTAAACACAGCCCACTGCGAACACCCTTCTAATTCGCTTCAACCTTTTCGAACTTTATGAATGATTAATTTAGGTTTATGCGATGTGTGTAAAGAAATTGGAAGCAAGCAGAGTACGGGTGTTTCTAAAGCATGCAGTGCAATCTGCCGTTAAAAATCTAAGCTCAGAATCGATTCGAGAGAGGATCACAACACATCAGAAAATATCAGAATCACTCCAGATTCTTTGTATCGTGAATCAACGTATTGTCCCAGTGGTATCAGTGGCCGATACATCGGTGCACCTCTAGTTTATACCCCATTGGTTGGTCCATTTTCTTTGCAGTCTGTCCATTTTGAATGTGTTCCGTAAAAACAACTAAATACGTTGGCTCACCTGGTGTGAATGAGACCACTTACAAGTGTTCAACACGTGTTGCAAAAATGATTTCTTTAGACCCCTCTCATTCTCAAAAGTTTATGTAAAGGAAGTTAATGAAGTTAAAAATGTTTTGGATCTTGTTTATACTTGTATGTAGCCTCGTCCACCAGAGAAAGATGTTAATACTAGATGAAAACAACCAATATAGAACACTAGCTCAAAGACATGGTCGTTTTCACTTACTCCATTTGATTTTCAAATGTAAAGCTTCATCATGGGTGTGAATAGCTTCATATGAATGCATTGTTTCTATTCAAAATTTTGTTTGTGGTGAATAAGTTTGCTGTGAATTTCCTGAGAAATCAGGGTTATTGAACTTTGGTCCTGAAGGCCATTGTCCTGTTGGATTTTGCTCCAACCCTAATCAAACACACCTGAAAACCCTACCGTAATTAAAGTCTTCAGGATTAGCTGCACAGCTGTATTTGATTAGTGTTGGAACTAAACGCTTCAGCAAAGTAGAAAGTATGCAAACGCTTCTAGCAACGCATGCTAGTTGTTGCTTTGTGCGTATTTTTGGATTCTAAAAAAATGTCAAAACACAGTTAGTAGTTCAAGTGCGTCCTGCTATTCCAGCAATACCACTAGGAGTGCTACAGCAGACATTAGCACTAAGAGTGCTTTCTATAGTCATTTTAATCTTTCGGGTTTATTACTGTCAGGGTGGAACAACCGTAAAAAAAGGAACATCCTAAGCAATAGGGGTGGGACGGTTC
Source organism: Hypophthalmichthys molitrix (assembly GCA_037950675.1). NCBI lineage: Eukaryota > Metazoa > Chordata > Actinopteri > Cypriniformes > Xenocyprididae > Hypophthalmichthys > Hypophthalmichthys molitrix. The sequence continues at coordinate 6,185,524 of CM075501.1, read as the reverse complement.
GCTGTAAAAAAAAAACAACAAAAAAAAAACAACCGTTCGGTTCGGCACGTGCTTGCACCGCAGTTCATCCCAAATCTGATGACGCATCTATAATATGGTTTGTTGAAAACAACGTGCAAAACAGACAGACGGATTCGGCTAATGTACGTTTCAGTTGATGGATATGCATTCTAGTATCCCAAAACGTTACAACAGCGATGATCAAAAGAACATGGACAAAACAGTCACTTGTTGTAAACAAATGTTCAATGAAGTGCCAAAGCTCTATAACCAGTCATTTACGCCGTCATCACACGGGTGTTGATAGCGCACGAGCGCAGGTGAGACCTGAACATCTCATGTTGCTATCTGTGTTTAAACTAAACTCATTTAAACCTTCATCCGTAAGACGCGAAAGAGAACTCGCGCGCACTGTGAGATGTGTGTACTCATCTGAAGCACGTACATGGAGAGCTGCGAATACTCTTGCGCAAATTCTCTTTCAAGTCTTGCACCTAAACGGACAAATTCACACAAAAATTATGTCAACATGCCCATCTTAGCAAGCATCCTAACAAACTTAGTAGGATTTTAGGAGAAAAACGAGACAGACAACGCATGTGTATCAGTATTGGGCTCCTACTGAATCTTTATATTTGATTACTTTATTCAATTTCTGTACCTGAAAGCTGTTAGATGAAAAACCTGTAAAGCATTGTTTATTTTATTTGTATCTTAGCTCTCATGTATTTATTTGTGCTGTTTCTTGTAGTAAGATTATTTGTTTTTATTTTATCTTTATTTCACAATTGTCCTATTTTTTACTGAACATAGCAAATACCGAACTGTACTGAAACTGTGACCCTAAAACCATGATACAAACCGAACCGTGAGAAATCTGAACCGTCCCACCCCCCTACTAAGCAAGTTGAAATTGATGTTTAGTAGTTATGTGAAAAATAAAAATTTGGTAAGGTAAATCTATCGGCTCTTATGTACTGATATTTCTTGCCACCACATCAACATCACAGTGCTTTTTAGGAGTTCAACCGGACCACAAACTTGCAATGTGTTTAGCCAAACATTCGTGTCTGGCCTTAAAACATACATGAATCCGCACTTTATAAAAATGTTGTACAAAAACATGAAATATGCTGTTGTATATTATGCTCACTGCATTGCATACAAGAAATAGCTTATTCCCTTGTGCATTTAAGAATAACATAAAATGTGCTGTTGTATTGCAGTGCATACAAGAGCTGACTTATTCACTTGTGCATTAAGGAATATCACATGAAATATGCCGTTTCATTGCATTGCATACAAGATCTAACTTATTCCGTTGTGCATTGAAGAGATTAGAGTTGTCAAAAGTACCGACTTCCATACCAGGTCTGTACTGAAAGTTTAAAAATGTGATGCTTTGAGCAGTGTTGAGCGGATTCGTAAACACCTCTGATTGGCCAATGTGTTGACACACTCAATGGATATGTCTGTGATTGGCTTCAATGATCACCGCTTTCAAAAATGATGTAAAATGACGCTCTTCACCGAGCACTTACAGATACACACGGGAGCTTTGGAAATAGGCGTCTATTGCGGACCAGTCCATAGACGCTTGCTTTCAAACGCTCCTGTGGATTAATTATTGTAGCTAATCACAGACATATCCGATGAGCGCATCAACACAATGGCCAATCAGAGGTGTTTACGAATCCACTCAACAGCGCTCAAAGCGGCACATTTTTAAAATTTCAGTAGCGACTGGTACCGAAGTCGGTACTTTTGACAACTCTAGAAGAGATTTGCATTGCATACAAGAACTAAACCCGTTTTGCATTGAAGAGATAACGCATGACAAATGTGCTACTGCACTGCATTGCATATTGAAAATTAACACTGGAACCTATACATTGTAGAACACATCATATTTGATGTTTACACTTTTACTCAGAAGTAATTTATAAAAGGTTTGCTAACCAGCAAAATACCCCAAAAACAAATAGAATGCTGTCCAGCAGATATTTTCATAAATTTTATGAACAAATGAATGTATTGAGCATGTACAAAAAAATAAGATTTTTATTTTTTTTTTAAAGATATTAAACTGATGTTTGTATACAATAATTGGAACAAAATGCTACATCCACACTTTAACATATGCCGATGTGATGTACACATGCATATTGTGATATATTGTTCCCTGAAAGCGCATTTACATTGCCAAGACATTTATTTGATGTGTGTTTTCATCTACAGTAAATGTCGTTTTAAAGCATATTATCATCTGCGTCTCTAAAACATTGGGTTTTTTTAGATTTGGATGTTAGGAGCCGTTCGCACAGGATGCCCTCAGAAGTGCAGCGGAACTGAAAAGAAAGTGAATTTAAAAAGGCTTGTAAAGGCTTTAAAGTTGCAATGTAATGGAAGTAAGCTAAAGACTTCTTCCATTTTGTGACGTGAATCTGAGTGAAACAAATTACTGGAAAAAAAATTAGGACGGGGACTTGATCCATGCATTGGTTTTTGAATGGAAGAAGGCAGGTCTTAAAGTGAGCTGGGTTTAAGTGGACTAAATGATTACTGAAGTCCGGCATATGTCACTACAGAGATGTTTGTAGCTAATCAGAAAACCTAAAGAAAATGAAACATTCATGGATGAATCACTCACAATAAGATCAATAACATGCATTTAGAAATTATATAGTGTGTAGAGTAGAGTTGTCAAAAGTACTGACTTCGGTACCAAGTCAGTACTGAAACTTTAAAAATGTGATGCTTTGAGCGGTGTTGAGCGGATTCGTAAACACCTCTGATTGGCCCTTGTGTTCACGCGCTCATCAGATATGTCTGTGATTGGCTTCAATGATCAACGCTTCAAAAACATTGTAAATAGTCAATGACGCTCTTCACCTAGAGCTTACACAGATACACAGGTATTCTGCTTTCAAATTCAAACACTTCCGTGTGCTTTCAAATGGTCCCATGCGTTGATCATTGTAGCCAATCACAGACATATCCAATGAGCGCATGAACACAATGGCCAATCAGATGCGTTTACGAATCCCCACAACAGCGATCAAAGCATCACATTTTTAAATGGTACTGAAGTCGTTACTTTCGACAATAATGGTGTGACTTTTTTATTCCATGTAATATTCACTGCAGTATAAACAATATGCTTACCCCACCCACAAATGGGATCAGTCCTTTGTTTTAAACGGACACTGATTCGCCATGCTGCTTAAAACCCAAAGTATACTTCAGCCATCCACGTTCTACGGCAGTCCACGCACTGCACGCATGACGCAATTTTCATTATCAGAAGGATTAGTCGACAAATCGCACGTTTACATTAATTACTTAAATATACTGGGGGGCGGAATATCCAACTCGCTCTCTCAAGAGCACTCTCTTGAAGCTTGCCTCAAAGCACTGACAAAAGTAATGATAATGAATGTGTCGGAAACAACAGCAAGTTTATATAAGTTTATTATTATAAAATAACATTTTAATTGTTTATTATTAGACTAATGTTTTATGAGTCAGTGTCAGCTGCAAAAGATGAAGTTGACGATGCTGACTCGTCATCTCCGCAGTAACGTGCCTACAGAGGGAGAAATGTAGCCTACCTGTCATACGAATTACATAATCAGAGTATCTGTTTTTGCTTCGAATGGTTTATTTAAAAGTAGACGTTTCAAGCTTTCTATAGACACATTTCTCATGTCTGTGAGGCAAGTAGCCTATACACCAAGTTTCTGTTCATGTATGTGACATGCTGCTGTTCAGTGAGACCAAGACAGCAGAAAGCGCATCCTGTTTGTTTCCTTTATTTTACAAAAGCACAACGTTTTGTTGTTATTGTGAGTGTACACAAATAAAAGTAGACCCTTTACAGTTCAGAATGATGCATTACTCTTATCTGTATGACAAAAAAATGACGGAGAATTACAGGTTGGAAAAAATTCAAGTGACCGTGCCGGTGCCTCAATGTCGTGCAATAATGAAACGTGCTGTACTTTAGCTCTGCCTTCCACACTCCACTCGAACACTTGGATATATAATAGCGCACATTTATCTAGGTTAATGTTAGAGTGAGCAGCCATGTAAAGTTGCTACTACTTACATGTTTCAAATGATAAGCCATATTTGAGATTGATGGATGATAGGCAAATGTTTGGATTACTGTAGTTACCTCAAGGGCTCGCTGTTAATGTTATGTTTTATTATTATTGTGTTATTAGACTAATGTTTTATGAGTCAGTGTCAGCTGCAAAGATGAAGTTGACGATGCTGACTCGTCATCTCCGCAGTAACGTGCATACAGAGGGAGAAAGGTAGCCTACCTGTCATACGAATTACATACGAATTTCCTCATGGACTGCGTGACTTCGCCACTTCCTATGGAGTTTTTTTTCCCTGCAACTAACCGACTAATACAATTTTGGTCGACAGCCTCTTCTAGTCGACTAAAGCTAGTGTTATACTTTCCTCGTGCACGCGAGGGTCCGCGTGGCGTAAAAATCGTCATCAGAGGGTGTACGCGGAGGCACTGTGAACATCCTCCCATTTTTTCTGACCACCTACAAAAGCAGCAACAGCACATGCGCTGAAAAAATTTGGACGTCAAATTTGAAGAGAGGCTGAAGAGAAGTCTACCCACTACCCGTACCTCTACAATCCCTCATAAAAACAATGTAAAGTGCAATAATCCATGTTTGTTTACCGATCTACTGCGCATGTGTGGAACACGTCTGCCAAGCAGACCCCAGCATACACTTTCAGTAGTATAAATATAAGTAGTCCGTGTAAGCATCCGAACTGGAGTATAATCGAGGCTTAACTTTTAGTCGACTATAGGGGGCAGCCCTACCAAGAAGTATACTTTTAAAGGCTCTCTTAAAATGCTCAGATGTTTATTCAGAACAATTACAACACAATTCTATGCTGAGCTCTTTAACAAACGTCTTGGCAACGTATGTGATGCTGTTACAAATATTTGTGCCGAAACATAGAAAAAAAAAAGTGTAAATTTGTAGTTTTATAAAATGTACAAAATATATTTTATTTAGTAGAAAGATAACTGCCTGATCGCAACAGGTCCCACAAATGATAACAATTTACACAGTTTAACTGAAAAAACAGATTATTCCTTTGCTTTTATGACTTGTTTGTTATTAGATCTATAGTTTACATCAATGTCTGTATTTAAATTCACAACACATGCATGAATACAGACACATCTTTCTAGTAGCTAGATCGCACAGCGCCCCTAAACTGCGATACTTCACTAGGTTTGACGTAACCAAGCGCATACGAAAATACACAGATCCGGTCTTTACTCGCTATATTTATCTTCCTTAGCAGCCAAAGCGTTAAAACAGATCGAATGATATGTAAGAGGCGAAGTGCTACAGCGAAACCCGGGGTTTGTAGCAGTAAACGTCAATAATTTAGAATTACATTCAATAACATTTCAAACGGCGATGCAACACACAATAGAGGAACCTTCAGCTGGCGAAAAGGGGAGATAAACATTCGTTTAACACTCACCGGTTGACTATTACCTAGCAATTATGCTGGATAAAAACGTCTCACAAACAACAGACGTTTTTCAGCCCCACTTTGGGTGTCTACTTGTGAAAAACTAATACGCAAAAATCCTGGCTAAATGTAGTTGAGCATATGCCTTATACGGAGTCTTTATGGCGAACATGCTTGAAGTAAATGTCATACTGTTGTAATACCACGCTTCCTCCTCCAAATAAATAGATAATTTTAAAATAAGGAGTCTTACCTTTTACCGAGTCCCTTCTGAGAGCATTGAAACGAGAGCTGCCGAGCTCTCTGCCATGAAACAAAAATGGCTCTCGAGCTTCAGAGGGTGAGAGTTTCGGAGTGGCTGACTGGAAGAAGGGGCGGAGCCAATCGCGAAAATAGCTAGCTAAGGTTAAAAAATTGTTTATATTAAGTGCAAAGGAAAAAAATCATGTTGTTGTAGACAATGGTGAAGTAATATTTATAAAATATATGAGGAAAAACTGATTACGGACCTCTGATTTATTTAACATTTCACAGTATTAATAATAATGCAGTCCTAGAGGTTTTTTAGTTTAGCAGTGGGGGATGGGTGAGCAGGAGCCCATCCCCCCAAAATGGAAAATAGCTAGCTACGGTTAAAAATTTAAGTGCAAAAGAATAATTTCATGTTGTTGTAGACAATGGTGAAGGAATATGTAATACATAAAGGAAAACTTGACTAGGGCCACTGATTTATTTATTATTTATTTATTTATTTATTTTGATCACAAACAGTCCTAGAGGATTAGTTTAGCAATGGGGGATGGGTGAGCAGGATCCTTTCCCAAAAATGGGCATGAAGAACATGCAATAATGATGGGAATTTTAGAATTTACAGCTTCGTTCTTCAAAAAGTAAATTTGTTTTGTAATCCTCTACTCCGATTTCACAGAGATGTGGCTGTATGACATCATGTTAATGGTGGCTCTCAAACTTCCCAGAGTACATCATAATGAACACTTTTTCGCAAACATTTTTAGAGACCTATGTGTAAAACATGACAAATGATCCTCTCTGATAATATTTGTAGACCTGCACAACAAACGCTAGCATTGTGTATCATTGCTTATCTTCAGAAATCTGGTTGCTAGGAGATGTTTTTTTAATCGATAATGAACAGCAAGCAATACTAATGGCAGAATTGCCATATTATTTATGCTTATGCATAAATTTGTAGTTGGAAGGTGGAAATAGTCTATACTATAAATATAAAATTACATTACCAATGTTTGTTTCATACTGGTCACATTTAGCATGTAGCATGTTTCTAACTGGATATGTTTTTATCACTTAAGCAATTATAATGCTCATCCAAATGGCTTTATTAGATGATTTCACTACAGTGACCTGGATGTCTGTGAATCCTAAAGGCACTTTCTCCTAAATATTTCCAATTTTTCACTTCGCTGTGAAGGGACTTTTACTAAAGCATCCTGATGGCGGCCATTTTATGATTTGGTGGACTGGCCAATTACAGTCAACACAGAAATTAGGACATGTTCTGCAGTGAAGATAATTAGATAATGTACACAAATTAACAAAGAACATAAATGCACAAAAACACATTTAAAAAAATGTCTGTTAAACATTTGTTTAATTTTTCATTACCATGAAATGTCAGAAGAATTGGAGGTATAAACCTTGATGGTGTTGGCACAGTTGCAAGCAAGAGTTGGCCAATAATGGCAGGAATTTTTTTGTGGTAGGGTACACTAGTAATGGGAGAAACAAAGCTTTTCGAAACTTCGAATCAGTTAAACCAGTTGCTTGGCAAAATGATTCACTGTTGTGACGCCTGCTGGTCAGAATGATGTAAATGCAACGGGAACTCAACATGCATAAAAACACTTTTTAAATAAATCATACAATACCTTTTAATATGAAGTGTCTGTATAATACGTTGTTTTATTAAATTGTAGAGCTTGTTTTTGTTTTATGGAGAGAGTAATTAATCAGCCCGATAAGAGACTATAACTACAAATCGCCCTTTTTATGTATACAACTGATCCGAGATCAGGTAGATGAAAGACATTGGTTCACTGGTTCAAAGAAATTTGAGGAGCATTCACACCATGTCACAATTACTGTAGCAATTCTGAACTGTAAAAAGCCTTCACATGTTTGTAGAACTTGTAATTAAAATGTATAAACTCTTAATTTTCTGAGCTACGACTTGTACCATGTGGCCACTGTACCATCTGACCACTATAGATTTAAGCAAAGTCATTTCACTTGGTAGCCATCTTTGAAACACCTCTCTCAGGCAGCCATTTCAGTCATGCAAGTGCAGCTCCTATTTCTTTTAAAGTTAAACATCAAATTCTCCAAAACTGTTTACCAAGCTAACGATTAAATTTCATATTTTAAATCTCGAGTGAAGTCTGACAACAACGGTTTAATACATTTTGTTTCTAAACGCTCAAATCATTAAAACTTTATTTTTCAGGCTGGACCAGTCAATGCACATGCGCAGTCCTAAGAAGGCATCTCTAAAACTGACTGTTTCTATAGCAACCGGAGCTTCTAGGTGGCTGCAGTGACAAGATGACCAATCGACGATTGGCTCTTTTACTTAAACGGGACGTATTCCACCATATTGCGCGTTGCACTTTCTCCCATAGTAATAGGAGTTCACCGTCTTTGATGTGCTCTACCAAAGTCCCTTTAAGACAAGTCATTTCACTCGGCGGCCATCTTTGAAACGCCTCTCGGGCATCCAATTGCCGCTCCTACCTCTTTGAATGGGGAAATATCAAATTCACCAAAGCTGTTTGCCAAGCTTTCAATTAAATTTCATATTTGTAATCACCAATGAAATCTGACAACAACTGTCTGTTTTTTTTTTCTAAATGCTCGAATCATGACAAAAAACGGTATTTTTTTAGACTGGATCAAGCTAATGCGCATGCGCAGACCTAAATGCGCGTCTCTTGTGCCTAATTTCGGAGGCGCGGGTCTGACTGTTTCTATAGAAACCGGAGCTTCTAACGGCCGCTGCAGTGACGCGATGACTTTACCAGTCGGCAATTGGCTCTTATTTAGAAGGTGGGACTTATTCCGCCATATTGCGCATTGCACTTTCTCCCATTAAAAACAATACGAGTGACGCGTCTTGTGTTATTCAGTTTTTGGTTCTTCTTGACGTGGCGTTGTGCAGACCTTTCGATGCGACATCAAAATACCCCTAGAGCCATTCCACAGCATATGAAGCTTGAAATCACGACATGGCATGAACACAGCGTCAGCCCCTTGTGGCAAACAACTGAAATTTCAAAACGTTTCTAAACAGTTTTATGTAACGAATCTTAATGAAATCACGTGACTTTGGCAGTTTAAAACGCGCTGTTTCAAAAGCGTAGCCTACAGAACAATCAGTAACTGAATTAAGGGGCGATCACACTGCACTTTTCGTTCCACTGACTTCCATTCAAACGCATGCGATACGTCAGACCGGAAACGCAAGCTTGTGCGAAAAGTTTTGCATTTCGCTGAGTTCCAAAGTTCAAGTTTGGTGAACTCTGACCTGCGAATTCGCATCATGAAGATGTGCGACCTCAGCAGAAGATCTATTCGTCACGGAATGACCTCTTGGCTGAATTAGAAGAATAATATTTTTGCAGTAAAGTCGAGTAGGTTGTATATTTTTACACTTTGAATGTATTACTATTTGTTATTTGTTGAAGTGATGTTTATATATATATATATATATATATATATATATATATATATATATATATATATATATAAAAAAGACGCTGTAGACCGTGACGTCATTTCACGACGGTTGCAGCATAAGATGACACGTTCAAAGTCTAGTGTGACCGCGGCTTTATTCAAATCATGTGGTTTGAGGGAAGCAGGCGATAAAATAGACAAAAATCATGCAAGGAAGGAAGAACTCGGGCCATATCAAAAGACCAGAATATCTTAGAGGCGTGGTTATGGTCTAATTTGACTGGGGCTAGAGAGCAACCACCGAGCAGCCATCCAGAGGTGCGTTTCCCAAAGCAAACTAGGTCGCAAGTTCAGTCGTTACCAATAGAGTTAAATGGGACTTACGACCATAGTTGGCTAACGATGCTTTCGGGAAACGCACCCCGGAGCACCTTAGCAACCCCATAATAATATAATAAAACTACATTGCAACACCATGGCAACCACCCTAGCATAGTGCCAGTGATTTTTACACACGCAAACACCACTTATCTTTTCTTCAGAATTCAAATGACCACAGCACATAGACACAAGATTTTAGACAACACCAAAATAGAACTAGCAACATGCCCCCACACCTGCACAGGTTCTCACACACACATACACACACATTGGGTTTTCATGTTTTATGGGGACGTTTCACTGACATAATGATTTTTATACTGTACAAACTGTATATTCTATCTCCTCCTAACCCTACCCTTAAACCTACCCATCACAGAAAGCTTTCTGCATTTTTACATTTTATTTTTTAAAACATCACTTAGTATGATTTATATTAACCCATAACATAGGGTTTACCTGAACTAGACACACACATTTGTTTTACTATTTTAGTGAGGACATAACTGCATAGACTTCCATTGATTTTATATCAGGTTATTGTTGAGCATTTGTTGTGTTATTGATGTATGTATTGTGGATGTCGTGTATTGTTAATTGTATGGTGAGGCCAAATACCAATTTTCAACCAAGGCTGGACAATAAAGTACAACTAAACTAATTATATTTTCTATGGCCTAACCCATCCCCTACCCCTAAATCTACCCATCACAGAAATGTGCAAAATACTAGTTTTAAATAAAAAAACAATTTGATCGATTTATAAGCCTTTTTAACTAGTGAGTACCAGTAAAATTTCCTCACTAGTCGGTTGTCATAATATTTCACTATATAAGTGAGGACATTTGGCCCTCACAAGTATAGCCAAACATGTACAAGCGCGCACATGCACACACGTATTACTGGTAGAAATCGCATTTAGATGTGTGGCAGCACCACATATCCTGAGTAAATTATAATTAAAACCACAACGACAAATGCTAGCTAACAAAAGCTGTCAGTGGTGATAGGCCACACCCGCTTTTCCAGCAATGCTGAATCATGATGCAAAAAACCATAGTATGAGATCTTATGAGCCAGTTACCAGATTGTTTAGTGGTTATAGTCAACATACTTTAATAACTACTGAAACTGTTGATATGTTTCAATGCTAAAGCTGCAGTGCGCTCAAACAGATGTTTTTAAACAAGTTTTCCTATCTATCATTGGACGGACAAACATGTAGCCCCGCCTTGAACATGCAGCATTGGTTGAGTCAGTGTTGCTATGTAACGCCACTCAAACAGGCTGCAATTACATTTGGTGCCACTAGTGGCACAGAAATACACACTGATTTAAATGCCAAATTCACAAAGAAACAGGTTTATGACAAATATACTTCAATGTAAAAATAAAAACGTATTTACTTAAAAATGAATGATACATATATTAGATCTGTTGTTTTCAACACCTTGTCAATCTCTATACAAAAGAAGGTAAAAGCCACTCGCAACCCCTTAAAAAAGCAAAATCAAATATTTCAAATCAGACGTAATCCGGTTATTTATTAAAGTTATTGCATTTGAAAGAATGGCACCAAAAGCCACTTACATATATTACATTAAAAATAAATTAAATTTCATTAATAAAACAAAATGTTCTTCCAATAAAATGTTACACAAAGATGTCTACTACCAAACAGAAACACACAATGTATGATCAATCTACTGTTTTTAATGTGCAGTTCAAATTCATTACAAACATGAAACTCTTTCAATTTCATCTTGGTTTTCAAACCATTTAAAAGATGCTCTCATCTTCAGCAATGCTAGCCTGAGTCTTACATGCATTTGAATTGAGACTAAAATGAATTTTAAATGGGACGTTTACTCCAAGATTTGGCCTGGTTCAGAAACTGGCCATAAGAGGTATTATTTTGCTTAGAGCATTTGGGGGAAAAATACTATGTAACATGCAAGTTACAAATAATTTTTCTGTATCTCAAGGGAGAAAATATGACTGAATACGTTATAGTGTAGATACCACAGAATCATGCAAACCGTTTATAGTTTATAGACTCAATCACAGGACAAACTATCTGCCGGAAATATTATAAATTCAATTGAATACTGTATATTTAACACTGATGCAATATATATTAATTTTTTTAATTTAAGGGTTGCATAAATAGATTTGAAAACTTGACAATTTAGGAAGGAATTTAGGTTACTTTTTTCTAAATGAGGTATACTGTATTTGTAGAAATGAACAAAACAAGTTGTTCAGGTTCCTTTTGTTCATAAATTTCTGAAGTGGGTGGAAAGACATAAAACACAATAGGACTAGTTTGCATGAACACGTACTACAGAAAACATTTCCATTGTGTTCATTGTTTGTTATCTCAGCTAAGAACTGCAGCAGAGATGTGGCGTAGAGATCTGCAATCCGCGGGAATCAACGCGACAGAGTGGGGCGTGGGACAAGTTTTGAATTGCTGAGTGTGGATACGAGAGGGAAGATACTGATATGTGCGCTGGAAGTGGGAGAAAGAAATGACTCATGGGCTCCCGCAAAATATAATTATCGAATAATAACAGCATGCAGAAGTCTAACTGGAGATCTGAAGCGTTGTGTGTGTAGAAATTGGAAAAAATAGCCTTTAGACACAGGAATGAGACAGAATCTAACTGGACTGGGACTAAAAACTTTTATGTAGACCTCTTCCTACGGGCTTTTGTGGGTGGGAACAGGACAAAACGTGAACGTTTCGGTTGGGAGCATATTTTTGGCAGAAGTGTGCAGGAGCGGTAAATAATCTTGCGGGAGCGGGATTGAAAAATTCATCCCGCGCAGACCTCTAATGTGGTGTGTTCAAGTAATTTCGAAATTACCCTAATTTTGAGTCGCAACTAGTATAAAAAAAATGTTCACGTCTTCATTAAACTCGTAATTGCTCAATTTACAATCTCAAAGTTATTGTAATTATGATAATGTTTGACCAGACATGAATGCACCATCAATCAGTCCTCAACCTTCTGCGCAACTCTACAGAATGTCCAATGATGTTCTACCGTGTTCTCATTGGCGCGTTCACTCATGTGATGAACTCGCGTGTTGCGAATAGTGAAGCCTTGCTTGGAGATGTACTCCACCAGATGCACGCGAAGGGACACCTCTTGGTGGTAGTCACATGGTCCAAAGGTAAAGGACACTTGAAAGTCTCTGGTGTCCATCATATGTTTATTCCATCTGGTGAAGTTGTTGGAGATGCCTTCAAGCAGTGCGTGAACTTTGGTGGTGATGGTGAGTTGGGTGATGATGACTGCCACCGGGTTTGAATACTTGGACAGCTTACGAGTGCTTGACAGTTCTACAACTTGCTCAAAGGTGTCCATTGGGTAGAGAGGTTTATTGTCTCCTAAACACTGAATCAAGGGCTCTATCTGGTAGAAGTCTGCTTCCTTCCGGAGGAGCTCTGTTTCTTTGAAGTCACATGGTAGCGTCAGTTTTGAGGTTCGTAAAAAGTTCAAGATGTAACGGAATAGAGGACCGTCTCGATCTATGAAATAATTGCCCTGGGCATCTCGTGTGGTGGGAAAATCCCCGCGGAACATGGCGCCCAACATAGAGTCTGGATAACGTTGGAGGGTGGACAGCGACGTGGTGTACAAATGGCCGCCAACATTTAGGGTAACCGTATCCATCATCTACAACAAAGAAGAACATAAATAGTAGATGTTCAAAGCATTAAGGATGCATTTTGTACTTTCTGAGAATGTCAAGATGGTACTTGTACTGATACAACAAACAATTAACCATTCCCTGCTGAAAACACAAGTTTAGTCCAACATGAAATGCCATGCATATCCATTGAGTTAGTGCTGCACTTGTTGGTGGACCATCAAACTTATGCCATTCTCCAGCAAAACTACACCCAGCTTGGTTTTTCATAGTAAAGCTGGTTGATCAAGGAAGACTTGTTGGGGTCTAGCCTTGAAAACAACATTTGCTAGTTTCAGCTGCATTGACAAAACCCTTAGGAACATCAATTACTACAGAAACTATTGTATGGTAAACTGAGCTTCAGGAAATATGGATTGTGGTTCAAAACACCAGATGAGATGTGTTTGAATTCAACCCAGTTCCTCATAACACCTTGATCTCAGACAAAATGGACCACTGGGATAAGACAAAATGCCTGACCCTCAAAGCTTGTTTTCTATTCCTTTTTAAGCCATTGGAGATGGCTTAACTGTTTAGTATTGCCCTTGCAACTGTCTAGCAACTACCCAGAACACCCTAGCAACCACTGACCAAAAGCTTAGCAACCAGCCTGACCAGCGTTTAGGTTAACTATATTCATTATCTACAACAAAAAAAGAACAAATTGTAGATGTTCAAAGTATTAAAAGATGTATGTTGTACCTGCTGAGAATGTAACATGGTTTTTGTACTGATATGAAAAGACCAACTTAGACCAACACAAACTGCCATGCGGTCCTAGTTGGTGGATCATCAAATCCATGCTGGTCCCTAACAAAACTCCACCCAGCTCATTAAAGCTGCTTGACCAAGAAGGCTTGCTTGGGTCCAGCCATGAAAACAACATCTGCTGCTTTCAGCTGCATTGACAAAACCCTTAGGATCACTGGTTTCTATGGAAACTATAGTATGGTAAACTGAGCTTCACACCAGTAGTATGGTAAACACCACATGAGATGTGTTTGAATTCAACCCAGTTCCTCATAACACCTTGATCTCAGACAAAATGGACCACTGGGATAAGACAAAATGGCTGACCCTCAAAGCTTGTTTTCTTTTTCTTTTTAAACCACTGGAGATCCTGTTCTGAAGGTGGTAAGCAACCGTTTACTAACACCCAGTCAACTACCTAGCAACTACCCAGAACACCATAGCTAGTGATGGGAGAAACAAAGATTTTTGAAACTTGAAATAAATTGAATCAATTGCTTCGCAAAATGATTCGCTGTTTTGAAGTGCTCAAAACGCCACATGCTGGTGACCCCTGCTGGTCAGAACTGTGTAAATGCAACAAAAACTCAGCCTTAAAATTAAATCCAATTAATAAATCATCTAATACCAATGAATATTAAGTGTATTTATAATATGTGATATTTTAATAAATTGTTGGGCTTGTTTTGTACGTTTTATTGAGAGCTTGTTTAATCAGACTAATAAGAGACTTTTTAAAAAAAACTGAAATCACATGACTTTGGCAGTTTGATATGCGCTCCTGGTTTGAAACAAATGATTCGCAAAGGTTTCAAAGATTCATGAAGCGTGTTTTATGAAAGCGGCCATCACTAACCATAGCAGCTTAGCAACCAGCTGGAACGTCATAGCAATGCCCTAAGAACTACCAACACCCTAGCAACCACCCAAAACACTCTTGCAACTGCATAGCGAAGCGCAAGAGAAAATATTTTTTTGTAAAAATAATTTCTTATTTTGCATATTGTTTATATATGTTCATTGAACAATGTTGGCTTCGCCACTAACACCCTAGCAACGCCCTTGTAACAATGCAAAACACTCTACTGCACAGCAAAGCATCCTAGCCATATTAGTGCTAAAACAGGGAACATGAAAATGTGTTGCTATTAAGAAATATTAACTTAAAATACTTCTATAGGAGTGGGCTTTTACATGGGAGCAGGGAGCAATCATTTAGTAATACCCTAGCAACACCCTAGTAACCACCCAAAACACTCTTGCAACTACAGAAAGAAAATCATTTTGCCATTTTTCGTACAAAAATATTTTTTGTTTTGAACATTTTGTTTACATTTATACAGTAAACAATGTTGACGCTGTTTTTGTTTGAGAACTGCTGCATTATTCTAATTGTTTATATTTACCATGTGTGCCCAGTCTCCATTCTCCATTTGGCCAATTGTTTCTTCTTCAATGGTGGTGACGAATGACGCTCTCTGCAGCCTTTATGGGGTTTAAAGACTTCACCTGCAGTAAACTAAAGAAATTTAAACAATATTTCATAGTTTACACAGCATATTCAAATGTAATATAAATCACCATGGAAACGTTAATAGTGAAATGAATGACGCATATGAAGGACACCTACAGGGCTTCCCTGCATCCCACCACATATTGTTGCGACGTCTCAGAAAGAAACGAGATAAGATATACACCAGCGACCTATCAATATTAACGAAATTACGGATAATGATCAATGATGCAGCACGCGTATCATTTATAGCGGCTGCAATAATACCGTATTAAATGATACAAAACAACTATAATCTACAATCGATCGCATTATGTGAATAAAAATGCTCACTTATCAGCTTACCCCGTTGCAAATACGTATAATTTTAGGATTTAAGTCTCTTCTTCTCGTCCGATGTACTTCAGTTGTATCCTCTCGTCCAAAGCATCAGGAATATGGAGGACAGGAGGTTTAAACAAGGATACTTTGCTTTCCTGTGAGGTTTTTCGTGACTATTCCAAAATACAGGAACACATTTTGAAACCCTTGTGTTCTGAAGCGATTCGTTCTGCTTGAGTAAAGGCTGTAAAATGACTGTAATGTTTATGTTGTGGAGTCAGAGAACAGGACAGGGACATCAATGTGGGATGAGCGGAAATGACACACCCACGACATAAGCCCCGCCCATCACTCACATCCCCGCCCTTTCTTTCTCTGTTACATGCTCAGTCCATCATTCAAAACACTTCAATCAATCAGCAGTTCCAGTCTAAATTCAATATGGTCCTGGAAAGTGTAATGTACTTAATATTTATGTTTCTTTTTTTGCAGTTCATTTTTATTTTATATGGCGAGGCCTACATCTTCATAATGTTACTTAAATATTCCACAGAAATAAACCCAAAACTTCATTTAAAATTTGAACAATTTATTTGTTGGACTTCACAATCATTCTTACAACCCACTGTGATAAAAGTTTATTTTAGCTTACAGTAGAATTTACAGCATAATACACATGGTTGGTTGTTGGTAGCCATAATACACCTCTGACATGACAAAACCTCATTTTAGAGTCAAAATGAGAAAATAATTTTAATATAGTGCCAATGAAGGAAAAGCCATGTAACAGAGAGATGAAAAAGAACATTCTATTCCTCAAACATTGATGCAGAAATGGGAGAGAACATGTAGTATTTATTAGTTAATGTGTCCTGAAATGGGGATAAATTATTTTAAACGTTCAAAGTCTTTTTGACGGAGAAGATGATGTCCTTGATTTGCGGTACGCTGTTGTCTTCCAAAATCTTGGCGTACGGCATTGGAATATCTACACCCGTGACTCGGACTGCGGGGGCGTCGAGGTAATTGAAGGCGGGACCTTGAATTAAAAAAGAAATAACAATAAATCTATGTACTGAGGAGGATGTTCGGATTTACATGCTATTTCTGAAAGAACATAATATGTAGTATTTAATCATGCAACATAGTGAGGTCATGTGACAACAATAAAAAGCTGTTTAAAAATGTTTGTTGCATTCTAAAATATGAAATAAAACAGTATACACTACTTTCTGTGCAAAATACAGTGTGCTAGTACTCCATTTTGAACATGGCAAATGACTTCAAATGAGCATTAATGCAATATTTACCCTCCATGATCCGGGCAAGAATCTCCGCCCCGACTCCAAACTGAGGCCAGCCGCCTTCGACAGTGATGAGATGATTGGTTTTTGTTATGCTCGTTTCAATGGTTTCTGTGTCGAGAGGCCGGATGGTGCGCATGTTGATCACCTACAGAAGAAAACACAGCCAGTTCAAACTCTTAGTTACTATTCAATAAGTATATAGAAATTAATGTTAAATGTAAGATATTAATTCCCTTTTTGAGCAAAGGTAAATGTCTTACAAAAATTATATATTAAAAAAAAAAAAATCACTAAAAATATTGGATAATTTCTTTCATTGCAGTTTACACAACTGCCCAAAAAACTAACATTGTTGATTCGCTGACTATGAATCAAATGCGTTTTAAATAACTTTTCCTTAAAAACTGTGTATATTGAATCAAATATCTGAAAATGGTGTTTAAAACAATTACAGGCTGAAAAGATGATGTCATACCTCACATTCGATACCCTCCTTGGCCAAGACAGCAGCAGCATCAAGACACAGACTGACCATTCGGGAATGAGACACCAGAGTGATGTGATTTCCTGCAGCAGACCATCAATATTAATATGCAGATAGCAACTCAGATCAAAGGAATGATGCAAAATTTGATTAATTGCTGTTCAAATAATAGTGATTAACAGTGGCAGTTTTTCACAGGATAGAAAAAATTTATACTATTAGAAATAAGAAGAGAAAATCTAAATATAAATTATATATAAATATTAGGGCTGTCAACGTTAATTCATGAACGCATGCGATTAATTCAAAATCCTTAACGCGTTAATTTATAATTTAATGAAAAAAAAAAAAAAAAATTACGGAAGCATGTGAAATTGCCCCCAAAAATTTTTAGCGCCAGCCGCCACTGTATAGCAGAGAGAATTATTCATTCCAGTGTCTGTTTCACTTTAAAACACAAACTCTCTGTCATATTGTGTCATTGTATCTGAAGAGCGCGAGCCCTGCCACGTCGAAACATCCCACCGCTGTGTGGCCAGATGATATGAAAAGCAAACCAGCTTCCTGCTATGAAAGTTTTGATGGATAAGGACTGCAATCAAAGTAAGAACGAATGCGGTGACGTACAGGAGTTGTACATTAAGCAAGCATGAGTCCGTTATATTGATGCGCAAACAAATCATGTATGAGCGCTCTCCAAACACTGATCGCACATTGTCTTTATGCACACATTCAGGATAAGGTTTGGATTTGTCCTGTGTATGCTGCTGTGTACTTTAGTATATATGAAGGTCAAGGCAGTTGGTTTAGGTTTTCATGTGGTCCTGTTTAGTATCGCAACTTGACTTGTCTAAAATGTAAACAAGCTTTTTGCTGTTGCACATACTATACACTGAATTCTGAAACGTTTTTTTTTTGCTGTGATTTTTTTTTATGGGTGCTTTGGTGTACATAAATGTACGAATTATATGAAATCATATCATTTGGTTATTTGGTGTCCTTTTTTGGAAAGACATCTAAATTTACCTTAAAAAGCTGAAAAATACAGTTTTGTGAAAATCACACTTCAATCTGATTGTTTAGTTGCTGGATATAGTCAATGATGGCAAAATGGACGTGTTAAACAAGATAAATAGTGTATGCTTAATTTCACGCTAAGTGTGCGATTAATCGTGATTACATTTTTTTTTTTATCTATTGACAGCCCTAATTAATATTCAACCATTTTAAATATTTCTCTTTTGGTCAACTTTTGTTGTGACAGGGCCATTTATATATAATAATAATAGTAGTACTAATGCTTTTCTATTAATAATATTCAATAAAATTTTATTTTATAATATTCAGTTTTTCAATAAATATTAAAACATTTATTGAAAAATTAATTATCAAATATTTCTCTTTTGGTGGACTTTAGTTGTTACAGGGTAATAATAATAATACGTTTTTATTAATAATATTCAATATTTTATTTTATAATATTACAATATTTAGTAAATTAAAAAAAAAAAAAGACGTTTATTAAATATTTCTCTTTTGGGCCATTTTAATTGTGTGTAATTTACATATTTATTAGCATAAATAATAATATAAACACATTTATATTAATATTATTCAGTAATATTTCATTTAATTATATTAATTTTTCAGTGAATTTAAACATTGACATTAAATATTTTTAGTCCACTAGTTGTGACAGGGCAATATACATATTATAATAATAATAACAACATTTATATTAATATTATTTAATAATACTTCATTTTATAATATTATTCATTTCAGTAAATATTAAAATACTGATACATTTATTAAATATTTCTCTTTTGGTCCACTTTAGTTGTGTAAGTGTACATGTAATATAATAGTAATAATACAGTTATAGTAATATTATTCAATAATCCTATGTGTTTTGCTTTTTTACATAAATTACTCATCCTAAATTTAGAAAAATGCTGAGATGGAATTACTAATTACTAGTCTTGTGTGTGTGTGTGGGTTTTTTTTTTCCTTCTTTCATATCAAACCCACCTGGTCTTTCAATCTTTGCTTTCCCAATAGGGATGAGGAAGTCTTTCGACTGAGCCTCTTCGGACATCTCAAACGGCACGCCGTACATCAGCTCATTCTCCAAAAACACCACTGAAAGAGACACAATGTGACAGTCAGAGCGACATCTACATCATGAACATCAGCCTCATCCGGTGAGGAACTCACCAGGGTTGTCGTCTCGGATGGCCGATTTCAGAAGGCCCCTGGCGTCCTCTGCGCTCCAGGGACTGACCACCTTCAGTCCGGGACAGTGACCGTACCAGGCGGCAAAGCACTGGGAATGCTGAGCCGCCACACCGGCCGAAGCGCCGTTAGGTCCGCGGAACACGATCGGGACGGCCTGAAAGCCAGCAGACATGTAGTAGGTCTTGGCAGCCGAGTTGATGACCTGGTCAATGGCTTGCATAGAGAAGTTGAAGGTCATGAACTCGCAAATTGGCCTCAAACCCGCCTGAAAAAGGACGTGACGAGTTAGTTTGGGAATGTGGCTTTTAGATTCTTCTATAATCGTCGTTTTAGGAAAAACTCACCATGGCAGCACCAACGGCGATGCCAGCAAAGCCCATCTGCATGGATAAAGAAGGGAGTTTCATTAAACACTATAATTAAGAACATACAGAAACGATTTTCGCACAAATATGTCATCATTCTCACCTCCGTAATGGGTGTGTCAATGATGCGTTTGTCTCCGTACTTCTTCCAAAGGCCTCTGCTAACCTGCAACCCAATATAAGCCAATTTAAGGCCCTGTTTACACCGGGTACTAAGATGCATTTTGTTCGATAGGATAACAAGTAGACGAGGGAGAAACATCCTAGTTTACACCTGGTGTTTAATCTGTCTCTTTTGTCCACTTTAAACCACTTCTGTCCTGATTTCTTCAAGGGGAGGGTCTATGTATGGGCTTTTCCAAATCTTTCAATCTAAAGGATGATCTATATTTACTTCGAACGCTCCTGGAGACAACAGAAAAACATTTGGAGAGCAGCAGCTTTCATTTCATTCCACAAGACCATGCCGAACACTGTGAGTGCTTGTTAGAAATTGGGAATGGTGAGAGAACATTGTGCTTTGTACGTTTTTTGTCTTCAAACCAAACTTGGGTCTTCAACCAACAAAGAGGACCTATAATGCCCCTTTTACAAGATGTAATATATGTCTAAACTAAATGAGGCAGGTGTGAAAGCACCCTTAATACCAGGTGTAAACAGGGCCTAAGAGATGCTTTGGCACTTTTGATAACCAAAATAGTGCAAAAACATTTTCATCTGACCTTATATGCACCATCATACTGTGCGACTTCCTCTCCAAGGAGGAAAACCCGTTCATCCCTCTCGAGCTCCTCATCCAAGGCCTGGTTAAGAGCATCTCGGACTGTGACCTGCAAAAATCAAGAGCATGTTAATACATACAGAACGCTTTCCAACAAAAAATGCAATAATTACACATACATCACATGGTAAAATATGGTACCGAATGATTATCGTATTCATTTACTATAAGATTTACATGGTACTCCAATATACTGACATGGTAATAGCATAGAACATAGTACCACCATGGCACATTTAAAAGAAAACATTATAAAACTCCCACAAAACATAATATACCAGTGTGTATGTCAAAAAACATAGTAAATAAACAGAAACACCATGGTTTTCCTATGATACAATTCCAAAAAATAAAATATTACCATTAAACGTGGCTTTACCACGGTATATACGGAAAAGCAATGGTGTCCAAGAGCAAGAGAAGAATCTTTTTATAGAAACAAAAAAAATCAATGATTTCTAAATCAGTTGCTTCACTATTAAGATAAAAGAATGATGCAATGTTTCAGGAATGGTGAAAAATACGACCTGACCAGTTTTACTAGTTTTCATTTTCCATGATATGCCATGAAATAGGGTCAATAAGGTCAAAATAAATGTACACATCTATTTAATTATACTGACAACATGATCTGAAATATCAGTTATTAATTATAATCATTTATGTTGTAAAATAATTGGCAATATATAAATGTTATTAATATTTTATTTACAGTATAACCACAAGATATGTACATGTATATTAAATACTAAATTATGAGAAGTATGCCAAATATTTCCATGATAGTTTTAAAATAATTTACAAAAAAAAAAAAATGTTTTCAATCAATATAATGCAATATTTATACATATATTATATGGTAATAGCATAGAATTTTGATATAAAACATGACACTGAATAAATATTGTATCATTTACTATGATATTTACATGGTACTCAAAATGACTGCAAAGAAATGCATGGTAATAACATGTAGCAAAACCAGCATGGTACCATGGTAAACAAATATAGAAAAACTCTGGCATTACCATTGAAAATTACTTAATAATGTCAATTAAAACATGGTAAATGATCGAAACACCAAGGTATTACCATGCTACATATAAAACAAAACACGGTTTAACTATAGTACGTATGGAAAAACTATGGTATTACCATGGTGTATTAGCAAATAATTTTCATTAAAACATGGTACATGTTCAAAACAACACGGTATTATCATGGTACATGCCCAAAACATGCTATTACCATGGTGTATTTGATAATACTCTTGACATGCATATTGCTGAACTCAATGTTGACTCTTATTTGGTTGAGCAAACATACTAATAATCAGCACATTTTAAAGGTTTTGTGTTTGCTGTCATACAGCATCTGTTGAAGGTGAGAGCAGCAGCATCACTGACCTGCACCGCAGCCGGCGGCGTCCTGTGAAACTCCCTCCGCAAAGCCGCGGAAACGGCATTCTGAGAGACAAACACACAACCAATATCAGTCTTACCACTCTCTTCTCATAAAAACAAAGGTAATATGTTGCTAAGATTCCATATTTCCGCACAAATACCTTCCCCGAGCGCAGAAAACACCTCAGAGACGCCATGTTTCACTGTCCTCTGTCTGGAGGTGGGACTGTCATGCCAGCCGCTTCGGCCAATCAGAGAGCGCGTTGTAAAATCAGAACAGGAAACACAGTGACAGCGGCCAATCAGTGCAGCTGACTCATGACAACAACGGAAGTTGCCGTCAGACTGTCATTGGGCGTCCAAGGGCAAGAGAAAAATCTTTTTATAGAAAACAAAAGTCAATGATTTCTAAATCAGTTGCTTCACTATTTAAAAAGATGATAAAAAACAAACAAAAAATAACCCAATAGTCATATATGTTGAAAGAGGAGCTAAACTAAAGCTAAAAAAAGAAATAAACAAGTTTTAATATTTGCCAGATGTCCACAATATGCCATAATATAGGGTCAAAATAAATGTTGGATAATACACACGTATTAAATTTCATTAAAAACAATATTTTAAATATAATGTAAAATTTAAAAAAATATATATATATTAATATAATCATTACAAATTAGTACCTATTATTTCTGACATTCAATGAAAAGCTATATTTCCAATATAATTATAAATCACATCTGTACATGTATATGAAATATGAGGAAAATGTACCTGAAATATTACAATAAACGGTTCATTAAAAAACAATTATGGGTTAAATATTAAAAATAAAAATATTATTTATAACTCTTAATATTAACTATAATTTATATGAACTACATTTACAGTGTAATTATACACCAATTGAAATCTGTACATATATATTGAGGAAAAATCTGAATGTTTGCCATGTTTCATTAATAAATATAATAATCATATCATTAATAAAATGAATATAAAATAAAATATACATAAATTTACACACACACACACACATATATATATATAGCTGTTAGATTTTTTTTTTACAATAATATAATTTCTAATATATTATTGACTATATCTATCTATACATAGTAGTTATTTACTAGTTTATAGAGTTAGAAGAAGGACAACATGAGATCTGTTTCATTGTCTTTACTTCAATGTTCACAACTAAAAGCACAAGACCATTCTTTTAAAATTTTGCCAATACAAGTTTTTTATAGAACAGGGAAAACAATTTTTAGCAGTTTGAGGATGTTTACCTCCAGTGCTTTTAACAACGGTTCTGGCAACTGTACAGAGGCAAACATCAGTGGCAAATTTCTTCATTATCAAACACATTGATTCCTCTACTGTTCTCGGACATACATAAGTCTCTTTGTAAACTTTTGAACATTTCTTCTTCTCAAGACCACTGCCAAATATTCAGTGGTAAAGTGCTGTAGCGAAAATGGAAACATTATTAAATTCTTCCCCCACGATAATAACAAAGCTAAGAATATGTATTACGATATTTAGCTGTAATGTTTTCAGTGTCTGTATGAATCTATGTACAGATGGTTTACTGTTACAAGAGCAAAAGATGAACTATTGCGCAGTATTGTACATCGTTTAGATTACAAATGAATCTGGTTTTTAAGAATGAACATGAATTATAGAAGTTACTTTCTCTCGATACATGTGTGCAAAACAAGACATCACTTCCATTTACCACCAGGCTGCAACAACCAATAGGATTAGATGGCGTAAGTGACATTACAATGGCCTTTATATAATCATGTAAGTGGTAAATCAAAGCCATTGTTTTTCTGGTACAGCGACTTTGTCATTAAGGGGCATTAATGATAAACGCATTGTTTAAATGTCGCCATTCGTGCAACATGTTGATTGTGATCTTGCAGAACAGGAATGCGAATATTACTTTCTTCTGAAAGAAAATAAGAACAATGTAGCTCAATATTTCCGCAGGAAAAAAACGTAGAGAACAAATAACGCTCTCAGCTTTTGTAGGCACAATGGTAAATGTGGCAAATGCTTAAAAAACATCATCCCAAACCCTCCAAAATGAACAATAACCAAAGTTGAATTAAAATGTCAGAATCAAACATTACTCGTTTTATGAACCAATAATAAAATCCAGTTAAATTTCCATTCAAAGTAAATGTGCTGCCCGCGTTCTCCACCAACTTGTGTCCTTGCCTTCAGAAGTCAGTACTTTAAAATGTAGATGGTAAACTTTTTTGCCCAAATGAGTGCGCATGTCCATTTTAGATATGACAGCTGGTCCAAACAGAATTGTTTAGGCTACATTAAGCAGCTTAAAAAAATTCAAGGCTCCATTGGAATTAAATGTGAATAAAACAAACATCAAAGAAGTTCAGATACAAACAGTCACTCTTCACTGCTAGACGCAAGTTGCTAAAAGACTTTGAGTGGACGAATTGCACTAAAACAAAAATTAGCATTTTTTTTTTTTTTCACAAATGTGGGATGCTGCGGTCAACAGTATCTGCTTTTTTCAGTTTGCCTTTGTTGAAGGACTGGATGGAGCTGAGGAGGGCGCCCCGGCCCACGCCGTTGGCACTGGGAGGTGAGAGGGATGGAGGGACGGGTTCACTCCCAGGAGGAGGAGGGGGAGGAGGAGGAGGAGGAGCAGCAGCAGCGGGGGGAGGAAGAGGAGGTGCTCCTGCGGGAATCAGAAAACAATCCATCAATATCGGTCACATTTTAGTAATATACCTACTCAGAATCCTCTGCAGTATGTAAACAGGACGTTATAAAAAACAACAGTCATTCAGAATGATACACTTACCACAAAAGGCAACATTTAAAGTCAACATGAAAGTAATTAGCAGCCGATATTGATTTTTTTGATGGCTAATGTCGATATCTTAGAAAGCAGAGTGGCCAATGGCCAATATAAACCCGATATATATATATATATATATATATATATATATATATATATATATATATATATATATATATATCATATTTTTTCAAATAAAAACAAGTTAACGCTAATTTTATATACAGCACAGTGAAAATGACATTAATATGACAGTGGACAAAAGAATATAGCGCAGCATTGTTTGAAATCAAGGGCTTAAAGTTTGCGCGTCTCTCCTGTCTGCATTTAATTCACACAGAGTAATCTTTTTTTTTGCAGTCTACAAATACACACTTCAGAATATCTCAGCTGAATTTGGTAAAGTCTGCAAGGTTTGTGAAATTAAATGTTAGTATTGTTAGATATTCAAAGACTTAAATTATATAAATGCGTATTTGCTGAATGCTGACGATAGATAGTGTTTGCCTTACTATTAATATAAAAGCAAAAGCTATAATACGTTTTCGTATACCGTTTACTTTCTTTGTTTAACAGTTTTATCTACTAACATATTATATAGGACTGTTAAACAGAGATGGAAAAACTAAGACGGAGAATGGGAGCGCTGTGTGCTAAGGTACTGGCATTCTCAGCGCTGTCAAAATAAAAGTCCTGCTCCCGACACACCGGCCGATGCGGATAACTGAAAGATTCCAGATATCGGCCGATATACTGAAGAGTCTTGGTGCTATATCGATTGACCACTATAAAAAATACTATGAAATAAAATAGCATTATTTATTACATAATAATTAAAATTGATTTAAATTTATATTTAATAAGCAAAGTTATTTAATAAGATTCAATAAATAATATATTATGATATAAAAATATACTGATAGAAAATAGAATTATAATTATTTATAATTAAATATAAATAATTATTTAATTATTAAAATATAAAAATAATTTAAAACATCTATATTTAATATAAATGTAATAATATAATATAATATTTTGTGATAAGAATATAATTTAAAATACAATTATTATGTAATACTTACAAATATGAGGATTAGAAAGAAAACTTCCATTTCATATTGACTTTAAATACCTTAAAGCTGATTTGTCGATACTGTGAGCATTTACTGACCAATCACCTTCTTGGAAATAAGTGATGGACAGCATGACTTGTGCCTTCTGAACCAATCAGCAAGATGCATGTATCATCAACAACTAGTTGTGCTCGGTTG
Organism: Hypophthalmichthys molitrix; assembly: GCA_037950675.1. Taxonomy (NCBI): domain Eukaryota; kingdom Metazoa; phylum Chordata; class Actinopteri; order Cypriniformes; family Xenocyprididae; genus Hypophthalmichthys; species Hypophthalmichthys molitrix. Next base: position 6,158,932 of record CM075501.1, on the reverse strand, counting down.
CATTTGCTTTAAAGGGTCATGAAACCCTAAACTAAATTTTGTGTTGAGAGTTATGTGTGTTGAACATCATAGAAGACAATGTTACCATCCACTAGTTTTAAATGCGGGAGAAAACTAGTTCAATTTATTCTTTTTTGCACTATTTTCAACTTCCGGGTTGAAAAATTCATACACAAAATTCGTCTGTGTGACAGGATGTGGCGTTTTCCTGTATTATGGTACATCGATGACTCATCTGTGTCTCATAATTATTCATGAGACTGTGTGTCCTTGTCCTATGAGTAGATGCCTTGCTTAATAATTCACGACAGCATGCTTGGATTTCCCATGACAGGCGCTTCAAACAGTGAGATCGCATACAATAGGGATAAGTGAGAGATGCAGTAATGGGTTAGAAACGAGTGTTTGTTTTTGCTTTTTAAGAGTTTCTTCGTCGCACAAGTTCCCTTCAATACATCCTTCATGTTCCTTTAACCAATTAGATATTAAAGATCCAACAATGCGTTCATGTATACTACCAGTCAAAAGTTTGGAATCTGTAAGAGTTTATAATAATAAGTTTATAATAATATTTCACAATATTACTGTTTTTACTGTATTTTTAATTAAATAAATGCAGCCTTGGTGAGCAGACAAAACTTCTTTTAAAAACATTAAAAACCTTACCGTGTCTAAACTTTTGACTGGTAGTGTATATTTTTGATGCAGATTATGAAAGCGAACGGCTGTGCTTTTATTTGTGCATTAAAAGATAGCTGTCACAGGATATGTATGTAATTTACAGTGAGCTTACAAAGCATGTATATATCGTGTTGTTTAATGGTAAATTGCAGCGTGCATTTGTGGGAAGCTTTGATGCTTTTAACTCAATGAAAGCGAAATAAAACTGTCTGAATCAGAAACCATTGTGTTGTCAGTCTCCCGTCTTCCCCCTCCACTCCACAGCTCACCCCGCCCACTTTTGAAGCATTTTTCAAAACTATGGTGAGAACTGACTGCTGCTGAAATGGGGTTTCATGACCCTTTAAGACCACATTTTTTTTAATTCTTCATTCAGAAGATCATCTAAAAAATCTTAAAAACAAGTCAGTTACAGTCATTATCAGTTATCAGTTACTGTTGTCTGTTTCTAATATATGAATATATAAGAAAAAGAAAAAAAAACAACAACCATCACAATCCACAAAAACAAAATGCTTGTTAGAAAGAGAATTTACCCTCAGAAAAGTCCTAAAAAGCCCAATTTTGTGCCTAAATAGACAATTGCAGATTGTGAACTTTTAAAGTTGCATTAACCCTTCTCAGTAGCTGAAAAACTGGCTGGACAGACCTCATTTGCATGCATTTGCATGCATTAATATTGCTGTGGGGAATCAGAACGTACTACTGAGGGAGGGTGAGCTGCAACTTTACAGTGGATATAGATTGTTATTATTGAATTACTTTACCCCACACACGTTCAAAATGGCGCATGCTCTAGTTTTGAAGACAGCATATAAGAGAGAGAGAGAGAGAAAGAGAGAGAGAGAGAGAGAGAGGCACACACAAGTTACTGATCATATCAGAATGAGACGACACATCGGATGATTATGATCTGGTAAGATGAATGGAGATTGCAACTGATTTCAGAAGGAATTTGATGATTGATAATGGAAATGAGAGAGAGATTAGGTCATGATTGATCTTGATTTGATAGAAAAAAAAAACAGGAGATGTTAATGTGCCGGTGAGTTCCAATCAAAGACATTTTACCACATCATGCAACAAATTTATAAATACAGAATTACTTGTGATTTATTGGGAAAACTTTGACAGTTTTTAAGGACATATTAACTGTTGAAGTGAAATGTTTGTAGAAAAAATGCATAAACCAGGAAAAACAAACTCTTCTGATGAAGTTTACATAATGATGGAGGATGGACAGTTATAAACGGGACGTACCTGGTAGAGGAGTGGGTGAAGACGGGCAGGTTGGAGGTGAACTCGCCCCAGAACCTGCTAGAAGACCATTAATATGTTTTTACTATATTTATACACTGACAACTGCATCTTAGATCAGGTAGTAATAAAGTTCAACAGAAGGGTACTGGTAGTAAAAAGCCATTCAAAATCAGATTTTCTGTAATAATAATAAACCTCTGAAGATTTACAATGAGCACCAAGGTTGTTAGCGACAGTATTTGCTTTAATAAATGGATTAGTTAACTTCAGAATTAAACTTTCTTCAGTCAAAAAGAAATTAAGGTTTTTGAGGAAAACATTCCAGGATTTTTCTCCATATAGTGGACTTCAACAGGTTGAAGGTCCAAATTGCAGTTTCATTGCAGCTTCAAAGGGCTCTACACAATCCCAGACGAGGAATAAGGGTCTTATCTAACAAAACAATGTCATTTTCTAAAAAAAAAAAAAACCTTCAACCCATTGTTCCCCGGTAAAGTTCACTATATGGAGAAACATCCTGGAATGTTTTCTACAAAAACCTTAATTTCTTTTTGAGTAAAGACAGAAAGACATGAACATCCTGGATGACATGGGGGTGAGTAAATTATCAGGAAATTATAATTCTGAAGTGCACTAACCCTTTAATAGAAGTCACAAATCTTTTGATTTGATCTGCAGAATTGGACTTTATAACTTGCAATTGCAAGTTTATATCTCACAATAATGAGAAAAAAGTTAGAACTGCGAGATACAATAATCACAATAATCTTTTACATTTTTTACATTCAGTGTGAATCTTTTACATTTTTTTATTCCATGGCGGAAACAAGATTTCATACAAGTCAGTGTCATGTGCACTTAATTATATATTTAAAAAAATGTTTAGTTACTTTGTGAGTTAGACATCAAGTATACAGTCTTTTATTACTGAAAAAGACAAAAGTTTGTAATATTGTGATTTAGCATGTTGGTTTGGTTCATCGTTCTAAACTCTTTACTGAAGAGTAAATCCATCTCAAGAGTTGTAAAGTTGGATGCTTGAACATTTTTAATTTTCCCATTTATTTTTTTATTTTTTTACTTGAGACTAGCTACAGAATTTTAGTTATATTTTATTTTTATTTGAATTGGTTTAACCACAAAAAGAAGAACATTCAATATGACCAAGCAACCTCTACTGGTCCAATTGAGATGGACAAACCCTGAAGACTTTTCCAAAATCCCTATGGAGAAAATATTTCCGGAACCCTGAATGCCGAAAATGTAAATTTTGACATTAAATTACAGTTATTTATTAATGATGGAAAGTTTAATAATAAATGAAACCTACCAGAGTTATTATTGTATTTGACAGAGAGATCCTCCTCGTTTTCATATGTCGACTGTCTCGATTTCTGGAACCAGAATGGATGTTTTTGGACCATTATGTTTAAGATAAAATGGTTCAGTGTGAATCCTAATTATGGTAAAGTGTTTACACTCGTGTACCTTTCTGGCCAAGATCTTCCTCTTCCGCTTCTCCTCCTCTGAGCCATGGTGTGACTGCGCTCGCGTCAACCTCTTGTGCTGGTGGATCTGAAAACACACAATGTTTCAGTTAGGTAAACTTAACGGGACTTTCGAAGAAAAGTTGCATGGATTTTCCTGTTGTGTCAGACATCAGGGTTGGTGAAAATGAGGAGAGTATTACATTTTATTCAACTTGTGTACATTGAAATGACAGAATTTGTGCTTGTGACATTGTGGCATAATGTTCCTTAAACAAGCCGAACATTTGTTGCACAAGAGAACAAAAGCGAACAAAGCAACGCACTAACCGTCCTCTGTTCCTCCACTAGATGCTTCTCCAAGCATTCTTTAGACGATTTCAGAGCCTCTTTTAATTTGGAGCTGATCTGGAGTTCAGAAAGAAGGAACAAATAACCAATTATTTAGTAAAAACAAAAACTGTTTATTTTTTACTTTAGTTTGATTCGTTTACCTTAAACTGGGGTTTCTCCAAGTTATACAGCAGCACATCATTGAATAACCTGTAAGAACGAGAGTCAAACTCAGCAACCATTTCAGCCTCAGTTTTAAACAATGTCAATATTCACAATTACTGCTCGGTTTTCAACCACATGCTTTGGATTCACAATAACGTGACAGTTTTAAAATAAAGACTTAATGTTTTGTACTCATGTTATTTTAGCATCACTGCGATACTATTATAGTTTCATTAATATTTTGAATTAGATGTTATGTTTATATTTTCCATTTTCATTTAAATTGCCAACTAGCTGAAATAAAAACAAGTTTTAATATAAAAATATATTTTTATATACAATTTCAGCTAGTGTTTATTTTATTTCAAGTAACGAAATATGCATTTTTATGGTTTTAATTTCAGTTATGATAATAATCCTGACTCATGACTCACAAAACTTGTCAAGAACAGGTCTGGGGTCATATTTCACCCCAAAAACAACAGAAAAACAATAGTAAATTGTGTTTTGCATTTAGAAATTGAACCCTAATTTTTGCACCATTGCAGTTTGACATTATTTTCATGATATTAAGCAATAAACGAATTAACTCATGACAATTATGCCAATAAGTTTTATGTATAAAATAATTTATTATATTATATAAAAACAATAAAAATGTAATATATAAAAAAATAATGATAAAACAAAAAATATTAAGTAATTGCAAAATATCTTATTCCTTTTGTGAGATTCACTGCTGAGCACAAGCAGGTGTGAATATCATAACTCACGGTGATTGTAGGAGTTGGGAAACGGTTGGCATTCCCGTTTTGCAAGCTTCTGTGGACAGGATGGACTGAAGTACTGAGACTGTGGGAAAATGGAAAACAAAAGGTTACGTATTACATAAAACCATTAACTACAAACATTTGACCAACACACTTTAAGATTCCTGCTGTAGGCCGTTAACTATTGCATAAAACTGTACAACAGCTAATGTTTTTTAGCTTCAACTTATTAAATGAACTACAACTAATTTACTAATAGACTAAATTTATTGATTTAGTCTATTATACATACAACATCCATGCTTTCCACATTCAGACAGTAATCTGATCAGTGCTACTATGTGCCTGCTTGCATGCTCATATATGAAATAGTTTGGCTAATTTAATTATGCTTACAATAAGAGTCTAATACATTTTACCATGTTTAATCTGCCCCTATTATGCTATTTTAATGGTTCCTAATTTTGTTTCGCAGGTCTCCTACAATGTTTACATGCATCCAAGGTAAAAAAAAAAAAAATGTTCTCATAATATACATTGAAGTATAAGTGCATACAACATGGTAAGATTCGATTCTTTGGGAGACAATAACTTATTTATTGTGATCTTGGAAACTTTGCAGACCGTTCACATTCACAAACAGATATATTACACAGTACATGAAAAGCATAATGGGGCACTTTAAATCCATTTTTTTCTGTGGGCTGATTGGTCATACTCCAGAGAACATTAATAAAGGTGAACAGAAGATCATACTGACCTACAGATGGGAACGGGGCCGGAGGATACTGATCTACGGGCACAGCATCAGGCGGGCGGCCATATGTCATTTCATAAAGCAAGTGTCCAAATGAGTAGACGTCTATGCTTTCTGTCGTCTGATAAAAGGAAAAACATCAGCTTTTCATTATCACAAATTTTTAATAATATTAAAATTATTTAATATTAATAAGAAAATAAAAACAATTAATAATTAATTATTCATATTTAAACTAACAAATATTGAACAATTTTATTAATCAATGTTTAATCATTTCATTTGTTAATTTGGTTTTCATTTTTAGTATAAATTTTATAACGGTATCTTACATTAATTTTCCTGAACTGTGTTACATAGGGACGGTAATATGACGGCAGTCCCAGTAATGAATTCTCTATATCCAACAATTTACACGTGTTCTCCTCGATCAGGACATTGGACGCATGGAGATGCCCGTACGGAAAACCCTTGTCATGGAGAAATTTTAGTGCCTGGAATAAAACAGAAATGATATATTTAAATACAGCAGCAAAAGAACAATGTTAAAGTTTGAGGTAAAATAATAGTTAGCAAACTCAAATATACAATACTGTTTAAATGTTTGGGGTCAGTGATTTTTTTTAATGTTTTTGAAAGCAGCTTCTTATGCTCAACAAGGTGGCATTTTCTTAAACAGGAGGTTTGAGAAATATCAACAAGTGTTGCACAGTATAAAAAAAAGCTGACAAATCAAGTTTTTTGTAAAACTGTTTTTTTTTTAACATAAACTTTTTAAAGTCATAACAGACCTCCAGAATCTGTCTTCCGTATGTTCGGATTTGCTGCAGCTCCAAACCCTGGATCTTTTTGGGATTGCAGTATTTCTTCAGAAAGGGCTCTTTGGGCTTCACCTGGAGGATCGACAAAATTCAAGAGTTACAATCTGAAACAAATTAAAAGTTACAATCTGAAAACACACTTCAGTCAAGAAAAAGAAAACAAACCTTGCAAATGTGATCCCTAAGCGTTCCTTTCTCACTGAAAACTCTAATGACTAGTGCAGACGATTCACTGCTAGTGGCGAAACTGACGGGAGAGATGTTTGAATGCTACGGAAAAAAAATACAAAAGTCAGAAACATCCAAACACTTCATACTAAACTTGTTCTGTAAGTGTTTTTGTCCATGCAAAAGTCACTGACGCAATTTTAGGATGTTGCTGGAGTTGCTATTCGGTTGCTAAGATGTTCTGGTCAGTTGCTAGGTAATATATAGTGCATTTTTAGTAGATGTATAAGATATGTTTGTAGAAAAGCCTGGGAACTGTATGAATGGAACCCGGAAACAGGAGGCCTCACTTTGCCTTCAGGTCACTATGACCCACATTGTATGTTTCACTTCAGCAGTTCTGTGGTAAACTATCAGAGCACAAGCCGGCACAAGTCACTGATTCATTGAATGATATTAAGCTTCTCTTTTTGATTGACATGTTATGGAAACTTATATATGGTTTTTAATATATTCTCTTGATGATTTAAGAAAAACAGTTGGCAGCACGCCACTATTAAAGAGAAGAAAGACAGATAAGGAACTAATTGTGGCATGCGAAAGGAGGTTGGGTTAATAAAAAGTCAAGATAACTAAGATAACCGAGATTGTTAGATATACAGCTGGCATCTCGACTTTGTTGACTGAACCAATAAAGTCTGATCTTTGGCACCTGGAACTTCTTGAGATATTTTTTTGTAAAGGAGAGAAGACTTTCTACAATTTCTTTGATATTCTGGACACTAGAATTCTGGATCTCCTGCATGTTTTCCCATGAGCCTCATGATCAGAAATGACCTTGTCACGCATTCCTCATTACAGTGTATCTCAGCTGGATTGCTTTAATCTGCTCGTCTGGAATGTAGACATCATGATCAGACGTTCGCCTCCATCTGACTGAAGACTTGCCTTGAAGTAACCATTAAAGGAATAGTTCACCCAAAAATGACTCACTCGCATGTCGTTCCAAACCCATATTATACCCACAAACGAACATATTTTTAATTGAGCAGTTTAATCAAAGTCTTCTAAAGAGATATGATTGCTTTATATGATGAACAGATCTAATTTAGGCTTTTATTTACATGTAAACACTAATCAGCGAACATACATAGAGCACTCATATATGTTAACAGAAGGCCAAGCATGAGAACCAATGAGGTTCGTTCTTGCGCATCACGCAAGTACGGTTGAGCTTCCGTTTACCATATCTGATGTGCTCGATGTATGTTTGTTGATCAATATTTATATGTGAATAAAAGCTTAAATTAAATCTGACATCAAATAAAGCGATTGTGTCTGTGACAGTTTTGGGTAAATAGACTTTTAATGGAGGGACAGAAATCTCTCAATCTCTCTTCATTAAAAAGATCTTCATTTGTGTTTCGAAGATGAATGAAAGTCTTTCGGGTTTGGAACGACATGATTGTGAGTAATTAATGATGGAATTTTTGGGTGAGCTAACCTTTTAATGAAAACTAAAGCTATTATAAACATTTCTGTTAAATGAAATAAAACTAAAATAAAATAAAAATACAAATATTAAGTGAAAAACTTTTTTGCCTTAGAAACTAACAAAAATACACTTAAGTTGAAGCACTAAAATCACTAACTGAACATAAATCAAAACTAACGCTGCATTCACACGGGGCATCAGCGTCAATGCTTGACGGAGGGCATGTCTGAAGCTTGAGCTGATGGGACCATCATAGTACAACAGCCAATCACATTACTTTCCGGTGTTGCATGAACGCAATTGGCTAGCGTCTGTGATCTGATTGGCTGACGCCTGCGTTGGCGACTGAAGAGTTGAGAAATCTTTAACTTCTGCAGTGAGTAAAGCGAGTGAAGTGACGTGACGGAACCCACAATTCTGTTCGGCAACACATGACGTCACCCACTCAAAGTAAATGAGAAGCATTAACGCCGACGCCCCATGTGAATGCAGTGTAAGGGCACGTTTAAACGACAACAAAGTGCTAAAAATGGAAGAGCTTTTCCTTCATGTTTTTTGTGTATAGACGACAACATTGTCAACACTACCCCCGTTCGCACGTATCCGAGAAAACAACTAAAAACACTGCATTTTTCACGCCCGGCCAGTAGTTGGTGATGTCACTTTGGAAAGAAACACCACACGCCTATAGACTGAACATGTAATACGCATGAGCATGATGTCACCGTTTTCACAAATTCACGTTTTTGTAGTTTACACACAGACGAATACGGTATTATTTTCAAAAACTTTTTTTTTTAGTCCTTTTTCAAATGTTCTGGTCCCTAAAAATCTGTATATAGTTGAAAATGGTGTCTTGTAAATGCCCCCTAAAATTGAATTTAAACTAATAAAAACAACAAAAGCACATGCAATTACTAAAAATTAAACTAAAATTAAAAATAAAAGCTAATTCAGATAGTTTATAGAAACTATAATAGTGCATAAACAAATAACACAGTGTTTAACCTAGTTCGGGTGTCTACACATGACTTTAATGGAGTCTTTTGTAGAGATGGGCTCTCAGTGATCGGTTTAATCTGGCAGTACGGCTGCTGAAGTTGAGGAAGCAGGAAAAACAAGAGCACATGACAGTGTTCGCACACAAAACATCCAAACATTCGGGTCTGTACACAAAGACAGGCTCTTTTAGTTCATTCAGTGCATCGGCTCTCCTTAACAGCTATGCAATTAAACACAATAAAAGTGAAATTATATATATAATATAATTTCACTTTTATTGTATTTGTTTTGCATTACAATAATTACATATCATATACAAATGCTGCGTATCAGTCGTGAAAATAATGTCTATTGTCAATTAATTACTAAAAGATTGTTATACTGCAACAATGGTTTGATGAATAATAAATAATTACCATTATATTTATGCTAAATTGATTTGCAATCTAAATGGTTGTAAATTTGTTTTAGGCTCTAACAGCCACCAGAAAACCCTAGCAACACCATAACGACACTCTCATAACCATATACCCAACGCTGGTAACCCCACACCCCATTTTAAGACTTACAGAAAACGTTGGAAGCAGCTTCATTGCAGATTGGAGATCTTTGTCTGACAGGAACTTATCAGGACCCAAATCAACCTATAGTTGGTAATGAAATGTATTACGGTCGGTACAAGGGTCACACAATGCTGTGACTAATTATAGAAGAGAATGAAAACAAATACGTCAAGAGAGATTAGTAAGTTCTTTTTGCAGCCAAACAAAGTGTTGTTGAGTACAACAAAGAAGATCTACTGCTTTAGGGTTACATAATAATGGGAATTAAACAAGTTGAGGGAACAAAGTACTGGATTAAAGGGTTAGTTTACCCCAAAATAAAAATTCTGTCATTAATTACTCACACTCATGTTGTCCCACACCCGTAAGACCTTCGTTCATCTTCAGAACACAAGATATTTTTGATTAAATCCGATGGCTCAGCGCAGCCTGCATAGACAGCAATGGTACTTCCTCTCTCAAGATCCATAAAGGAACTAAAAACATATTTAAATCAGTTCATGTGATTAGTACAGTGGTTCTACTTTAATATTATAACGTGACAATAATACTTTTTGTGCGCCAAAAAAAAAACAAAATAACGACTTAATTTCTAATGATGGCCGATTTCAAAACACTGCTTCATGAAGCTTTGGAGCTTTATGAATCGAATCAGTGGTTCAGAGCGCCAAAGTCATGTGATTTCATCTGTTTGGTGGTTTGACATGCGATCCGAATCACTGATTCGACTCAAAAGATTCATAACGCTCCGGAGCAGTGTTTTGAAATCGGCCATCACTAGATATTGTTAAAAAGTCATTATTTCGTTTTTTTGGCACACAAAAAATATTCTCGTCCCTTTACAATATTAAGGTAGAACCACTGAACTCACATGAACTGATTTAAATATGTTTTAAGAACCTTTATGGATCTTGAGAGAGGAAGTACCATTGCTGTCTATGCAGGCCTCACTGAGCCATCGGATTTCATCAAAAATATCTTGATTTGTGTTCCGAAGATAAACGAAGGTCTTACGGGTGTGGAACGACATGAGGGTGAGTAATTAATGACATTAATTTCATTTTTGGGTGAACTAACCCTTTAACAGAGCAAGAGTATACACACAAAAAAAAGTTTCTGATCTGTGTTTGTATAGGTCAAAACGAAACTTACCCAACTTAATACTTGTTTCTCTTTGGGCTGATCTTTGTCTTTGACTAAGAAATACCTCTTTCTCAATCGCCAGCCTATGAAAAGACAGACATTAAGTGATAGAATAAATATTAATAAAAAGAGATATAACCCCAAAATTGAAAAATTAAAAATGATAATATAATATAATTTCATTTGATAACAAATAAGCACATTTGTTTTAAATTTTCATTACCGTAATGTGTAAAAAAAATTACATTCTCAATGCCATAATACAGTAACAAACATCTAATTTAACAACTACACTTTACACATATATTTTGTAAATGAAACAAAATTAAATTCACATTTTTCATTACAGTAATGACAATGAGATTTTTATTTTACATTACGGTAATGACAATTTTCAGAAAAAAACGTAACCATCATGAAATATTGCTATAATGGAAAAAGTCCTTTTTTTCATAAGCAAAATATAATATCCTATATTTTCTTTTTGATTTTGTGCTAAAATGACCCAAACACGTTCTAATAGGTAAATGTTAAAAATTTGTTAATAAATCTCCCTCTGAAAGAAACCAAACAGCAAGTTTGTCTCTTCAAAGGATAAAATATTTCCCATGAGCCTCTGAAAGTCAGGAACCATCAACGTGTCAAAGTAAATTGCAGTGCCTAACGCTGGGATCCAAATATAAACAGTGTGTCATCAAGAGAAACAAATCAATAAAACTTAAATCATTAACTTTTATAGTTGTGATGCTTCTCAAGGCTGACAATGTTAATCTTTCGTGGTTAATGTAAAAGCCAATGCTGACCAATATAAAAAACAAAAAATGTAATGACTAAATAATATATAATACATTAATACTTTATAGTAATATTATATAATATAATACAAAATTAGATGGAAATTGTCAGCATTTGACCAAATAGCTGTACAGATTTACTCACCAATGTCTTTTAACGGCTCAATAACCTCCCATTTTGGATCGGATCTGAAGAACATGGACACCTGCTGTAAGGCTATTTCTGAAAAATAAGGAATGAGGGATTTTTAGAATAATTCTGATGCACAAAATGACATTTTTTAGACTTAAAATACACCCTGGGTGGGGTGCATTACCTGTGTAGTTTGCTGAGTAATTATTAGTGTCAAGAAACTTTTTGACCAGCTCACAGCTGGAGAGGACATGGTGACGTGTGATGTAGTTCAGATAGGCCTGAAGACCCTTCTGACGCTCTGCTATAAACTCTCGGTCCATGTTTCCTAACAGCTTCTTTGGAGGAAGTGGCAGGTTTAGGCCCGAAATCTATGAAGACAGAGAGATTAACTCATAGTTACTCTTTCGCTGATGTAAGAGTACTTATTTGGAAACAGCAGCCGTCAAACATGTTTATGGGAACGGATCCTTTTTCATCACAGGCTTGTTCTAACAGACCACTTACCAGTAAACTATTATTCAGCATGTCAAAGTCGCTGTATCGCCGGATGACCTGAAAAAAAAATCAAGACTAAAATGAGTCATCCTGCACATCACAGATAGACAGATAGATAGATAGATAGATAGATCTCACCGTCCAACTGTTGTCTGTGGAAACGCCTCTTTGGACACGAATTATGTATTCCTGTTAACAGAGAAAAAACAATGATGACTGAATCCAAACAAGGAAATATGCATTAAATTAAGTAAAACAGCAAGACCCTACTGACAAACTGGTTTAGCTGGTCTTTAGCCCCCAAATCATTGTTTACATCACCAAACTAGTTCAGATTAGAAACCAAACTAAACAAGTCCATCATTGTTTTGTATTTCTTCACAATATTGGGAATTCAAGAGACCGAAGTCACGTTGCCACGGATTTGTGGGTTTCATGGAAAAATTGTGAAGCAATATCAAAACAGGAAGCGAAAAGACTAAACGTAACCCAAAGTCTCCAAAAACCCTGCACCAACCTCACGGTGACCCTGACGTTTACGGTGAAGTCCAGATGCTTATACTCATTAATGTTTGACTTTCCTTTAAAAATGTCACCTGATAGTTTCCATAAGACTAAAACAAGAGCAAAGGTGTTCAGTTTCCAGAATGGAACAGTATTTCTTGGTTGACATCCACTCTGTGACAGATTATTTCCACTCAACTCCTGTATTAAGATCATCAACATTGTGACTTTCAGATAACAAAACAACAATAAATATATTTAATCAATCAATCATAAAGTCTGATGATTTAGGTGTAGTTGTTAATCTAGTAAAACAAAACAAAACATTAAACAGGTTTACAGAACCAAAAGTGGTTTACTAGATTGCACTTTCATGATTGATCATAAGTGAACAGATGAATAAATGAGAAAGGAAATACTCGTGTCTCTCGTGGCTTCGGCTTCACAGCACAAGGGAATTATATTCTGCACAAATGCAAATGACCACTTTTCAATTCCGCCCGTACAACCACAAGTACAGAGCCAGACCGGTTGAAATGTCTCATGAGATCTACAGCAGAGATGCTCTCTGATTTGAAAATCCTTGTAAATTGTTTACTTTAAATCTAATACATTTTTAAATATTACCCTCTTATTCTTGTTCAAAATAAAAACAAGCTAATATTTACACATCACTTTCCAGTATATTTTGTTTTAAATGAAAGTAATTTTTAAGGATTTTAATTTTTCAAAGCTATTTTTTATCAGCTCATTCAAAGTTGATATTTGTTTACTAAATCTTAAACGTTTAAAATAAAAACAAAGATTTTTTATATGCGAACATTTCTTATTTCTTCATTCAGAAATATGTTTTTTTTTTTACATTTTACTAAATTTTTACCTTTCACTAAGTTTGCATTAATTGTTCCAGTCTGTGCTGACTATAGACATTGAACTACTTGTAAACAAGTCATCTTTGATACTAAATGCGATTAATTGTATATTAAACGACAAATAATCGAGAATCAACGTCCAATAATCGCCGTTAATCCTGTTCTTCTGGCATTTAAATGCGCATTCACAATCGATGTGAAAGGTTTTAATGATCCAGAACGATCTAATCGAGACCCTCCGGGTGGTTCCGTTTACCGTGTGCGACTGTAAACTCTGGCTGGCCTCGATCACGGCGCTCAGCGGCACGGTGTCGTCCAGCGGCGGCTTCCTGCCGGACATCGGCTGCGGTTGCTGCTCCATGAACGCCATCCCGGATCAAAACAACACCAAACAGCCCCGGTTCGACAGGGTTCGGTAGCCGAGAGCCTGCCCCTGTCTGTAAAGGGACGTGACGGTTCACTGCGCGACTGTGCTTGTGACAACGTGGGAGAAACGAATCAGAAACTGCCAGTAAAATGTGACGTAGATGTTTTAGCTGAGATGAGCTTGTCCACTCTGTAGTGCGCACTCTCGAGTGAAAGTAAATGACGCCGAATTTTTGTTTTATATTTACCAATATTACATTTTAATCCTGTCTATTTAAAAATACAGAATTTAATTAATTATTTACATTTATATAGAACTTCTGTTGTATTTTCCTGACAGTAAAATGTAAAAGAAATAAAGAAAGTGACTGCCGCCATGTTATAGTAAGTGCACTCAAACAGGAAACCACAGAAGGCTCACGGCTAAATTCAATCATATCTTTTCTTGTGAGGCTCGGTATGAAATGAAACCTCTTAAAATAACAAATAAACAATTTTCAACTTAATTTATATGACTGTTGTTATGCATTTTGGCTGGAGTTTGTAACAAGCTTTGCATTTTGCGAAGCTGCTAGCGTTGTGGGTAGGCTAAATGTTGACAAGGGAAAATCATGTGACCAGTCGTAGTAACATGTGACTTAATATAAAACTGAATGAGATTTTTTTCCCCAGTACTTTTTATCTTTTTTTTTTTGCCAAAGCATCCTGATGTTTCTCCCATCTTGAACATGCTACTTGTATTTTTTATTTATATTTATTTTTTATTGACTTGAGAAGCTGACTCTGTTTGCATACATTTTGTATATATATATGCAAAAAGTCAGCTTCTCAAGTCAATTTCCTTACACACACACATATATATATTTTACATATATATGTAAAATACAAAAGTTTTTCACTAACCACAACATAAAAAAAGGAAAAATTGAAGTATTGAGGACTAAGATAAAGGTTATTTGAAGACCTTGTGGTGAAGAACCTGAAGTTACACTGGAAAAAATGGATGCATTACATAAGATTTCAGAGGATTCTATCTGACAGAAAAGTTGACATTTTGCTGGTTAATTTCATGTAATTGTAATACTATTATGTTAATCTTACTGCTTTTAAATTCCTTTTAGAAATAACTATTTGAAAGGATCTGAAAATGATCTCCTTGTTGAGGTTGGACACAGCTAGTTTTTACCCACACCAAAGAACTAAGTCAACAAGTTATTTTCTCACACTGTTTATTTAAACTGCACCTCAGAGAGCAAAAAGCAATGAATATTAAATCTTTGAATGAGCATCACATTTCAAAAGAACAAAAATAAGCAAGAAGGAACATTCAATTCCTGGCAGCACATTTGGAACATAAACACAACATCCACTCAAATTCCTCATGATCGCTCTCCTTTCTGCGGCATCATGACCATGACCTCTCCCTCCATGACCACTTTGTCTTTGACAGCGCAGGAAACGGAAATAAAAGCAAAGGACATTTTGATCTTTTTAACCTCCGCTTCCGCCACGACCTCCTCTCCAATGTAGAGGGGCGCAGGAAAGCGTATTTCCTGGTAGAGAAACACGCAGCCTTTACCGGGCAACTTTGTTCCAAGAACTGCTGAGATCAGACCGTTAATCAGCACTCCGTGCACAATGGGGGTCTCAAAAGAGGTCGTTTTGGCGTACTCTGGGTCGAGGTGGAGAGGATTCGTGTCCCCCGTCAGCTCAGCAAAAAGTGCGACATCTCTGGCGCTGAATGTTTTGCTTAGCGAGGCCCGTTCACCAACGTAAAGCGACCTGTGCCCCACTGTGAGGGATGCAGGAACCGTCAGTGCTGAGTTGACAACATGGTATATATTTCTACAGAAAATACTTCTTCTAAGAAAGAATGTCATTTTTGCAACGTATTTCTTTGTAGGCCCACCTCACGAAGCCAACTGGTCTCCAAACTGCAGCTCACGGCTATTCCCAGACAATGCTAACAAAAACGGCGACACCTGCAACAGTAAATAAAAAGAAAATTAGAGTTGCATTCAACACCATATCTGTGACATGGAATTAAATGGGGTTCAGTATCTAAAATGAGATAAACAGCCACTACAGCAACCGCCCATCAGACGCAAATTGCAAAGTAAACACAGTTTGGCTGACAGACTGCCAATAGCAATGTTAAAATTGTGTTGAGTCATTCCTGGCAGAGATACAGTTGATCCACAAGCTCTTTACTGACATCCAGTGCGAATTAAAAGAACGCTGCAGACTTAGGCTCAAGTAAATGTTCAATCAGCTTCAGATGTAACACTGGGGAAAACATACCTGTGTGACTCTGAATGCACATGCCTCATTTTGATATGATCCCAGTAACGTTAATGCACTCCACAATTTCACCAGCCCGCTGAGATCAGGAAACAACAGAATATTAAGACTGAACATCAAAATGGGTGGGACAAATCCATAAGTGTTTATTCACTTCAGAAAAAAAATACAGTTCGCTCTGCATTTCAGACACTAATTTCTACAAAAAATGGTCCCAAACTCAAGCCCTGAGGGACATCACAAGTTTCTCCATGTTTATAAACAGCTCTGTACTTCAAGTAAACCGTGCTCAAACACTTTGGCCTAAATGTACGAGATTTGTACTATAAGAGCATGACTTACCTGTTGTACACTCGTAGTATGCCGGTCAATTCGTTCTCATCAAACTTCAGCAGATCAAATGGAAAAGAAGCTCCAATCTGCCATACAGGGGGAAAAAAATGATTATACATCAGGAACAGTCAGAAAGCAGGATAAAGTCAAAAAATACTACAGACTACAGCACATATTTACAAAGAAAATGGTGTATGGATTTTAGTTAGATATATGTTTTATTATACATAAAACTTTATCATTAAACAATTTCATTAGGGGTATAAATATCTCCATCTGAAAATAAAAATTCCACATATTTATTACAGAATTTAAGCAATTTTTAGTTTTTTTTTTAAATATATTTTGGAATCATTTAAAATTAAATGAACAATTCCAAATATATTATGTATACAATGAAAAATATTTGTAAGTATGCAGTTAGGTTTGTACCTTTAGCATATTTTTGTATGAAAATAATTATGAATTTTAGCAAAATACTCAAACTTAAACTAAATCACATTATTTCAGATTTCATTATGCATTGCATTTTTTTATATCAAAAATCAAAACAGCATCATTGTTACTCTTAAGTTGTAAACACCGTTTACTAGACTTTATAGAAACTATAATCCTAAAGGGTTAATACATGCTATGTGCTCAGCTCACCTCTCCGTACAGGTCTTTAAGTCCACGAATGATCAATTGTTTGAACTCTGCAGCAAAAATATTTCTGTTTCCATTCTCCAAAACCCTAAAAATAAAGAAAAGCAAAGAAAAATTTGAGGGTTCGGCCAATTTATGAACTAAAAAGTGCAATAAAAATGACCAGATCAAAACTGACCTGTCCCATGACACTTACAGAGATATCTTCATATAATGATAAACTGAAGCGTTTTTGTAAACATATCGCTCAAATTTTGAGGGTTCCTCCATAATTTGTAGTTTGACACTAAAATCCTTTCAGATGGTCTGCTAGAATGAAGAAAGATAAAAACTCATTAAGATCAATTAATTTTCAGTACTGTTAACTACAAGAATCAATGTGGCGGAAGTTGTCACAGAGATGTCTGTTTACATTATAGTTGCATATTCAATACCACGCTAAATAAATACGGTAATTATTCAGTAACAAGGTATATGAGAATGCAACATGGTATTACCATCTAATACAAACACTGTATCATAGTACTGCCACAATATTCTTTATAAAGGGGAATTTTTGGGAAAACAGTTTCTTCCAGCTCACGTGCAAGGTCTGTATTGGCTATAAACTCCAAAAATACTTAAACTACAAAGTTAAAGAGCCTCCAGCCGCTTAAAAAAAACAACTTACATTTAATTATGCAATTAAACAACTATTAAGAGGTCTAAAAACAGATAAACTTACAGAATTACAGGATGTGCTTGTCCTTCATTCACAGCATGCGCAGCGCCATGCGCCCTCTCGTGCTGTCAAATCTCGCGAGAATACCTCGATAAAGTCAACAAAAGTAAAAATAATAATTAAATAAAAAAGTCAGACAGACAGACAATAATTGTAAAAAAATATTTTCTATTTTTTTCAACGCTGTTTCAAAGAAAGCAGCCACATTTACTGCTAACTTTTTGGTTTTGTCTACTTTTGACTACATTTTAATTAATCTTTTTTCAGCTACTAATATTGTTCAGTTAATTTCAAATCTTTTTATTTTTCCGCTCGCATTTTTTTTTTTTTTGCTAAAAACTATATTTCAATTCATTTCATTATTATTTTATTATATAGCATAAATGTACAACATAAATACTACAGTGAAGTAAATATCACCCAAGAGTGTCTTCCGCATCTGTGTTTTTGATGGAGTTGCGCAACCTCTCGAGACTTTCCTTCAGCGCTTACTGGAACTTCCTGAAAGTGCTTCGTTTCACTTTTCATTCCTCCAAATTTCCCCTATTTTGAGAATAGCACGGATGTTGTGATTAACAGTGTCTAGTTTAAAAACACAAGTACTACGCGAAGAGTGTTTTAATACTGTTGTCCTATGGTTGGTAAGTTGTTGTTTTTTGTCATATTTTTTACTGTCGCTGCTGTTGAGTTGAACGACCGCCAGTTTTATGTTTGCATCGCTGTTTAAGATTGTTAACTTTTAAATATAGGGTAAAAATATATAATGCACTTTTTATGCAGTTTTATAGATTATAGATTTATAGATTTGTATTCATATTCACTTATTTCTATTATGATTTAGTTATTATTAGATTTTTTTATTATTAGATAATTACACTATCAAAAAGTACCTTGTTTAATGCCATGTTTAAATATGTACGTACGGATACAGTACCATGGTATCCCTGAATTGCCATGGAGTTTAATGTAAATAAATACCATATATGAATATGGTACCACACTGAAACAATGGGTAACATCTTAATTAACTAGTTTAACAATGGGTAACATCTTAATTAACTAGTTTAACAATGGGTAACATTTTAATTAACTAGTTTGATACCAACAAACCTAAATTTTGGGATAAATCAGGTAGAAATAGCTCTTTAAGGAAACAGTTGCAGGTTACCACTTTTTTACAGTGCATAAAAATACCAAACTGTACTTTTTTGTTATCCAATATCTACAAATATTAATTGTTTTTTGGACACATACTATTATGTATATTTGAATATAACGTAATATAATATAAACATTCAAATTTAACATTTATTTTATTAATATGTATAAATATTTATTGTTATTTTATTTAAATATTTATTTAAATATGTTAACAATTTAAAATAATTTTAGCCTAAAACATGTTATTGGTGTTTTTTTTTAACATATACAATAATATATATTTGGATATAATATAATATAATATAATAATTATATATACATTTCATTTTATTAAATAAAATAAATGTTTCATTTTATTTAAAAATATGTAAGTATATTTTAATATAATATTTACATATACATTTCATTTAAAAAAATAATTCATTTAAAAATATGTAAGAATATTTATTAACTATTTAAAACATTTCTTTTTTACTGTAAACCATGATGTTGCTGTTTTATGGACATATACAATAATGTATATTTGGATTTAATATAAAAATAATATTTATATATACATTTCATTTTAATAACTCAAATAAATAAATATTTTTTTCTATTTGTTTTTAACATTTGAATATATTTATTTAATAATATAAACTATTTAAAATAACTGTCGCCTAAACTTCTTTCTTCTGTTTTTAACAAGCTTTCAAGATTAAAGCATGGCTGCCCTAGATGCCTCCAGGAATATAACAGAAGGTGAGTGTTAGTAAATATTATGCAATAAATGTATCTATCATATGACATATTATGACACAGCAACATGCCCTATGTTAACATGGCAGCGGAGGACGCCGCACAACTGCTGAGTGACGCCATCAACTCCAGAGACAAAGATGAAGCGACTAAACACCTGGATCGACTTCTGGATCTGAAACTCCCTGTGTGCGTCAAAATAAATCCAGATGCGTACTCTAAAGACAGCATCAGGTATACTGTTAGACTGGTTCTATTGCAGTGAGAAGCACTTGTTGCTGAAGATCTGTAACCACATGTGATGGTTTTGTTTGGCTTTGTGTGACGGCAGATTGAGAGTCGGAGTGGCGGACGCCGTATCAGACACCCACATCCCAATCACAGTGATGGTTCCAGTCTACATGACGGTATCAGAGCTGAAAGAAAAGGTAAAGAGTGTTAGTGATAGACTTGAGAATGAAAATTCTTGTCTGAAAGCAAACCCAAAATTATAGATATACTAGGCCCCTCCTTTATTTTTTAGTCATTGATAATTTGTCCTTCAGATCAATCGTGACTATGGCTTCCACCCGACTCTCCAGCGCTGGGTGATCGGGAAGCGTCTCGCCCAAGACAAAGACACCCTGTATCATCATGGAGTCAGAAACCATGACGATTCGGCCTTCCTCTTCATCCTTTCAGCCCAGGTTGCCCATCTGAGCCGCGAACAAGAGAGAAAAGAGAAAGAGGACAGAAGAATCGATGGTATTGAGTCTATATTTCTAATGAAAAATAACAGCTTATAAATGAAGAGATGCAAAGTCTGTCTGACATGTTTCCTTTAAATGAGCATTTTTTACCAGACTCCTACATATGTTTAGGTTCAGTAAATTCACTTTAGTGGCAATGAAAAGCTTATTAATAAGTTATTGAACTTATTTTCAAAAATGTCACTTTAGTCAGTTCTTTGGTATTGAACAAATTTGACTGTCTTTTGCTGCAAAACCAGCTAAGTCCATGTGTGCTTTTTTGCAAAAAGTCCATCTTTTTGAACAACAAGACAGTAAAACGTCCGTCAGTTTGACAGCAGCAAAAAGAACACTGTTGTGTTTACTTGCTACCCGCGAAATCCTGTCATTGCCACTGTAACAATGGACAAAACACGATAAAAACTTGCAGCTCGGCAATTGAAAGTGGCTCATACGCACACCGTCATTCATCTTGAAATCATATGATTCGATTCACGTCTTCCGATTGGTTCTTCTGTGGACTTAGAGGCTTTTGCTGACAAAGGGAAGTGGCGTTTAGTGGTTTTTGCCAACGAATGGGTATTTCTGAATGGGCTGATGCTGCGATTTAGCGGATTTGATGAACATAATATGTGCGGAAAGCATTCGCTCAATATCATCATCTCATTGTTGATGGAGGTGGCTTTTAGCGGCTTTTGCATCTGAACTCTTCATATCAAACATAAGTTTACTGAACTGCATGTCTTTCTTAATAAAGATATAATAGAGAACATTGGCAGCCCACCTCAACGATCACCAGAGCTGCTCGCCAGAGGGGCCGATCTTCCTCATCCTCCTCTACCTCCTAAAACTCTGGTATCTATCTATCTATCTGTCTATCTATCTATCTATCTATCTATATTGTAATTCTAATCATTGTATTTGGTGTTTTAGAAGGTTGGTTGGTCATGTCCCGGGTGCACATTCCTGAATAAACCGACACGTCCAGGTTGCGAGATGTGCAGCACGGCAAGACCTGAAAACTATATAGTGCCGGACGTGTACCAGCCGGATGAAGCAGAAATCAGGAGACTCCAGCAGGAGGAACTTGCCAGCCTGCAGTACGAGCAGGTTAGCTAAGGAGACACAACACACTGGACTACAATGAACTGTTAGATGAAAACCACTCAGGTTTACATCTGTGGAACAAACTCTGAAACTACCTAACCTTATGCCAGCATCTACAATCTCTACAGTATAAAAAGATAAATGGAAAGTGAAAATGAGGAACATTTACAGAGTTTTCATACTCCTTCACTTTTCAAACACTATATTTGTGTAATACATCTAGAGCTACAGCCTAATCAAAGGTAGCCAAACTCGTGGTAGCACAAAATTACAATCCAATCACAATTCGTTATCAATTAACTTCCAGTTAGTGAAGGCGGGATAGGCGGAATCGCGCTGAATGACACACAACAGAAGCGCTCTCTCTGTTGCGCACGATCAGATCTCCTTGCGCCTGAATAGTCAAATACACGCACACACAGATGTCAAAATGCCCATCATGTGGAGTATCTCGCGTGAATACAGTCAGTTATGGCTTAAGTGGATGTAAACAGGTGGGTAAAAACTGGATATGTGTCTATTTACGTATATTACGTCCATGCATTCAGCAGCTCAATTAAATATCTGTCTGTCATAAATGTTAATCAAACAATAAAAGATGTTAAATAAATGTATACATGTTAAATAAACCTACTATATCTGAAAAAAGAGTTTAGGCTATTTAATTTACTATTGTATTTGTAGTTTGCTAATTTGCTTCTTTGTTCTTTTTATATAGAATTTAACAAAAATAACTTTAAATTGAAAAAAAAATATATCATATTATGTTCATATTACCCACCCCCTGCCCTCCCGTACATACCTGATATACCATGTAGGCCTAGTCTTGATTTGGGTGGTCAATCTACATTTGAAAGTTTGAAAGGGTTTTAAATCTAGCTAATCAAGTAAAATGACTCAAAATCAAGTACTTTTAGCATGCCAAACTCAACTTTAATCATATAAAAGTAAAATTGTGGCCAGTGAAAATGCTGAGTGGCTAGTAATTTTGGAAAAACCACTAACCACAGTGGCTGGTGAGCAAAAAAGTTAATGTCAAGCCCTGAATACATCAATTTGAAAATGTTTGAGTGGATTATTTTCCGTTTATTCTGCACCACAGATTTAAATGCAGCATTAATTTTCTAAGTAAAAAATATTACTCATTTTATTGTTGACTAAATGGTCAGAAATTAATGTTTTAATCATTTAAGCAAACCAGTGAATAAGTCCTGAATAAAAAAAAAAAAGAAGATTGCTATTGTATCTTTTTGTGGATCATGTAGATCGGTTGTTTCCCAATTAGGCTTTTATGTTTACCAATAGGATAATATGCTATATGGAATTATATTATGACACGTTAATAATAAGGTAAAGAAACTATTCTGGATTTAAAAATACATATTATTGTTTTTATTATTTAAATACATATATAAAATCTAAATTATTAACCATATCAATTATTTTATTAACTATTAATCACATTTTTTAATTTTAAAATAATTAATTTAATTCTGTTCTTTTCCGTAGGATAAATAAAAATGTTTTGATTTTTAGAGAATTTCATTAGCATCTTTTAGGATTAGGTCCACATTATGATATTAATTCTAAAAGGAACCTTTTAGCATTTTGACACATAAAAAAAATCCACAAACATAACACATGTGGCTGTGTCCATTCATTCACATAGTCTCTGATAGAAGAACGGAAGAAGAATTTCCAAAAACTCCTGGAAACAGATAGCCAGAGTCTCGTGGGAAACACAGATCAACTGGATTGCGCCATCTGCTTTTGCACCATCATGCCAGGAGAGGGCGCCGTGCTGAGAGAGTGCCTGCATAGCTTCTGCAGGTGATATAAGACTGTTTATTTGTTAAAGTACTGGTTCACTTTAAAATGAAAATTACCCCAAGCTTTACTCACCCTCAAGCCATCCTAGGTGTATATGACTTTTTTCTTTCAGATGAACACAACTGGAGTTATATTAATAATAAATATCCTGATGCATCTAAGATTTGCAATGGCAGTGAATGGGTCCTAACGAGTATAAGGCTCAAGAAAGTGCACACTTTCTTTGTAAGTTAAATGCGGAAGGCGGTCTGGCGGAAGCTAGATATTTTACTTTATAACTTGTTAAATGGGACCCTGGACCACAAATTCATAAGGGTCATAAGATGTTTTTTTAATTAACATACATCATCTGAAAGCTATGGAAGCCCGTTTCCGCCACTAAAAAAAATAAAAAGAGTAATTGCGACTTTTTATCTCAGAATTCTGACTTTTTATCTCGCAATTGCGGGTTTATATCTCTCAATTGCGAGTTATAAAGTCAGAATTCTGAGATATAAAGTCGCAATTGCGTGATATAAAGTCAGAATTCTGACTTTTTTTCTCGCAATTCTGACTTTTTTTCTCGCAATTGCGGGTTTATATCTCTCAATTGCGTGATATAAAGTCAGAATTCTGAGATATAAAGTCGCAATTGCGTGATATAAAGTCAGAATTCTGACTTTTTTTTTCTCACAATTGTGTGCAACTTTATATATAGTTCTTACTTTACTTGCGTTTCCTTTCATTGCGGGTGACCATCAGGATTGCTGCTTCGTTATTATTATACATAAAATGGAAGACATCATAAAGGATTATTTTTAGCACGGATTTACCAATAAAGAAATTTTTATTTTATTGGAGGAGACACATAATACATGAAGATTAGTCTCCGGACATTAGAGAGAACATTATGCAGGAATATCATAGTATAGCATGTTTCCACGGTAACCTTGTACATGAGTACAGCGTTTCCAGGAGAAAAAAACAGCTTTTACTGCCATCTAGTGGGCTTAATACTAAAACGCATCATATTTTATATAATTTCAAATCATATTTCATCAACTTTTGTAACTGCAACTCAAGTCTGGTGGCTCCATAAAAGGGGGCATTCGAGGGTAGAATTACAATTACAAAATTACAGTGGAAGTATTTGGTGAATAAAAGTTGTTTTTAACAGAATTAGATACAATGATGAATTAGACAAGTTTTGAGCAAATGTGTTGTGATTACACAATAATACCAATATAATAGTAATAGTAATAATAATAAGAATCAACTGTAGCGGAGGCGCAATAAAACAGATGAAGCTGAAGTGGCACATTTTATACACCAACAGCTTCAGACATCAGGACGGCAGCACTGCTATCGTTGGATGCACCAGATGTTGGATGTCCGTATTTGTTAGACAGAGAAACTGTCCGTCAGTTAATTACAAGAAAAAAAGTCATAATTCTGAGATATAAACTCGCAACTGCGTGATATAAAGTCAGAATTCTGAGATAAAAACTCGCAATTCTTACTTTTTTTCTCGCAATTGCGAGTTTATATCTCAGAATTGTGACTTTATATCACGCAATTGCGAGAAAAAAAGTCAGAATTCTGAGATATAAACTCGCAACTGCGTGATATAAAGTCAGAATTCTGAGATAAAAACTCGCAATTCTGACTTTATATCACGCAATTGCGAGTTTATATCTCAGAATTGTGACTTTATAACTCGCAATTGTGAGATATAAACTCGCAATTGCAAGATAAAAAGTCAGAATTCTGAGATAAAAAGTCGCAATTACTTTTTTTTTTTTTTTAGTGGCGGAAACGGGCTTCCATAGAAAGCTGATATATGGTTTATTAGGATAGGACAGTACAACTATTTAAAAATCTTGAATCTGAGGGTGCAAAAAAAATCAAAATATTGAGAAAATCGCCTTTAAAGTTGTCGAACTTAGCAATGCATATCCACTCACAAAAATAATTTTTTGATATATTTACGGTAGGAAATTTACAAAATATCTTCATGGAACATGGTCATTACTGAATATCCTAATGATTTTTGGCATAAAAGAAAAATCGATAATTTTGACCCATACAATGTATTGTTGGCTATTGCTACAAATATACCCATGCGACTTATGTCTAATTTTGTGGTCCAGGGTCACAAATATGGATATTTTTTTACATATACGCACCACTTCGCTTCAGAAGGCCTTTATTAACCCCTTGGAGCCATGTGGAGTACATGTTTTGCTTTGGATGGATGCACTTTCTTGAGCTTTTTTCTCTGACCCGTTCACTGCCATTATTAGGCTCGGATGCGTCAGGATATTTATTAATATAACTCCAATTGTGTTCATCAGAAAGAAGAAAGTCATATACATCTAGAATGGCTTGAAGGTGAGTAAAGCTTGGGCTAATTTTCATTTTAAAGTGAACTAATCCATTAATGTAAACATGAAAGTAGCACTGAAACAGACTGAAATACAACTTCTGTTAATCTTACAGAGAATGTCTGAAGGAAACTGTTCTGAACTGCATGGATGCCGAGGTGGCGTGTCCCTACAGAGACAACGCTTATTCCTGTAACTGCAAACTTCAAGATCGAGAAATCAAATCAGTAAGATCATAAATGCAGTATTATTTAACCTTGAATTATTGCGATTCACTTAATAAACACACCAAACTCCACTGTTTCCAACCAGCTTCTCTCTCAGGACGAATACCAGAAGTTTCTCGAACTGAGGCTGAGCATCGCAGAGTCGCGCAGTGAAAACAGTTACCACTGCAAGACGCCCGACTGCGCCGGCTGGTGCATCTTCGAAGACGATGTGAACGAATTCACGTGTGACATCTGCAGTGAGACCAACTGCATCCTCTGCAAGGTGAACACTATGTTTGTTCATGTTTAGTTCATGCCTGGTTGTGAAGTGCATGTTATGGTGACCTAAAAGACTGTGGGTGTTTTTCAAGGCTATTCACAAGGGAATGAACTGCCAGGAGTACCAGGACGACCTCCGTGTACGAGCGCAGAATGACGACGCAGCCCGGCAGACCACGCAGATGCTGGATGTGGGTGGAAAACGTATTAGTTTCAAACTTTTTTTGTTAATATTTGAAGCTATTGAAGTTATTGAAACAGTGCCCACTAGAGATGGGAATCATAAAGAATTTCCTTAAAGAAATTTCTTTTCTTTAACTGTTCCACTAATGATTCTTTTAGTAACTTTAAAGGAATACATTTTTGGAAAAATGGCCAAAAATGAGATAATTTCAATAATAAATAAATGTACAATAATTACTTAAATTAATAATAAATTGGCTGCTCTATATGGGTGTAGTTCGCTAAAAAAAAGCTGATTCGCAAAAGTCATTTATTCTGTTTATGTGTTTCATTCACTGAAAAGAGCAGATTCATAAGTCTCTTGTTCAGGAATCAGACTACATTGGTTGTGCTATATGTGTTTGATTCACTAAAAAGACACGATTCATGAGAGTCATTTGTTCAGGAAACAGACTACATGTGTTTGATTCACTGAAAAGAGTCGATTCATAAGATTCTCATGTTCAGGAATCAGACTACATTGGCCACGCTATATGTATTTGATTCACTGAAAAGATCAGATTCATAAGAGTTTCTTGTTCAGGAATCAGACTACATTGGTCGCACTATATGTGTTTGATTCACTAAAAAGACATGATTCATGAGTCATTTGTTCAGGAATCAGACTACATTGGTCACACTGTGTGTGTTTGATTATCTAAAAGGAGCAGATTCATAAGAGTCATTTGTTTGGGAATCAGACTACATTGGTTACACTGAGTATGTGTTTGATTCACTAAAAAGACACGATTCATGAGAGTCATTTGTTCAGGAATCAGACTACATTGGTCACGCTATATGTGTTTGATTCACTGAAAAAAAGCAGATTCATAAGAGTCTCTTGTTCAGGAATCAGACTACATTGGTTGTGCTATATGTGTTTGATTCACTAAAAAGACACGATTCATGAGAGTCATTTGTTCAGGAAACAGACTACATGTGTTTGATTCACTAAAAAGAGTCGATTCATAAGATTCTCATGTTCAGGAATCAGACTACATTGGCCACGCTATATGTATTTGATTCACTGAAAAGATCAGATTCATAAGAGTTTCTTGTTCAGGAATCAGACTACATTGGTCGCACTATATGTGTTTGATTCACTAAAAAGACATGATTCATGAGTCATTTGTTCAGGAATCAGACTACATTGGTCACACTGTGTGTGTTTGATTATCTAAAAGGAGCAGATTCATAAGAGTCATTTGTTTGGGAATCAGACTACATTGGTTACACTGAGTATGTGTTTGATTCACTAAAAAGACACGATTCATGAGAGTCATTTGTTCAGGAATCAGACTACATTGGTCACGCTATATGTGTTTGATTCACTGAAAAAAAGCAGATTCATAAGAGTCTCTTGTTCAGGAATCAGACTACATTGGTTGTGCTATATGTGTTTGATTCACTAAAAAGACACGATTCATGAGAGTCATTTGTTCAGGAAACAGACTACATGTGTTTGATTCACTGAAAAGAGTCGATTCATAAGATTCTCATGTTCAGGAATCAGACTACATTGGCCACGCTATATGTATTTGATTCACTGAAAAGATCAGATTCATAAGAGTTTCTTGTTCAGGAATCAGACTACATTGGTCGCACTATATGTGTTTGATTCACTAAAAAGACATGATTCATGAGTCATTTGTTCAGGAATCAGACCACATTGGTCACACTGTGTGTGTTTGATTATCTAAAAGGAGCAGATTCATAAGAGTCATTTGTTTGGGAATCAGACTACATTGGTTACACTGAGTATGTGTTTGATTCACTAAAAAGACACGATTCATGAGAGTCATTTGTTCAGGAATCAGACTACATTGGTCACACTGACACTGTGTGTTTGATTATCTAAAAGGAGCAGATTCATAAGAGTCATTTGTTCAGGAATCAGACTACTTAGGTTGCACTGAGTATGTGTTTGATTCACTAAAAAGACACGATTCATGAAAGTCATTTGTTCAGGAATCAGACTACATTTGTCACGCTATATGTGTTTGATTCACTGAAAAAAGCAGATTCATAAGAGTCTCTTATTCAGGAATCAGACTACATTGGTTGTACTGTGTGTTTGATTCACTAAGAAGAACCGATTCATAAGAGTCATTTGTTTGTTCAGGAATCAGACTCCATTGGGTGCGCTGTATGTTTCTGATTTTTGAAAAAGAATTAACATTAAAATGTTAATGTTATCTGTCAATCGGTTTCCATTCCAGCAACTCCTGAAGAACGGCGAGGCGATGAACTGTCCTAAATGTCAGGTGATCGTCCAGAAGAAAGACGGCTGTGACTGGATATGTTGTCTGATGTGTAAGACCGAGATCTGCTGGGTGACTAAACAAGCCCGATGGGGACCAAAGGTCAGAGACAAAACTACATGATTCATTCATTCAGTGATTCACAAACATCAGAGAGTTAACCTAGACCTGGTTTTGACTCCTCAGGGTGCTGGAGACACATCAGGTGGTTGCAGATGTCGAGTCAACGGAGTCCTCTGCCATCCGCAGTGCCAGAACTGCCACTGAACACTGGTGGCATCGCTGAACGCTGCTCCTTCAACAAGCAAAAACCTGTGCTACAGTAACACAACACTTAGCAAACTCCTTGAAATAATCCAGGTAAGGTTGATGTGCTACATACAGTTTGTGTTTGCACCTTTAAAACATTCACTCCCTCTAGTCATATCACTGGCACATCAATCAGAATGCATGTACTTTCTAGAAAGAGTTCATCGGTATGTTCCAGGATTAAAGATTCAGAATGTGTTTACAAAAATAAAATAATCTGAGCTTTTATAGGATAAAAAAAGTGACATTTTTAAAACATGCATTAAACTGTCTTAAATCACTACTATTTTCTGGACACATGATGCTCTGGGACTGTGTGCAATGATATTGTGAGAGAAAAGCCTTAATATTGTTGAATCTTGATGTTTGTAAAACGTGATTTTTTTTATATTCCAAAGATTTTTTTTGTTATAAAATCACAGTAGAATATGCAATATGGCAAGATGAAGGAATAAATCAAACTAAAGAAAAAAAAAATGACACATTGAAGATTAAATTGAATGCACAACATATGCATAAAATGGAACAGATTGTAATCAAATGAAAAAAGAAAAACACACAATTGTCATTTTTTTGTTGTTTTTTTTTTAAAACATGTCGAAGCATTATCATTCTGTTCTCTTTTGTTTACAATATTTTATGATTCAATAAATCTGGTATACTAAAAAAAAAAAAATGGAGTGTTGAATTGATCAAAATGAACAAATCTCTTTTACACAGATCATTTCACTTTTCTTTTTATTTAAACATATTTAGCAACATGATCAATTGTGAGACATTAACTTGAGTGAACTTATAACAATCTCTTAAAGTGCAAAAAATAAGAAAGAAGCATATTCTTTAGTGCAAAATTAATGCAAAATCAAAGCAGTGATGATGTTGTCATAAACAGTAGTATTGTGTGGATGGCATGTTATTTTAATAAATCACGATTCAAGGTAGTTTTCAACCAAGCAATATAAGAATAATAGAAAATATGCACTTGAATGTTACTTTAAGCTTAGAAGTTGTTGTTTAGTGGAAGCAATCAGCATTTAAACAATAAAAACAACAATGTGCCATGATTCAACACTGATCTGGAGTTAAATTACAGAAACTACTTTGAAGTTTTTCACATTCACCATTTACACACTCCAGAATCAAGATATCTCAAGTTTATGGATCAGCTGAAGTTACTTAGAAGTGGTTTCAATTCCAGCTCAGAGATTCATGAAAACCGCACATTATGTACTAAAGTTAGCGCTTGTGACAAAAAAAAAAAAAAAAAATACTGCAATTAAGGTGATTTGGAGAAGAAAAAAACTGAAATGTAGTGGAAAAAATGAACTTCAAAAACATGAATATAATAAAAAAATACTTTTTGTTCACTGCTGTTTTATAATCGTATCTTATCTAAGATATTACGTACACATAAATTAGATCCCACCCATAAGGGGTCCTGAACTAATTAAATTAAATTGCCAATTCAAACAGGGTTCTAAAAATATTTTGGTCTCCATACAGTATATTAGTTTTGTTGTTGTTGTTTTTAAATAAAACACATAGCAGCTCAATCATGAAACACAAGTTAAGCAAATTTCTGCATGAATAATTTGTAAGCTGTAAAGTTTGTAAAGTTTTTGTAAGTGAATTTAAAAACCAAAACATTACATTGCTCATAAAAATGAAATGTAAATTGTCGCAAAAAGGATGGTTTTACAAAGGACTTGAACAACATTCATAAATGCATATTTGCGTAAACTGTTAAATTCAGTTCACTTTGAAAATTGTTTCGTGAATGTTTTTTGTAGATGAATTTCAAAACAAAAATTCCCTTAAACTATTATGTACAAAAGCATTTTTACGTAAATTGTCTGAAAATGTATGTAAAAATTGTTTAACAAACAATTTATACATGAATATTATTTTGTACATGAATTTTAAAACAAAAACTAAAATTATCATTACTAATTGCAATCAGTTCAGTCAGTTTACTTAAAAATTGTATTATGAGCAGTACACGAATGTAATAAAATTACCTTAAACTATCGTTATGTATTCGTAAAATCATTCTTATATAGTTTTTGCATTGAATTGATTGCAACAATTTAGCAAATTATGCCTTGCTTTTGTTTTAAAAGTTCATGCACATTGTTTGTAAAAACATTTGTTAAGTAAAACATGTATACTGCATATAAAACAAAGTTTTCGTTGACAAAGATGTCACATTTAAGCAAATGCGACAATTTACATAATCATGATAGTTTAAGTGGGTTTTTTGAAATTCATGTACAAAAACAACAAAAATGTACATTGTTTGCCAAGCTATTTTGTAAATTTTCGCAATGAATTGGATGTGACAATTTAAGTAATAGCTTGACAATCAACGTACATGTTTGTTGTTTTTATAGATGAATTTCAAATGTATATACATTTTTTAAAACAAAAACAAACTATAATTACTAAATTACTGCATTTGATTCAAAATGACAGTTTCCATTAAAACTGGTTCATGATAAGTGTATATGAACTTTAAAAACGAAAACAAACTATAATTACTAAATTGTTGTATTCAATTCAATGTGACAATTTACATAAAAAATTTTTATGAACAATGTACATGAATGCTGTTTTGCACATTAAATTTGCAATTTCAATTATTTGTAAAAGCATTCTTATGTAAAAACACTCACAAAGAGAATGTTCCTACAGATGATTTACACAAAAATCCGCTCCGATCGTGTTTCATGAATGAGCTGTGGAGTGTACATACCTCTACTGTACATTTATCTCAACACAAGGACTGACGCTTGTCCTCAATGGATCCTGGAAACGTTTTTATCGTTTCACTGTAGATTTTAGGAAAAAAAGCTTGTTCAATTAGAATAACTATAAGCACAATATTTTATTCATTAGTCTGACTTGTTCACAAGTATAAATATAAAAAAAAAAAGAAGCAAAATAACAAATATTCAGTCCTCAAATAAAGTCCTCAAATTGAGACACTGTGCTGTTGATTGGCTCCTTCACGGGAAGAGTAAGTCTAGCTTAGGAGCCCATTCCAGGGCAGAGTTTACCACAGCCAAAGCTGCGGCCCCCAACGCCACAGTCAAACCCATGACCGCCAGCCGCATGAATCGCCGTGCCGTGGGTTGGACGACCGCTACCGTGCTGCGCTGGGCCTCCAGGGTGCGCTGCTGCTGCTCTATCCGTCTCCGCCGGAGCACCGTGTCCGGACGCTGCTGAGTCGACGCCAACTCAAAGTCTTTGAAGGTGGAGACGGCGGTTCTGGACAAAAGAGAATGGTTGGTGAGGCATTTTTGCTGTGAGAAAACCCTTCAGAGCAAGGCAGATAGACTCACTGCTGACTGCGCTCTCTGGCCAGCTCAGATGGAGGAAACTGAACGAACAGATCTCCTGCGCGGCTGATCAGCGTCTCGTATGGCAGGTCCTCTGGGATACGAGACAGGAGATGGTGCATCATGGCCATGTCGCACTCACAGTCCAACACCTCCTCCTCTCGATGCAACACGATCTGCAGTAAGAAAACAACCAGCACAATTACACAAGACACAAGGACGACATTTCAGAAAACACTTTTAATGGTAGTATTAATATAGCTTACTCTAAATAAGTATTTAATTTACTAGAACATTTTTAATAAGAATAACATTTTTTTTTTAAATTATGTTAAAAAAAAATGAAATTTTTACAATATTAAATTATTATATTATCTAATTGTATGGCATGGTAATGACAAAGATTTTTTTTGTATCACGGTAATGACAAATATTTTGTAAAATATTAAATAGTATCCCATTTTATGCTATGGTAATGACAATTACATTTTAAAATATTAAATCATATCTAATTGTATGGCATGGTAATGACAATGAGATTTTTTTTGTCTTACCGTAATGACAAATATTTTTTAAAATATTAAATAGCGATGGTAAAGACAATTAAATTTTTTGCATTATGGTAATAATGTTTTTTTAACATTATTAGTATTATCTAATAATATAACAATATTATAATTAATTATTAATAATATCTAATTGCATTATGGTAATGACAATTAGATTTTTTATATTAAATAATATCTGTATTTCTATTATGGTAATGACAAATGTTTTTTAAATATTAAATAATGTCACATTTTATGTTACAGTAATCACAATGAGATTTTTTTAAATATTAAATAATATCTTGTTGATGTTATGGTAATGACAATGCTTTTTTAAAATATAAAATCATATCCCATTTTATGTTAGGGTATTGAGAAGATTTTTTTCTGCCCTTTACAGTCAAGAAAATTTATATAATATATATATATTTTTTCCATGACATTAGGCTACTGACAATTGAGAGGAAAATTAGTAATGAAATACTAATAATCAAATTTATGTCACAATGCACAAAAAAGTTTAATGGTGCTAAGAATTTATTTTATTTTTATTTTAGGGTGAAATTCACTTTAACTCCATGTTTGGATGTTTATGGAGACTGCAGGTTTGGAACAAAGTACTTTATTGTTCAACAGACAAACAGTCACGACATGAGAGAATGTGTCAATTATTTATTCAGACTCGACAACACAGCCTGATTCGGGCCTAAAAATAGCTGCTATTGCGGTGGCAGTAAAACTGCTGACCCACTTCTGCTGAATATCAGAAACCAGAGACTTTCAGAAGATGGTTTTGATGGTGATAAAGATTGAAGCAAATGGAAACATACCACAGCAGCAAAGTATATAGGCATGAGGGGATGGCAGGCCAGGAAGAAATCGTACAACCGGACCACATGGCGGAAATCTGACAGCACGTGTCCGAACCAGGTGATGAGCCAGCTGAGAGCAAAAATGGTGCCGACTTCAGCTCTGTTGATAAAATAAAGATGCTTATCTCAAACTACCCAAGTAAATAAAGAACATCCATCATCATTCTTTCAGGAGATGCTTTTATTCTTACATAATGATGACCAAACAGGAAAAAAAAACAATCAAGTCATTGTGTTTTACACAAACATACAAAACAAACATAAAAATCAAACAAACTCACTGCTGCATGAAGTCATACACTTCAGGGTTGACTCTCTCGATGATGGGCATCAGGTAGTTCAGGATGTGTTTGGTGTTGTCCATAGTGGGGTCCATAAAATCCCTGTAATGTAATCACATGGATGAAAAATATCTACCTAGACATTAAAAAAAAAAAAAACAATTTTTTACTTACAGTACCTGAAGTAACTGATGAAATTAAATATTTTGTTCCTATTATTTTCTTTATGAATTAGGGCACATTCAAATGTATAAATAAAAAGATGTATATTAATATTTTAATGTTTAAATAATAATTAAACAATAACAATAATATATTTTTCACTGAGAACGAGATTTTTTGTTGAAGGGAAATGAGCTTGACTTTCTTTAACATACATAAAAGATAAATAAATAATTTAAAATTTAAATAACGAATATAATTCAATTTTATTTAATAATAATTAGATAATGATAATATATTTTTCACATTACAGTGATGAGAATGAGATTTTCTTTTGTTGGAGGGAACTGCCCTTAATTATCTTTAACATAAAAAAGTGTATAAATAAAATGTAAATAAATGTATAAATAAAAAAAAAAATTATAAATAACTTAACATTTAAATAATAACAAAGATATTTAAATTATACAGTCAAACCAAAAATTATTCAGACATTTTTGGTATATATTTACTAGTGGCTGCAGGACACTATAGTTCATTTATGTAAGTGAGGATAGCAAAATAAAGTAAACTGTGACATATTATACCCAAAACTTCATACTGTACTTCATACAGTGGACTACCAGTAAAACTGATAAAAATTTGGAACCAAAAACTATTCAGACACTTTGACCCGACCATGTTTTGCTTAAGTGTTATCTGACATAATTAGGATTAATTTTTTCTGACATAGTTTAACTCTGAGATCTTGTCATATTTTATTACCATTTTTTTTTTAAACTACAGTGAATAAACTGTAATAATGAATGAAATGTTCAAGGTGTCTGAATACATTTTGGTTTGACTGTATCTTTCACATTACAGTTTTGAGAATGATATTTGTGTTGAAGTGAATTGCACGTGATTATATTGAACAATGTCAGAATGCAAAAAAAGGGGAAATAAAAGGCAAATATACATTTATATATATATATATATATATAAGACTTCAGTTGCAAAAGCTTCTAAGTGCCATCTGAAATTTTCTTCTAAAGTGAGCATTTTTATCAGGCTCCTATGTTTAGGTTCAGTAATTTCACTTTAATGGCAATCAATAAGTCCGTTTCATTGCCATTAAAGTGAAATAACTGAACATAATCATAGGAGCCTGATAAAAATGATCATTTTAGAAGAAAAATTCAGATTCACTTAGAGGCTTTAGCAATGGAACCCTTCATATTAACCTATTCCTTTTTGTCTGCGTTTCTGTGGCAAAATGTCCCAGACACCTGTTTCTTTCATGTTCTTGGCCCACCTGAGATGGTGAGTGGAGAGTTTCTCCACCAGGGCAGTGGCGAGTCGTTCCCCGAGCACCAGCAGGAAGGTCACCACGATGTCATGGTAACCCTGATAATAGTGCAGCTGAGGGTTTTTAACGAGAACCCGCAGAATAATATCGATCAGCTCCTCCTGAAGTCCTTCCCGCTGCTCGTCTGGCATCCCTGCGTTCATTAAAGACAGAAAGCAGCTTAGACATGGACAGAGACCAGCTGCAGATCCAGAAGAAAAAGCTCAGGTCTGTTCTGCTCACCTGGAGGGAAGCGTCTGAGGGATCTCTGAACGTCCAGAAGCACTTGGTTGAAGTCCTTGTTATTGTCTCGATCGACCGTCTCTGAAGATGAAAACTAGATTTACACCTGCAAGGCTTTCAGAAAGTGAATTCCCTTGGATTTCATGTCGGTCTTACCTAGTTCCTCAGGTATGTTTTCCACAGACACGTTGAGCAGCCTCGGCCACACCTGACGGCGGATCTCATCGGTCAGCAGACCTCCTTCACTGATGGCCATTCGCCTCAGAGCGGCCACATCCACGGGCGTCATGTTCAGGGCCTGCGTGATCTCCGCCATCTTCCTCTTCCGTCTGGATTCACCATCTGCCAACATGATCACTGGAGTCAGCACCTGAATACTGCTCTACCTCCTGCAGCACTGTCTTACTGTGCTTCAGCAGAGAAGTTTACTGGAAATGAACAATTTGACTAAAATCTTTCCCCTTTCCCCTTCTTTTGCGCAAGTCCTTTTGTCACAACAGCAGATCCCAGAGGGACAGTAAAATTAAAAGGCTTGCATGGGAAATATTTTAGTCTGGCACACAAAATACACTCACGTCCCAAACATATAAAGAAGTTTGCATTAGTAAAACAGTT
Source organism: Hypophthalmichthys molitrix (assembly GCA_037950675.1). Classification (NCBI taxonomy): domain Eukaryota; kingdom Metazoa; phylum Chordata; class Actinopteri; order Cypriniformes; family Xenocyprididae; genus Hypophthalmichthys; species Hypophthalmichthys molitrix. The sequence goes on along the minus strand of CM075501.1, from coordinate 6,122,527 downwards.
TTTTAAAGTGCATAGTCTATTATGACACACGTTTGGGTGTCTATTGATTAATAAATTCTGAAAATATTTTAACAATGTTATGAATAGGTGCTTAAGATATGAAATAACACCTGTAAATACAAAAGATAAGTCACAGGACACTCCCACAGAAAACCTATTAAATATATTTAAAAGATCATGAGGCAGAAATGAATTATTCCCACACCCAAAGAAAATTATAGACAGATATATAGATATATTATATATATAGACAGACATATATATATATATAGACAGACATATATATATATATATATATATATATATATATATATACACACATATATATATATATATATATATATATATATACACACACACACACACAATCCGTTTCCAAATTCCCCCATTATATAATATATCAAAACAAATTTTGTTCCTCTTTTATCGACAGTTAAAGTGAAGCAGTAAAAGCTCCTATCATATCATAAATAAACACACTTCAATAACACACACCTTGTTTTCCCAGTCCATTGAGCGAGGAAGAAGCTCCGACACTCCGTGACCTCTTCAGATTCATCCTGTCGCTAATGTCTTGTCCCTTTCCCCGGGTTCACATCCAGCTACATCATTTTATCTGAATGCAGTGCGAACAGCTGATGGGCTTTTACTTTAGCCTGACAGCTAACTTAAAGGCCACATCATCTCATTCAGGCCCGCGTTAGCTGTATAAACGCATGTCAAATGAAAAGCTTCTGTCTCTCCGGTCTGTTTTACTCATCTCAAGGGTTTTAAATCAGTGAGTTCCGCCGAAGCGAACCGGGACCTCGGAGTCTCTTTTGTGTCATTTCATGTGAATCGGTTCTGAAGCTCCAGCTGTAGCATCATCTGTTTGATGTTTACGTGAGTGAAGGATTATGGGAGTTGTATTTTCAATATTATCTCACGAAGAAGGCGGCTTCCTAGCAACCATTCAAAATAAAAGTATAAAATAATACAAAAATAAAAACAAATAAAAATGTTAAACTTTAAGATAAACACCTTTTTTCCCGATATGTTTTTGCCCTACCCCCTAGAAACTGACTGTAACGCACATGGACAGACACGCTCATTAAACAATAAAAATATTGAAATGACGTACACGTTTTATGATTTAAAAAAAATAAATAAATTTTATTTTATACGTTTTAATCTCTTATTCAAAGCCAGTCTGTCAGTTGGGCCTCTATAAGTTTCTTTTTTTTAAATAGTTTAAAAAACTTTTATTTTGAAATATCATTTTAAAAATACTCTCATGCATTTTGTCTCTCCGTGCTTTCCGTATGTTTTCAGAGCTGCTTGTCATGTGAATCCAGTAATTGCCAAAACATTTAGAGAATACTGACTTTATCAAATCAGCATTTTATTTTTATATTTTCTATTACATTAAATAGCAAGAATGCTCTCCCGTTTATTAAAAGAACACCAAGCGAAACAAAACGAAAGGAAAGAGTTACAAGGTATGTACTTCTTTACCGACTAGCTGTAGTTTACAGGCCCTTTGATATAATTCAAATGTAGGCCTGTTAAATGTATTTAAGAAAAGATGGAGTTAAAATGTCAATTAATTAATGTTCACTAGATCCGCAAATCCTATCCTGCATTCATTTAGTCGCTGAAATTTGCTTTTATTTTAACGCTTATACTATACCATGGATGACTATATACAAGAACAAAAATGAACGAATAAGTAAATATGTAAATTTATTTAATTTTATTTAATAACTTTAAATTTAAATACATTTAATAATTTGATTTATATTGCATTAAAATACTTATATGCAATACAGTAAAAAATACACATAAAATAAATTGCCAATAAATTGTTACCGAAACACATGCAATTTAATAAAATAAAGAAATAAATGATAAAACTTCACTTTGTTAAAAAATAAATCATACATTAAAGGGATAGTTCCCCCCCAAAATTGAAATTTTGTCATCATTTACTCTCTCTCAAGTTGTTCCAAACCTGTATGAATATATATATATATATATATATATATATATATATATATATGAAGTCAGTGGGGTCCATCAACTGTTTGAATACCAACATTCTTCAAAATATCTTATTTTGTGTTCTGCAGAAGAAAGAAATTCATACAGGTTTGGAACAACTTGAGGGAGAGTAAATGATGACAATTTTCATTTTTGGGTGAACTATCCCTATATTGTTAGATAGTGTAATGCAATACTTCTTGTTTCCTCATGTGATAAAATACTTGTATACTGTACAGAAAGACGAAGACGGGAGGCCATAGCAGCTGCAACATGTTTAACTGAAGCCCTGGTGGATCATCTAAATGTAGGGTGAGTCGGATACATTTTATATGTTTGTAAAGCTGTTATAATGCACGGGATTATACTGCCAGTTCATGTGATCACTGTGGTCATAATCAAGTCTTTGTCTTTGATGTTATGAGGAAACTTTGCAAAAGCAGCTTAGAACTGCACGGTCAAATGCAACAGAGCTTTGTTCTTGCAACAGCCGAATTTTTTGCAAACGAGGCTGGAATGAAAACATGTAATAATAGTATGTTCAAGTCCTGAGAAGTTGTTTTTTCGATGTCAGGTGCTTTCACATAACTTTAGTCGGAGCAAGATAGCAGCATACCTTCTATTAATTAACTACACAAAAATACAGCAAGATTTTTAACTCTACTTCTAGAAAATGAAGGAACAAGGAATGTGCATTAGGTTGTGCTTTTCTATGTTTTTAATTAAAGCCACTATAAACATTATTGTTACATATTATATTGTTATTACAATGTTATTATATATGTTAATGTTATTATATTACAATGCAATTATATTTTGTGCAGGCAATTAGCTTATTTTTTGCTAAATGAAATGTTTGAAGTACATGTTTCTCACTGACACGCCCCCAACTTGTAAACTCGGGGCTTAAAGAAAATCCAGAGCTTTCCACTCATATTTACGACTTTGTGGTGGTGGTCATGTGCATAAATACTATCTTTCCAACATGACTTGAACATAAATGCTCTGTTGTAATTTCAAGATGAGAACCAGGGTTGCCAGGTTTTCACAACAAAACCCGCCCAATTACTGCTCAAAACTAGCCCAATTGCATTTCAGGGGGGTTCCCTGTTAAAAATCGCGTTCTGGGGGTAAAAGCCTTGTTTTTTGAACGATTCCCTTTGGTAAACTTCGCATTCCAGGGGCTAAATATCATATTATTTGGGGTCGCTTCAACCCGTGGCAACAGTGTTAAAGTAGCCCAATTCCGTGGGAAAACCGCAGACTTGTCAACACTGATGAGAAATAAAGATATCAGAGTTAAATGTCATAGTTACGAGATGAGAACATGTGACATTCTACTCTGAACTTGTAATTATGTGTTTCTTTAGCAACACTATCAATGAGTCACATGGTACAGTCAGAGTTTACAAGTTGTAACTACAAGCAACGGTAAATGTGTCCGCACCTTTTAAGACATTGTAATATCTAAGAATCTCCTCCCAGGGTGGCGCAGGCCTACGTCAATCAGCGCAAGCTGGACCATGAGGTGAAGACGCTGCAGGTTCAGGCCAGTCAGTTTGCCAAGCAGACGGCCCAGTGGATCAGCATGGTGGAGAACTTCAACCAGGCCTTAAAAGTACACAAGCTTATACATATAGCGATTCTCGTTTTTCATAATTTAGTGTTGCAGACAGTTTCTCTGAAGTGAAATTTGCAGGTTTCATGACCGATTATTATTTTACAGGAAATCGGAGACGTGGAGAACTGGGCACGAAGTATCGAGATGGACATGCGGACGATCGCTACAGCTCTAGAGTACGTGCATAAAGGCCCGGTTCAGCCTGCGTCCTCGTGAGCGGATGGACTCTGATGGTCCAAAATGGACTGAAACTCTGAGGCTTTTCCTCCAACTGTTGGAGAAACTTGGACACTGTTATTTGAGACATTTGTGTCTCGTTTATTCTAGTAAAGAACTGCAGATGTAGCTGTTTATGTAGAATTCGGTTCATTTTTTATTTTCGTTTTTATATAATATCAATGTGCTTGCGTAATAAAAATATCTGTTGTGTTGGAGCATGTTATTGCATTTAAGATCACATTTTACCCTCAAAAGTTTTGGGATTCACCTGTTCAGATTCTCTTCCCTGCTTTCCCCTTCAAATGTACTGTTTTGACTAACATTTGGCAAGCGTTTTCCATTCAGCTTCAGTAATGAACGTATAGTACCAGGACTTGCCCTGTTCTTTTATAGACGTAACAGTGAGCTAAAATAGATTTTATAAGTTTGTGTGGGATTTCACAGTTTGCTAATTTTTGCTTAACCCATTTTAAGCCAGGCATGCAGTGTGACGCTACATAATCCACATTTCTACAATCAGCCTCATAGGATTAACTTTATTTACGTAAGGAGAAAAGGTAAAATGTAAAACTACAAAACTTTAGAGCAAAGTGTGGCTGTTTTCAGTCCACAACATGCCGGATTTCACATATTTCCCCTATAGGACTGCATATGATATGATTTCAACTTGATTTTCCAATAGTGTCAGGTCTTCAAAACAATTTTTACTGAGATTTTTAGGCATATAAAGTTAGAGAGAGATAGAAACACACACACAGACACACAAATACATATTTTTATTAATTGTATTAATTTTTTTGCTATTTTTTCATTTTAAAATTACAAAAATATATTTTAATATTTAAATTAATTTATATATTGAGAATTAATATTCTTTTTATTTAATTTATATTATTTTTTGTATTTTTTTTATAAGTACAAATTTCCATGTCTCGACTGATATGAGGTCATAAAAACATCGATAATATCTGAACAAAAATAGAAATTGTTTAAAGCTGTTGCAGACAAAAATGTCACAATGTCACATCAATGGACGCGCTCCTGTCATTGCTTGAAATTTCCTGTCAACCTCCCAAAAACAAATTCAATCATCCTAAAAATAATTTGAATTGGCATGATTCTCCTTAAAAGTTCCTCCCAGCTCTGCTATTTAGGGATCACACTTACACAAGCACACAAAAATGGCCAAACTGCAATACACTGAGATTGGAGATTAGAAATTGTGGCCCTGTCTTAGAGGATCAGCTTTAGGGATAAATCTCAGACGCAGACCCACTCCAGATCACTCACCAAACGCGCTCAGGACCTCCAGCTCCAGAGCCAAGAAGGGAAAAGGTAAGTCTGATAATTGATTGCTTTAACTGATGGCAGAGTTACTTATTTTTTCTTCAATGGATGTTTTTAACAGATAGCATTCATTTAAAAGTGACGTAAGTATTCATAATTGGCTTTTAAAGTAACTCTCTTTTAAAAATTACAGATTAAACATTTTTCCTAAAGAATGTGTGAAAGGTATTCATTTTGTATTTTATTAATCAGGTTAATTGGAGTAATTATATAATGTCATGATTTATGTCAAAAACAGCAATTTCTACGTTTTAGTTAATAATAACGATAATAATTATAATAAATACTTTTTTTTCCCCCAGCAATTTCATGTCACATCATCTGAGAAATAATTCTAAAATATTGTGTGCTTTTAATATCAGAAAGCACATTTATAATTATTATTAACTGACCCTTTAATAAAAGCCCTGCTTGTTTGATAATTAATTAGCTTACATTTCTCAAAGCATGATGCGGAGAGAAGCTTAAGTCTTCTCTATGGTTGGTTTTATCCTGTAGGTTGTGTCATAGCACACAGATGAATCCTCAGCCTTTCTTTTTGATAAATAGTCCCTGAAGCTAATAGGTTTTGCATTGTGAGAAGCTTAAAGTGCTTCTGTGGGGCTGGATTTCCCATTTTTTTGTACAGAACCGATCTCCGCATTCTCTAAACCTCTACGCTGATTCCAAAGACTCCCTTTGTTTCATAAGAGCCTTATCTCAAGATTTCTCATGTGCTCTGGAAAACGTTTGTTAAGTCACGGGTCAAAAGCGTTCAATGAGCCTCCAAAAACCATGTTAACATAGAAGTCTTTTTGTAAACTGTTTTGTCGGATGAATTGAAAGAATGCAGTTTTTGTAGTAGTTAATCAGCTCAAACTGGTTTGTGCAAATGTTTTACCAGATTTACATTCATTGATATATGGTTTTACACTTATCAAGTTGACAGAAAAGGATGTGGATGTGATGATTTATACAAGCAAATTAGCCATATTTTATACTAATAAAATATTCTGAACATTTTAAAAAACACATTGTAGAATATTTTATTTGAAGTTCCTATATGTTATGTTTACAATACCTTTTTGAACTGTGTTCTCTCTGTTGGATTATGGTGCCGATTGTGGTGATTAAAGGAACTGCACCCTGACACTTCCTGCACTAATTAAACCTGCACTGTTGTGTTTTTTATCTTTTACGTCACTGGCATTCTACCAAAAAGCAATTGTTTACAAAACATCTTCACAGAATCACTCAGGAGGCAGAAACGATGTTTGAGTACTGGTAAGAACATGTCTGACTATAATACTATCAAAACACAAGCAAATAAATCAACAAAATTATAAAGAACATGCAATTTTCTATGTATTATGTTTATACTCATGTACTCACAGTAGCGATTGCTCATGGACGTGCGGCTTGGGTGCGTTTGTGCTGTTGTGGGTTCTGGTGTGGTTCTATCGGGACAACCTTGAGATTACCAGGGTCTCAGAGAAGCACGTCTTTGTGACCGGTTGTGACTCTGGTTTTGGACACCTACTGTGTAAACGCCTGGACAAACGTGGCTTCCGTGTCCTAGCCGGTTGTCTCACGGAAAAGGGTGCTGATGATCTGAAGAGGGCAACGGGACCTTTCCTGAAGACCTGCATCTTGGACGTGACCAGCACGGCCAGCATTCAGAAGGCTGTGGAATGGACCAAACAAGAAGTTGGAGATAAAGGTGTGTTTCAGGTGAGACTTTGAAATAAATGTTTTAGAAATTATTTTGATGTCTTTGTTCCCAACTTTCCAGGACTTTGGGGTTTGGTGAACAATGCTGGACGTTCTCTTCCAATGGGACCATCCGAGTGGATGAAAATCGAAGATTTTGAAAGCACGCTCAAAGTCAACATGACTGGTGTGATTGAGACGACCATGAACTTCTTCCCTCTTGTGAAAAAGGCCCGTGGAAGAGTGGTGAATGTGGCGTCAGTGTTGGGTAGAGTGGCAGCTAATGGCGGCGGTTATTGCATCTCGAAGTTCGCTGTGGAGAGCTTCTCCGACTGTCTCAGGTATCACACTTCAAAACCTATTTTTATGCAAATTTTGGGATATCACATAAAGAAACACTAGATGGAAAAGCCAAGATGCGCATTCTAAGCTCAAATGAGGTGGAAGATTTTGTATCCGATAAGAAGAAATGCTACGACGGAAACATATTTACTGAATAAATTCCACAATGCGCAACAAAAAAATAATGTGACAGTGGACAAATTTCAGTGCACAGTACTGAATATTTCTGAATTGCCTGAGCCAAAGTCTGACATCAAAATGGTTGGGTACATTGGGATACAATGGGTTTTTTCATTACAGGATATTTTGCACCAGTTTTCCATGAAGTAACGATTTTGTTCTCTTGAATACATGGAATTGTACTTTATTCACAAAAGTTTTATGCAATATTCAAATTTTTGCACAAAATCTAAATTTGTACCTTTGAATGGAACCATAGCCAATGAAAGGTCTGAGATAAAGACAAATGGTGTTTTATTAACAAAGTTCGGGAGGAGCACGTTCAGATAATTAACCTAATTAACACGAGAGGAGCACATTCCATATACAGTAGATTCAGGGCCATTGCCAGAACATATAGAATGGGTGGGCACACATTTTTTATTATCTGAGAAACAGACTTTCACCAAAACAATAACATCCTGTATTTATTATTAATTAAATAGATGTTCTATATTAACACCAAAACGCAAGATAGTCTTAATTAGACCAAACTACACTAAAAATTAAACCCTTTTGCATTATGCCTATATACTTTGCAAACTCGAGGCACAAAAGCTTTTTAATTCCTCGAACAACACAATAATTAAAACGACACATACCAAATAGCAATAAAAATATGTAGCCTACATCTGGCATGTTGATGTGTAACAAAGACTTTGAGTGTACTCACCATCAAAATAGTTGAAGGTGGCGGGTCTTCGAGTGATAGTCATTTATAAATATAGCCTAATATCATATGTTTCAAGTTCCATTTTGTGTAATAATTCGTTAACTATTAATTTGTTTATCTGATCATAGGCGGAGGGTGAACCAACTCCAGGGTAAGGAGATGCGATTCCCATTTAAAAACACATTTAAATAGATTTCCTTGAAATAGTTTTAAGTTAGGCCTACTTGCCACTGCACAATATACATATCCCAACATTAAAACTGCTGATAAATTATTTGAAAATAAAGCATCTACGTTCACAAACCGCTGTTAATTTGAACAGATTACGTATGCAGGATTTGGCAGAAAGCACGCATTAATAATCACTAAAAATCTCACTCATCTTAGTTCATCGCTATCTCAAGAGGTTCTGTAACAATAACTGACTGCACAATGAGAGATTCATTATTTACATAATTGTTTGTTATAATGAAGGAATACACTATTTGCCAGCATGCAGATCCACTCAAAACGCCAGAGTTTTTGTTCAGCACTAACTTAAACCCCTCTGATTGGTCATTGCATTCAAGAAATCAACAGATATGTTTGTGATAGGCTATACTGCTCAATGCTGCGAAAACACATTGTAAAGCCTTGTCGTTCTTCAGAGCGCAAACACAGATATGCACTGGATCGTTTGCCAAATATGTTTCGCAAATATGCTAATATTACAGAGACAACTGATCCTAGACCAGTAGTTATGTGCAGCGTTTCCCTCTAAAAGCAATCAGAAGCATCAGTAGGTAGGATGTGGTTTCACACTAGTCTCAAGTCCGTGGCCAGCCTTACACACACTCTGCCTAATTTCTAATTCATATTTCTGAAGATAATGTGTTATTTATAGTTACCTTTGTAGAGATAGTGTTCCTGTGAGCTAAATGCTGCTGAAGACATTTCGTTATGAAATTTGTGAATGGGCAAATCCACAGAAATAAGGTTTTTGCTTTCAAACGTAAGTGTGCTGAATGACAATACGATTAGGGGGGCATGTTGTGTCATCTGGGGGGGCACTGCCCCCTAATGCCGCCCTTCGCGATGGTCCTGAGCAGACTTACCTCTGTTTGTTGACAGTTTATCAACATCCCTCCACCACCCCATCTCTTCGCTTCTAGTTCTAACTATTCTTATCACAACTCTGGGTTCGGGCCAAAATTCCAAGCTTGTAGGCCTACCCCCGGACAGAACGCCAAATATGTACAACCTTTACTCTATCTAATTATATGTAAGTGTGAACTTGTGAAATTGTTTTATCTTTGACACCACCACTACTTCAGGAAACTTTTTTGTCATGTCATTTCAGGAGGGACATTCAGAATTTTGGTGTCAAGGTGTGCATCATCGAACCTGGTTTCTTCAAGACGCAGGTGACCAGCTTGGAGCCCATCGAGAGGGAACTTCATCGCCTCTGGAACCAACTGACCCCTGAAGTGAAGGAGAGTTACGGAGACAAATACTTGGATAAATGTATGTTTATTTATACCAACGACTACCATTTTCTCCATTTCTCCAAACATAGTCCATTTAGACACTATTTATCTCTCCAGACATCAAGATCCAGAGGTTGATCATGAACACCATATGCGACTCCGACCTCAGTAAAGTGACCAACTGCATGGAACATGCCCTGCTGGCCGTCCACCCAAGAACACGCTACAGTGCAGGCTGGGATGCCAAGCTCTTGTGGATCCCTTTGTCTTATATGCCCGCTTGTGTTGTAGATATTGCGCTTAAGCTGGTGATGCCAAAGCCAGCAAAAAGTGTCTAGATTTGGTGTGTGATTAAAGGTAATTTTAGGCCATGATACTTTTAACTCTTACCTTTGGTTCCCTTCTAATACACTGGAAGACACTCTATATATAATCTTAAATTATTCCAAACTTTTGACCAGTAGTGTATCTCCACACCAAGCCCTTTATCTTATTTCTCCTTGGCATGTTCTTGCCTAATAAGTGACATTTGCCTTAACTTGCCTTGAAAATGCATCACCAATTTGTGCCTGTTGGTCATCTGCTTTATGTGTTGCTAGAGTCCCACAGTGACTTTGACTTTTGGCATTATATATTTTGTATGAAACTGTCAGAGATTGCTTGACCTGCCACATTATGGATATTTTAATGGAAAATTTGCAGGCAAACTGTATAAACATAATTTAATAAACGTTATAATAATTTTTTCTGAGTATTGTCATCTGTCACCGATCTCTTCCCAGAAAGAACAGCTTAAATCAGAATGGCTTGCTGGTTCTAGTTAAAACATTTTTTATTTTTTTTCCCAATAGGTCAGAAATTATATCCTACTGTCAGGTGGAGACAATTTAATTTATCAACAAATATTTCTTACAAGCCATGAACATTCATATTCATTAAACAGTTTGTCCCATGACGAAGAAATCATTAAACTGTTATCCTTGACGTGATTCTTGTTAGGCTAAAATAGACCCTTTTCACATTTCCGGGTTTCTCAGAAGCAGAAGTCGTCATACTTGGGTTAACTTTTATAGCGGTGAATGAGAGACTTCGTTAAATATATTTTCAAATAGCAAAAGAAAAACTCCACAATTGTGTTTTCACAACTTTCAAAAAGAGGAAAAAAATAGAGAGCAACTGATAACGTCAGTTAGAAGAGAGAAAGATGTAATTTTTACCGTCATGACTTCCATAGCCGCTGTATTAGAAACACCCTCATAGCAGCGTTTAACTTTTTTTTTTTTTTTTTTTTTTTTGTAATTTGGTGCAAAGGTAATATAATACAATGTAGACTATAGTAGTATAAATGTACATACATTAAAAAAATGAAAATATAAAAAAACTTTGATTTATGATACTGATGACCGTTAAAACGCGTTATCACAGTCTGTGAAAAGCGCGGGAACATTCAGTTAGGCTAGTAGATTGTTTCATTTTCTTTTTTGTTCACGTCATTGTTCTTCTATGTTGCAAATGTAAAAAATAAACATTAAATGTTACATTTACTTCATATCTTATAGCCTACATTTATATTAGGCTATTTAATGCCTTATCTTTTTTTTACTAGGTAGCTGTCAGATGAGTTGAAGTCATGCAGCTTTTTTTTTTTTTTTTTAGTAGATCGTTTGAATGAAGCGATTGTTGTACAATACATTAAACTACGCTTACAAACATCTCATAAGTGCTCAGGTTTGACATGGGATGACTTCGCCCCTCGATGTTTTAACAGTTAAAGTTATCCAGTTATAGCCTATGTGACAGTGAACTTTCAGGAGACGTCGATAAAGTGCTTCTGGCGCTCACCGGATTCCACGAGCACCTGTTGACGCGACTCAAAACAAACCAGCCGCACGAGACTCTTGAGACTGCTATGTGCGACACGGACTAGTTTGAATCCACTATTTACGCTTCAAATTTTAGATTTTATCTCATGAGATACTGGAAAATGATCTCTTTCAGGACCCTACGAATGCCTAATGTTGGAGTTATTGGTTTACTGGCGAAAGACTTGGCAAAAAGTACCTCAGTGTATCAGAATGTGACGAGGAGGTCGTTCAATTTAACTTCGCGGATTCAGGCAAGCAGCGAATCCATCGCACCTGCATCTGTGGATAAGCCTAAATCGAAAACGTGAGTCACTTTTATAATGAATAACAATATGATTATTGTTATTAAATGTTTGATAAAAATTTCTTCATTCAAAATCTTATTTCATTAAAGCAGAAATATGACCAATAAAAGTATATTCTCTGGACTGGAGGACATGCTTTTCTACAATATAACTGAAGGAGCAGAGAAAATTCCTGTAACTCATTTCATTGCTGTAAGTTCTTTCATTGACACATACACACTGAATCATGTCCAAAAAAGATTGATCTGGATTAAAATCTTTGCACTAGCAGTTGTTTAAGTCTGCTAACTGAACAACATCTCTGTATATGGGCAACAGCTGGGAGTTGCCTCACACATCGACTCAGTTGCATGTTATGGGCTCAGTTACTATCAAGCCACTTACATGTTCCCTCTGAAATCTGATTCAGTCATGGGAGGCTGAGGTAAAACACACACACGTTTATCTAGACTTTGTGTAACTGCTGTCATGAGTTGTGTAATAATTTATACACAAGGTCAGTAAACACCCCCAGTATAGTATAAATGACATTTGATTAACTTTGTATTAGATAAGTCTTACATAGTTTGCCAGCATTTTTTTTTATTATTATTGTATATTTAGAGTAATTTTTATAAACATTACTGTTTAAATAAAGATCGCATGTCAAATTCAAGGCATTACACAAAGTAAACAGAATTGTTGAGGAAAGACAGAACAGTATTTTCCCTATCTAACAGGCAGTGAAAAGCACCGGCCTTCTGACCTCTGACCCCAGATTGCGCGACTGCATGGAAAAGATTCGCGAAGCTATCCAGGAATCAGCTGGTGAAGTCATGATGGACCGTGAGCTGTTCCGAAAGTGAGTACATTTTCTTTTCGGCAAAGTCAGACAAAAAATATCTGTGAAAAAAAGAGGAATATTTAGCCAGACAAAGTTCTAGTTGTGAACATTTCCAACACTGTGACAGGTGTGTGGGTGGAAACATAGTTCTGCTGAGTCTCGCTTTCAGACGGAAGTTTATCATTCCCGAATTTGAGGCATTTGCGGGCGTCATTAATCATATTTACCACACATCAAAACTGCAACATGATGGACAGGTACTGTATTTTTAGTCCTTTTAGTATTCACTTATTTGTATAGACGAACTCACTTCAAATCTTTTCCAGGTTGCAAAATACATTCCCCATCTAACCAAGTTTAGTCCTGATCTTTGGGGCGTCTCTCTCTGCACAGTAGATGGCCAAAGGTAAACAGATAAAGCTGTAATATGTAATAAATTCTATAATATGAAGAGATGGTTTTCAAATCACCTCTTTGAATTTCAGGCACTCAGTGGGAGACACGAAGCTGCCGTTCTGCTTGCAGTCGTGCGTGAAGCCGCTGGAATACGCCATCGCTGTACACGAGCATGGCACAGAGCGAGTGCACCACTACGTGGGGAAGGAGCCCAGTGGATTCAAATTCAACAAACTCTCCCTGGATGACGAAGGTTGGTGAGGAAATGTCATAGATTATCATATAAACAACCTACAGATGCTCTTGATGTTAAGCAAAATACAATAGATATAGGCCTACACATACAGGCCACAGAAAATAGAGGATCCCACAAGCAGTGTTGGATGTAATGCAATAAGGTTTAATTAGTTTACATTAGTTAACTTCTTTAGTTAACATGAATTTAGAAGGAACAATACTTCTACAGCCTTTATGGCTTATGTTAATTTTAACGTTTACTAACACATTATTAAAATCAAGAGTTGTATTAGTTAATGCACTGTGAACTAACATGAACAAACAATAAACGACTCTAATTTTAACTACACTAAAATGCAGGGTTAAAAATAACCCAAGTCAGGTTAAAAATGGATAAACCCAGCAAGTGGGTTGTTTTGACCCTGCGGTTGAGTTAAATGTTTGACCCAGCCTGCTGGGTAGTTTTATTTAACTCGACTATTGTTTAAAAATCACTGTATTGCTCACTTAAAACAAACTCAAAATAGGTTGGAAATGAACAATTATAATACGTTTAATAAATAATAATTAAATAATAAACATTTATTAAATTGCTTATTTATAAATGTTCACCTTTTGATTATTACTGTTGCCTTTAGTAATTATGTGTCTGAATTTCAAAACCTATTTTGAGTTATTTTTAAGCCAACTATATAGTCATTTACAATAGTTGGGTTAAATAAAACTGCCCAGCAGGTTGGTCAAACATTTGACCCAACTGCTGGGTCAAAACAACCCAAACGCTGGGTTTGTCCATATTTACCCCACTTGGGTTGTTTTTAATCCAGCATTTTTTAGAGTGTAAGGTATTGTTGTTAGTTCATGTTCGTTAATACATTAACTAATGTTAACAAATGAACCTTATTGTAATGTGCTACCATTACTTTTTTTTAGAGTAACTTACCCAACACTGCCCATGAGAAAGAACTTACAAATTAGATTTCTATCTTGTTTCTGGTAGACAGCAATAAGAGTAAATAATGGAGAGAAATAACTCTTAAAGAATAACTTATAATTTCTTTTGAAGCATTTTGTTTCTGTGCTTTTAGAGAAATCAAATAAATGAATAAATAAATTCACATTAAATTTAATAATCTGTGAGCCGATGCTGGTTTTCTGTTCTAAGATAAACCTCACAATCCCATGGTCAACGCTGGAGCGATCGTCATCAGTTCACTTATCAAGGTAAACATAAACCTGCACTTTCACCGTGGAGTTTAGTGTCAGGTAGGTTTGTGTTTGCAGTATTTACTTGTCTGATAATCAACTCTGCTCGCATCTCCAAAACAAACTCTAATATACGCACATGTATTGACATGCGGGCCGGGCCAAGAATTCATTTGAGTTAACAGACCTTTGACCCAGTATTTCAGATCTGTGCGGACAGACACTGTGCATCTGCTACAGTACATGTGTTGTTTTTGTGGTGCCTGACCTTGTGAAGCTATAAGAGGACTATTACTGGTCTGGACTGAATCCAGGCTATTAAAAGTGCCCTTTAGACCAAATGTATGTGATCTGTGCTTCCTAGGTTCTCCAGCACAAGCCAGAATACGCAAAAGTCTCACGCTGGTAAATTTTACTGTTCCTCTTCTCGTTCTCTACAGCCAGGTGTCAACAAGGCGGAAAAGTTTGACTATGTAAGTTATACATTCCTGTTGGATGCTGACATTTTAAATGTCATTTAAAAAACACTCACATTGTTCACAGCCTCTGATATTTATTTCATTAATGAAACAATATATATATATCAAAAACGGAGCAGATATCAGACTTTTTATTTGCCTGTTTGCTAATATTTTTGTTGGGTTTCCTCCCCAGGTGATGGAGTTTGTGAAGAAAATGACAGGCAGGGAGTATGTGGGCTTCAGCAACGCAACGTATGTCTTTCACTTTGGCGTTTTACACTTGTTTTACACACAATTTCATTGTTATTGACTTCCATTTGATTTTGTTTGAACAGATTCCAGTCAGAGAAGGAGACAGGAGACAGAAACTATGCAATAGGATACTACCTTAAAGAAAAGAAGGTTTGTACTTCAGCGAACATTGTTTTATATAAGCAAACTAGCAGAATGTTGTTCAGTGTCCACAAATGCAACTGTGATGTCCTTCCTTACAGTGTTTTCCTGATGGGGCGGATATGATCGACGCACTGGACTTTTATTTCCAGGTGATTCTTCGCCTGTTTTAATCAGATAAATGATATAGACGTTAAATAATCTCTGACAATCCCGACAGAATTTCCTCTCTGTCCCTCACAGTTGTGCTCCATAGAGGTCACATGCGAGTCCGGCAGCGTGATGGCCGCCACGCTGGCTAACGGAGGCATCTGTCCAATCACAGGAGAGAAGGTTTTGAGCACAGAAGCCGTACGAAACACGCTCAGCCTCATGCACTCCTGCGGGATGTATGACTACTCGGGACAGTTCGCTTTCCATGTGAGTAAATTCATACCTAGTAAGAGTGTAAATTACATGACTTACAATCTAGTTGACAGAAAATATATTTTCTTTGTTTAAAAATTGCTTAATTAAAGTTACTTATTAAAAAAAAATGCTTATTTAAAAATAAATTTAAGTGTGCAATCTGTTGAGGTTCAGTTAGCAAGTGTTAACCAATGTTATTTTAGTATTATTTAGATACTATTATAGTTTTTATTAATATTTAAAGTTCATACAATTTTATATTTTTTGTTTTCATTTTCATTTTAGTTTATTTTTGCCATTTTTATTAGTCATTGTTTTTTAATGTCTATATACTTTTTTCAGTTTTAGTCATTTTAGTATGTTAAGTTAAACTAAATGAAAATGAGAAATGTTGCTTTAACAATTAGAAATGTAATAAGTTTAAAAGTTTGTTATATATATATATATATATATATATATATATATATATAACATCTAAAAAATACGACATTAAAGACTTTTCTAATAGGTTGTAGTAGAATATTGTTGATTTTTTTGTAATGTTTTTGTAATAATTTGTGTTGTAGTAACACTTACCGTATCTCTTTACATCTCAATACATGCACAGTCCCATTCATAGAAAGTCTGTTCACTCGGCTGCCATATTTATGCCTTGGGCAGCTATTTTGGGCATCCATGACCAAGTCCTACGTATTTGAATGGGGAAATACTGAAAAAGCTCTTTTATTTATAAGGCGGGACTTATTCCACTATATTGCCAGTTGCACTTTCTCCCATTAATAAGTAATATGAGTGTATATCTATATCTTTGTATATATAAAGTTTTTGATATGTGTCAGGTTGGATTACCTGCCAAGTCTGGTGTGTCGGGTGCAGTTCTTCTGGTGGTGCCGAACGTGATGGGCATCATGTGTTGGTCGCCCCCTGTGGACAAAATCGGAAACAGCGTCCGTGGAATCCACTTCTGTCAGGTGTTTCTGTCATCGTCCTGTTGGTTTATCGCCCTCTTTTTAATTCCAGACCATACATTTTGTATAAATAACTAATTTTGTAACCCGTCTGTAATTAGGAACTGGTGTCTTTGTTCAACTTCCACAACTATGACAATCTGAGGCACTTTTTGAAGAAGCAGGACCCTCGCAGACAGTCTGGTGACGACAGGGTAAACCTTACATTTGAACATACCAACAAAATGAACTACAACATTAAACACCAAAAGATTGTGAGAATGTCCAACATTAAGCTATTTTTAGTCGGGTTATTAGATCCAGTAATGAACGCACCAAATCTGTTGTAGAACAAGTCAGTGGTGAATCTGATGTTTGCAGCTCACAGTGGAGATGTCTCAGCTCTGAGAAGGTCATTTTATACAGTTCACGTCTTCGCTTTGCCTCAAAATTTGAGTGCTACTGAAATGTATATTACTAGTCTCTCTTTTCCTCCATCAGGTTTTCCCTTTCATCCATGAATATGGAGTTAAAGGACTATGACTCTCGTACTCCTCTCCACGTAGCTGCTGCAGAAGGTAGAATCATTTTCTGTAAACATTTAAGCATCTTTTAGTGCCAAATATGGTTTATTTAATTATAAAATCAATTTGGCTTGTGTCTGTTCTGTTTTAGGTCACGCGGATGTCGTGCTATTTCTGACGCAGGCCTGCAAAGTCAACCCTTTTGTGAAAGACCGGTACAGATCCCTGTTTTTTTTTATAGATTTACCTTCAGCTCCATCCATTTGGCCATTATTAACCTCATATCTCTAATTCAGTTGGGGAAATATTCCTCGGGACGACGCCATGCAGTTCGGCCACAAGGATGTGGTGAAGATCTTGCAGGAATATGAGCAGAGCTGCAATCCACAATCATCTCAGATTGACACAGAAGACCGTAGTCATCAATCCAAATGTTTGTCTCTGGAGGGTGTGGATGTTACAAACTTAAGGACTATATAGATCATGTCACCAGAAATTGCACAACATAAGGGCACATTATGGAAATTGTCTTTACAGAAATAAAAATGCTCACGCTTTTATTTAAAAATATTTGTAAATATGTTATTTGTACATAATTTGTGTTATATACATGTTTAACTTGACATTCTCATGGAAATGTACTAAAGCACAATGTACAGTGATTGTGACTAATAAACAAAACCAACCATGTCAACAGATTATCATCTTTATATCTTAGAATAATTTTCCTCTCATTTTGTAGTCTTTCTTCAGTGTTTTTTTAAATGTGTCACATGATTTTTGCAACTATTTTCAAATAAATTAACCAACAATGAAGTATATATTCCCTGAAATGTCAAATGTTTACATTTCAGAAGAAATGAATCCACTCGCTGTAATCCTTGCAAAGCGACAAGCTGCAAATTATGTGAAATACAACTCTATAACCCAACAACTGCAGAACACCCTAGAGGCCGAACAATAAAAAAAAAAAAAAAAAAAAGATTAGGGCATTAGGGTGGCAACACCACATATAGTTAATCTGCCTATATTTTAGTGCACCAAGATTGATCTGATCCAGACTAGGCAGATATATATTAGGTAGCCTATATATGTGTAACTGTAAATAAAACTTGCACATTCACATGCATCTAAGATTAGACGGAAGTTGTGGCTACCAGAGATGGTAAGAGAAGAGTAAAAACAAAAGCATATAAACTTACCTGAATGTTAGAGGTCTCTAACACTGTTTGCATGAAGTGGAAAGTGGTCTTGTGATAGAGGTCTAACCACAATGCTGGTGATGTTCTTTGGCCTTTGCACGCACTTACAAACCTCTCACGAAACTTCTTCTGTTCTGTCTGATGCCCCCTTTACACTTTTTTTTTGGTGTCAATACAATTTAGTCTGAGTGATTAATATATATATATAAGACTAAATTTTGAATTGTATTCTTAGAAACATGAGAAAGAGATGTTTAAAAAGAGCATCAGAAAGGAACTGAAGTCCATTTTGGTCAACTGAGTGATACTTCCTCATAACAGTACGAGCGGCCATTGGCTGAATCTTCAGCACATGCTCTGTTTGTGAACTGAAACCACAGTAACAGTCATTTTTCTAAGATGCTCACAGACATGCAGTGTTTAATCTTGCTCTTCATGTGTGTGGAAGGTAAGATGTTTATTGTGACGTATTTCTTTGATTAATATGTTTCTGTAATTGGTTGATTATTTGAAACTTTTCAGAGTTTTTCAAGAGTCAACGAGCATCAGTGGTTGTCATCCGCACAAATCATCCAAAATTAATTGGTCTATTTGACTGATTTGTGCCAAAAACGTTTTATATTGGTTTTAGATTGTATATTGGTTAACTTTAAATAACTGAATAAAACTCACCAGATCAACAGACACAGAAAGAAACCACATCCTGTCACATTGTTATGTGGTAAAGTGTTCAATTGAAAATATGCTAAATAACACTTTTTAATGGGAAGAGTTTTCTAGATCTGTGGATTCTGCCAAAGATGCATGTAAATGTGTTTCAGGTGTGTTTGGTGATACAGATGGAGTGAAGTCAGTGTCAGTGATGGAGGGAGATTCTGTCACTCTAAACACTGATGTTACTGAAGTACAGAGAGATGATCAGATACTGTGGATGTTTGGACCTCGAGAGACTCGTATAGCTGAACTCTATAAGAAGGACGTTGATATGTTTGACAGTAATGAAACATTCGGAGACAGACTCCAGATGGACAGTCAAACTGGATCTCTGACCATCAGAAACATCAGATCTGAACACTCTGGACTTTATAAACTAACAATCATCAGAAACAGAGGAACTTCATACCAGAGATTCAATGTTACTGTCTACGGTAAGACAAATATAACAGGATTTATCATTTATAAATTACAATTTATTTTTCTGTACAATTGTTATGTATTCAGTGTCTTTTGTTTTGTAAAGTGGACCGTTATGTTGACTCTTAGTTTGTATTTGGTTTAGTTTCTGTAATGGCAAGTTCTGTTTTCTTAGTTTCTGTGCTTTGTTTACTTTATCAAGTCAAATCAAGTCATCTTCATTTATATTATGCTTTTCACAATACATATTGTTTTAAAGCAGCTTCACAGTGACAATAGGAAAATTATTATCGAGCTAAAGTTGTTTTTTGATTGAATCACTTCCGTTGAAAAATTGTAAATTATTACTTTAGGGGCTGCTTTAATGACACCTTTGCTACTGAAAACTAAATACCTTTAATGCATTCTTGCCATTCATTTACGTGTTTAGTCATTATTATTATTAATAAACTTTATCTGCATTTGGATCCTGCTTTCCATCATGTCTGAGTTTGTCCACATTACAACAATATACTTATACTTAATTTACTTATAAATAAAACATGTTTTCCAGCTCCTCTGCTTGTTCCTGTCATCACCAGTAACTCTTCAAACTGTTCATCATCATCAAGATTATTAGGATCCAGATGTTCATTGGTGTGTTTAGCTGTGAATGTGAGTCATGTGACTCTCTCCTGGTACAAAGGAAACAGTTTATTGTCCAGCATCAGTGTGTCTGATCTCAGCATCAGTCTCTCTCTACCTCTGGAGGTGGAATATCAGGATAAAAACACCTACAGCTGTGTGATCAACAATCCCATCAGAAACCAGACTCAACATCTGGACATCACTCAACTCTGTCAAACATGTGAAGGTATGTAAGATGTGATATAAGCATGTTTTTTAAACAGTTCACCCAAAAATAATTGTTGATCAAAACTATTATTTATGTGGAACACAAAAGGGGGTGATTTTTAAAAAAAAAAAAAAAGTCTTATTTTCCGACAGTTCACAGTTACCATATCTGTCCAGAAAAGATAATCTTAAAAGCATCATAAAAGTTCTGAAGCCATATTGTAACTTTTTGTCTGAAGATTTAAGTCATTAAGTCGCTTATACTTCGCACTCTGTAGGCTACTCTATAAAGTTTAGTTTCAGACAGTAACGTTAATATGTCTAAATAAAACATGCTAAAGCTCAGGTTTTGTTTTGTTTAGATGCAGCCAAATATATATATATAATTTTTTTTTGGCCTACACGGTTACCTGCATTAGGGTAGCATTTATGCGTTTCAATGGCAACACTACCAACGACGCAATGAATTTGCAGCAGTGGTACAGTTCAGAGCTCTTTAAGTTGTGTTCATTATTAAATGTTCATTAGTAATGTAATGTTATGTGCTTTGAGACATGAGGTAATTTAACGCCGTCTCTCGCGATGCTTTTGCTCCCTGCTGTGTGTTTTGAAGGAGGCGTGGCTTTGGAGACGACTGAAGTGAGGGTGGGATCTTATGCTTTCAAAGCTAGCTCGCTTTTGCTAGCCTCTCTGAAAATGACCTACCCTACCTTTAAGTCTGGTGATGAAAGTTATTGTGTGTGAGAATAAAATAACATATTTTAATGTATTTTTAGTATTTTAAATACAAAATACTTTTTCCTCAAAGTATTTAATTACGAATTACATTAGATTTTTTCTTTGTTAAGGAAAATACAAATTACAAAATACTCAAAAGTAATTAAATACGTATTTTAAATACATTTAATTAAAATACTGCCCATCTCTGAAAGTGAGGATGCATCGGAAGTCTTTGTTGAAAAACCTGACGCACATATATTCTTCCCCTTGACATCTGTCACAATCATTTTAATTTATGTAACGCTCGAGTGAACAAGAATATTCCAATATACAAATAAGATTTCCTTCGATTTCTCCATCCTCATTTCCTTTTCTCGCATCCTACAGGGGGGTAGAGCTGAGACGCAAGGAAAGGAAACAAGGATGCACAAATAAGAAATGGGAAGCGCCCCCTATGTCTTTCTTTAAATCTGGTGACAGACGTACACTTGCGTTCGAACACTTTGTTCAAGATTAGGTCCAGGCTAAAACTAGTGCGACTAAGTAATTAGTAAAGGAAAATAATGACAACACGACTTGAAACTGCTGTGGCGAGCAGCGGAGTGAGACACACCTGCAACCCTTTTTTCCATCCTTTTTGACTCTTCTTCCTTCTCTCTCCCTCCCTCTCTCTTCTCCTCTCTCATTCTTTCTCTTTCCACCTCCTTCGCTGTGAATACTACTAGCACAGCACATCCCTTCAACACAGAAATCTCACTCACACACAGCTATGTAAACTCTCTCTTATACACACTTGCACACACAAATGGACACTCATTCCTGTTACCAAGTGATCATTCCTGTTACTAATTTTTTTTCTAAAAAATAAATAAAGTTAAACCACTGTTTTTATCAGTTTTGTTTGGTCCATTATTTATACAATTGTTAAATAAATTAAATTATTAAAAAAACAATGATCAACTTGAAGCTTATGTCTTCTTTTTTTTCCACAATCGGGATTCAGAAAAAACAGGATAACAATAGTACAGTGTAGATGAACAATCAATCAATAGGGACTGCATCCAGCTGCAGAGATCTAACATGCTCAAGGAAGGGTAACCAAATTGTGGAGAATTTAACCATGGAGCCACAGAGAGAGTGTTTAATTTTTTCTAATTTAATAAAAAATAAAGCATCTTTTATCCACTGAGTGTGAGAGGGGACGTGAGGACATTTCCAATGCATCAAAATACAACATCTTGCTAGTAAAGTGAGAAAAGTTACCAGCTCAATGAAATGAGATGGCAACGAGTAGTCAGGAGGCAAGACACCAAATAAGCCAATTAGTGGAGAGGGAGAGATTTTAACAGATGTGGTAGCTGAGAGTGAGTCAAAAACAGACTCCCAAAAAACAGACAGAGCAGGACAAGTCCAGAACATATGGGTTAAATTAGCTGGTTCCAGGTGACACTTGTCACAACATGGATCAATGTTGGGGAACATGCGGGCTAATTTACTTTTAGACCAGTGCACTCTGTGAACAACTTTACACTGTAAAACCCCATGATGAGCACAAACAGATGAATTATGAACACGTTTTAAAACCAACTGCCATGTCTCTACATCTATCTCCATGTTAAGATCCCTGGCCCAGATAATCCGAAGACTGTAAGAAGCCAAGGGGTGGCACGCAAATAGAGTATTGTATATTGTGGAGATGGCCCCTCTTTGATAAGAATTAATATTGGAAATGCTATCGACAAGGCTGGAAGGTGGGTTCATGGAGAACCCCAGAAAATGCTTGCGGACAAAGTCCCGGATTTGCAAATATCTGAAAAAATGGGACCTTGGCAAGTTAAAGACTTGAGTCAAATGTTCAGATGAAGCGAAAGTTCTGTCAAAGTAAAGGTGCTTAACAGAGATGATCCCACGGTCCACCCAAGCCGCAAAAGCCTTATCAGTGAAAGAGGGAGGAAAGAAGGGGTTAAGGTGCACTGGGCATAGAAGAGGCGTTGACTGAAATGTAAAATGGTGCCTAAATTGATACCAGATCTTTAGACAATTTTTAACAATAACATTATTAGAGAATGTTAAAAGATTAGTTCACTTTCAAATAAAATTTTCCTGATAATTTACTTACCCCCATGTCATCCAAGATGTTCATGTCTTTCTTTCTTCAGTCGAAAAGAAATTAAGGTTTTTGATGAAAACATTCCAGGATTATTTTCCTTATAATGGACTTCAATGGTCTCCAAATGGTTGAAGGTCAAAATTACAGTTTCAGAACAGCTTCAAAGGGCTTTAAACGATACCAGACGAGGAATAAGGGTCATATCTAGCGAAACGATTGGTCGTTTTCGAAAAAAATGTAAATGTATATGCTTTATATAAACAAATGATCGCCTTCCAAGTGCTTCCGCCAAAACCGTACTTTCGTATTCTTCAAAAAGCTTACGCTGTACTTCCTACGCCTTCCCTATTCAATTTACTGAACGATTGTAGCGGCAGTTCCATTTTTTCCGTAAGTAGAAAATAGTAAATAGGCTTTGCATGCCTCCCAGATTGTTGATGCTGACATGTCTGGATTAACATTGGTGGAAATGAAAAGGTCAATGCGACTGTCAATGGTTCTAATGAAATCTGGGTCAGTAAGAAGAAATGAATTAAAGCACCAACAGGATAGCGTGAGAGATACACCCGGAAATGAGATATCCACTATGATGGTAGCATGATCTGAAATGCTTATGCCTTCTTGTAAATGAAAAAATGGCTTTGCATTTTTTATTAAAGGTACAATATGTAATATTTTCTGTCCGCTAGAGGTCGCTAGAAGCCTATTCAAAACAAAGGCGTAGCTTGATGACGGCAAGTTTGAGAGCAGAATCTTGGGACATGTGGTCTTCACATCACAGCCGGTGGAAAACAATTGGGATAGGACTCAGGAAGAAATCATGTTCATGGATGCGATTATTAACGTTACTGTAGTATGAAGCAGAGCAGGAGCGAGTGTTGTGGGAGCTGAACAAGGCCGCTGGAGCGATTGCGCAACACACGCCTCACGAGCAGCGGGACTTTTATTATGTCACAGTCGCCGGATCCGCTTCCGCTTTTCTGGTCATGAATATAAGGTAATGCAGCTCTGTTTATCATATTAGATACATTTGAGAATGTTGAAAATGATGTTATAACGATACTCTGTGCGTTCGCTCAGCGGCTGCTGTGAGACACTTGTTTGAGACTAGTGATGGGCAGATCGAGGCTTGGTGAAACACTGAAGCAGTTGAAGCAAATGTGCCGTGATGTGTCGAGGCTTCGAAACAATCTGACACCCGTCTCCATGGTGACCCCTAGTGGTCAAAACAGTGTAAATGCAACAAAACTCAGGCCAAACATGCATTAAAAATACCCTTTAACAAATGTATTGCAAAAGTTTTATTGAAAGTAAAATCAATCAAATGCTATTAACTAATCATCTAATAAGATTAAATATAGAGTGTCTGTATAATATGTGTTCTTTTATCATTTTTCAAGGCTTGTTTCTCTGTTCCATGGCTCAAGCTAAACAGGCCAGTAAGAGATTAATAACTACCATTATTCATTTTAATTATTCTAATGTCTAATTAAAACATCTACAAATGTATAAAACTGATCAGAGATCAGGTAAAACCATAGGGTAAAGCTCTAGACACTTGTTCAATAGTTCTCAGTGAATCTGCATGATTCATGGGTTCACTTTATCATCGCCCTCTATCGATGAACCATTGACATTTGATGACATAATGAAGCCTCGTTTACTAAAATCACGTGACTTTGGCAGTTTGATACACGCTCCGAATCACTGATTCGAAACAAAAGATTCATGAAGCTTCAGAGCTTCATGAAGCAGTGTTTCAAAATCGGCCATCACTATTTGAGACACACTGCAGTAAGATAGATCGATTTTAGAATAACATAGTAAATGCTGGATGGCTTGTGTTGATAAATGGCATGCAATTAATTTTAAAACGTATTGTATGATGGAGAAAATTCTGTATTACTGTTACTAAAAATAAATCTGCATTTGATTATACTATGTTAGCTACTTCACAAAAGTGAAGTTTTCTCTGAGGCATGGTAAAGCATGGTACTCGCAAAAAATCAAGAAAAGTAGATTTAAACAATAAGACTAAACATGTTGAGCTATATAACAATAATTAGTTTTCTGTCTATAAATATATCTAAACAGTTGTTCCCTTGTCTATTAAAACATGTAAATATTAAAGCATCTTTGGTGTTTTCATGGTTTCTACAAGATAAAACCGGAAACCGAGGGTAACACGGGTATGACGCTATTGGCAGGCGACTCCTCACACGTCCTGGAGCCGTGGTTAAAATTGCAATTTTCTCACAGTTTACAAATAGTTGGAAACATTTGGGATATTGTAAGTACTCAAGTGAACAAAATATATAACACTGGCCTAGTGATTTTTGGATATTTTACTGCAAAATTCTTACATATTGTACCTTTAAAATACACCTTGCCTTAATATAAAGTGATTTTTTTTTTTTTGTCACAAATATCAATTATTTGAACATGTAACCAACCATTTCTTTAAAATGATTACTTACTTGAGGTGAATACAAAGGAATTAATTACTTTTAAACATGCTTTTGAAATGGCACGAGTTTTGGTTACAGGACTGAGAAAACATGCATCATCTTCTGCTTTGAAACCTTGTAAAAAATTAAATAAAGTTGCCTAATTTTGAATAGTTAAATATGTGTAGTATTAAAATCTGTGTAAAAATAAAAAAAGATAAAAAATAAAGTTTAATTTTGAAGAGTTACAACAACTAAATGTCATCCATTCAGTGGAATGACCCAAAAACTGTTATAGCTCCAGACAGGCCACCAAAACAGGCTTCATCTGTCACTGAAAACACGGATCAAAATTAAGAGTAAGAGTTTAGATTTAAAACAATTTGTTTCATTTCTCTTTATTTCTTAAATAGAAGACGTGCAGTCATTTGATAAAAAGAGTCTTCATAATGTTGGTCTTTTCTTTCCCCAGACTCCTACATTCATTCTGAAGATGTGACTCCATCGCTGGTTTATGCTCTGGTGGGCGTCACCGCTGTAGCTCTACTCGTTTATTACATCAGATACAGAAGAAAACAGCCACCATCACAACCTCACTGACGCCATTCTCTTCTGTGGACACTAGGTGGCAATAACTCAATTGTTCAATCGGATTCATGGGCACTTACAAAGTGAAAAGAACACTGCAAACGTGCTTCTTTGTAGTCTAAAAAAAAAAATTAAATAACCACATATTTAAAATATTAGAAAAGCATGCCAGTGCGATTTACAAATAAGGATAAACAATACGTTTTTTTTTTTTTTTAAACCCTTTTTTTAAAACAAGTTTAAAAAAAAAAACATTTCCAAAAGTCATTTACTCACCCTCATGTCTAGTAGCAAGATTCACGAGCATGATATTTTATTTACCCATACACTGCTATAATTTGTGGTTCAACATAAATTTCTATCCAAAAATTTGAAATACATGCCCATTTAACCTGGAAAAAACCAGTAGGCTAGTTACAGGAACTTCGAACTCCTGTGAGTGTAAAGCGATATTGCATGACGAGACATGTAATGACTTGCTGTGCTATGATACAGGACAGACAGGTAACGATTACTGGAGAGGTGGAGCTGGAGTTTTGCAGCTTTGCACAAGCAAAATTACCCTGAGGACCTACATAACTGCTTGTTATTTCATGGATATACAGCAGAACTCAATTACAGAAAAGTTGAGAGAGTAAACAAGGCCTAATGTGAGACGTCTCTGATCTGAGAACAATGCATTAAACATGCAACTTCTCTCTTCAGCAAGATTAAAGTTATTTGTTATGACTTGAAGTCAGTTGTTTTTTTGTGGTCTTTTTGACTTTTGCTGTGTCTGCATGTAAAATATCTTTGTCGGATGGGAATTTGGATATGCAAAATGTTCAGTCCAGATCTTTCAGTTTAAAAACAGGTTTCCTTTCTGTTATTAGACAGGCTGGCCCAGCTACAACATGATCAACTTAAAGAGTATTATGTACTCATCATTAACTCACCCTTACTGTATGTAGTTCCAAACCTGTGTGACTTTTTTATGGAACATAAAAAAAAAAATATATTTTGGAAAAATGTCTCTGTATTTTTGTTCATACAATGAAAGACAATGGGGTCCAATTCTTCAAAGTATCTTCTTTTGAGATGAAAATAGGCAGAAAAAAAGATAAATAGGTGTTGAATGGGTCATTCAGGTTCTCCTCGGCTCAGTCCAGTGTTTTAAAGCTGACAGATGCAGGTGTGAAAAACTGTTTGATAAAACTGGTCGTTAGATCAGTGCTTCATGACGGTGGAGTATACAGTCTCTTCTGTCCCATTAGGCTTCTGTTGGACAACACAGACAGAAAGCAAGAAATCAAAAGCTGAATAAAGATGCAAAGAAACAGACTCACATGATAAAATCCGATGGGCTCAACAAACATCTAAATAAGTTAAACACATCCATTTCAACTTGCAAATAAAATGTAAATGTGTGCAGCTGTGGTGCTGATACATATCAGAGTGAAACAGACTCACACTGAAGCCCACTAGCACATAAATTAAATCACAATTTTGGGGTAAACTACATTAATCAGGTCTAAATGTTCTTTATAGCACATAATTAACACAGATAAATATTGATGATATTTATAGTTGAAAACCATAATGTTCCGTCACTGTACGTTTGATCATTCCAGAGTAATCGTGTTACTGAAAACAGCTCTCCACACCACTGGCAAAAGATGAATCCACAAGGAAGAGCATTGATTTCTGATTAATGTGTTTTAGAAATATCCCAGTGACTGAATACTGCTTTCTACTCATGCCACATTTTTTTCAGCTTTCATTTGCAAAAATGAAATCTTTTTTTCTCAAGTATAAGAGTAAACATGTCCATAAGAGCCGTACCTTGTTTTGAACATTTTGAACAAATTCTGTTTCAGTGTAAACTACCTCCGCCTGGTCTGTCTGAACAGTTTCAGTTGCATGCACAGATGGTTTGGAATAATTTCCTAAAGTCAAGAATAAAAAATAAAAATATTAATAGCAATAATAACAACATGAACACTGATGTGCTTATTGCATCAGCTCAAGGTAAGACTTGCCTTCTGGCCTTGATCTTCTGTACTTCCTGTAAAGACAGAACATCACAACTGCAAGAACAGCCAGAACTACTGAAGATATTAATGCTGCAATAATCCATGATCGCGAATGTTTTTTGCAATCTGAAATGGACAAAATAAAAAATTATTTTGTGCCTCCAAAGAATAAAAAATAGAAATAGTACTTATGGAAAAGCAATTATTTGAAGGCTGATTTTAAAAAAAAATTTTACATTCCGTGTACATAACACCATATGAATAATTTTCATTTTTTATTTTCAATATTCAAAAAAAAAAAACAAAAAAACAAAAAAAAAAAAAACAATCATACCTTCATTTTTATCTTGCACTACCATTCATGCAGAAAGTGAAAACTGTAGGATATTGGTATAATTGAATATTAAAAATATATAGCCTACATATATACCTTCACACAGTTGTGTGATGTCCAGATGTTGAGTCTGGTTTCTGATGGGATTGTTGATCACACAGCTGTAGGTGTTTTTATCCTGATATTCCACCTCCAGAGGTAGAGAGAGACTGATGCTGAGATCAGACACACTGATGCTGGACAATAAACTGTTTCCTTTGTACCAGGAGAGAGTCACATGACCCACATTCACAGCTGAACACAGCAGTGAACAATGTGATGATGATGAACAGTTTGAAGAGTTACTGATGATGACAGGAATGGGTAGAGGAGCTGAAAAACATGTTTTATTTATAAGTAAATTAAGCATAAGTATATTGTTGTAATGTGGACAAGCTCAGACATGATGGAAAGCAGGATCCAAATGCAGATAAAATTTATTAATATTAATAATAATAATAATAATAATCAAAGTATACAAAGCACAGAAACTAAGAAAACAGAACTCCCCATTACAGAAACTAAACCAAATACAAGCTCAGAGTCAACATAACGGTCCACTTTACAAAACAAAAGCACAAAGACACTGAATACATAACAATTGTACAGAAAAATAAATTGTCATTTATAAATGAAAAATCCTGTTATATTTGTCTTACCGTAGACAGTAACATTGAATCTCTGGTATGAAGTTCCTCTGTTTCTGATGATTGTTAGTTTATAAAGTCCAGTGTGTTCAGATCTGATGTTTCTGATGGTCAGAGATCCAGTTTGACTTTCTATCTGGAGTCTGTCTCTGAATGTTTCATTACTGTCAAATATATCAACGTCCTTCTTATAGAGTTCAGCTATACGAGTCTCTTGAGGTCCAAACATCCACAGTATCTGATCATCTCTCTGTACTTCAGTAACATCAGTGTTTAGAGTGACAGAATCTCCCTCCATCACTGACACTGACTTCACTCCATCTGTATCACCAAACACACCTGAAACACATTCAGGAAGATTCTCCCAGAGTTAATTGTAATTTAAGTTACAAAATGTAATGCAGTATAATGCAGCCTGGAATCATAACCACACCATGTTTGTTCATTTAGCCAGAGAAGGACTGGTCCCCCAAATGATTTCTCACTTAATATTCAGTAATATTATTGATCTGACTGAACTTACACTATTGGATGAGAACTGAACTGAGCAGGACGGTGAATCACTGTTTTCTACAGAGCCGCTTTATAGCTGAATTTAAATAATTTCATATTGATGATTTTTACACAGTTATTGAACCAAACTGAATCAACACTGAACTGATCTCAACTGAACAATGACACTTTTGTGTTTTAGAGCTGCTTTACAACGGAACAGTTTGCTTCATTGAATCAATATTTTCCTGTTTATCACTGTAAAGCTGCTTTGAAATGATCTGTATTGAATAAAGCGCTACATAAATAAAGGTGACTTGACTGGAAAAAGGTTTACAAATAGAAGGAGCAATTCATTAAAAGAATTTACTAATAATGATAACAAGTACTAATAACAATACAAAAAATCTTAAATGATACTGTAATTTATTTTTACGGGAACAAAACCATATTTTACAATTCTTTTAAAATAAATAAATTGCATAATGTTAATATACCAACCTATTTGAAATTTGATACTCGGGGTCTCATACAAGCCTAAAATAACACAGTAAACATTAACTAAGTAACATAAAAAGAAATAAATTATATGGAAATTCATACTTTTTGTTAAAATATTTTTTTTAGTAAAATTACATTTATTTTCTTTTAAAATATTATGTTATTTTTATTGTATATGGTAAGGTAACATTATAGACAACCATCTAACAGGATTTTACTATATCATCTTTTGCTATTAAAATTACTAACAGTTTTTACAGCATAGCAGGTCTCTACTTCAGAGGAATTATATGAATTAACCTTCTTATAACTCAGTTTCTTATGATTAGATACACTGGCAAACATAACTAAAGACAGCCACTGGATATCGCAGAGTAGTTATATAGGTGGATCTGTGCAAGGGACGGGTGCGCGCTTAATGGAAATTTTAATAACTGGTATTAGTTCAGGGTTATAGTTAGGCAATGTTTAGAGTTAATTAAACGTGGTTACATTACATTGGGGTTAAATTGATGTTTCTGTTTAAGGTACTCTTGTGGAGATTAGTGTTCCATGTGTGATCCTGTTAAAGTTATATTATTTATGTGTGCAACAATGAAGGGACAAAGAATGTTGAATATCCTGGTGAAGAAAGATTCCCAACGACAGATCCTGGTCACTCATTTATGCAATTACGTTACGTAGATTGTTTAGTAGACAAGCCTACTGAATCTAGCTATCCCATATCCGTTAAACCCATAGAAATTCGCACATTTAACACATCATTTTGTGTGACAAAAGTCTAGATAGGGATGGTAGAGCGCTATCTAAAGGACTATAAGCAAATAAACATCATCTTTCTGTTTTAAACCCAACGAACTTAAGTCGAAGTGACAGAAAACACTTACCATCCATGAACAACAGAAAAAGACCAAAGAATGTTGTTTTTCTCTTAATAATCCTCAACATTTTGTCGTAAAGATAACTGAATTCCACATGATGTGAATAAAGAACGGCCAAGTAGGCTTTCCGATGGACAAACGACAGGAACACGGATCTGATACGTAGGCTATCTAACGCATTATTAAAGTCAATTTTTAAATTTACAAGATTTCATCAAATCGATAATTAAGAAATCTTCTTTCTCGACGAACCCGAAAATAAAAAAAAGAAAAAAAGTCATATGAAGAGCGTTTGAGTCGACCTCTGTTTAGTCCCGCCCTTTGAATATTACAGAGAGAAGTAGCTTTCTGATCAACATTATATAGCCTACTGTGTATTTTGTACTGTCTATTTAGTTTTTTACTGTCTAAACGATCCCTGTTTTATTTATTATGTGCAAAATTGTCTCTGTCAAATTATACATATTAACTATTTAACATTTTAGGATTTTGTTTGCTTTGTCTTTTTCCTGGAAAATGGTTACTGTGTTTTGGAACATAGATGGTTTGAGGCTGGTTCAAGCTTGATCATCTTGGACCAGCAAGAAACCAGCTAACAGCTGGTCATTCCAGCTTAGGTTTTTGAAACATATCAGCATGACAATATCGCAACTAACATATGCTTGATTCACTCTTTAAACTTTAGTATTTGTCTCTGCTAGAGCTTTTATAAAGCTTATATATGGCAGTATTAATGTCAGGCCAGTGAAAGCGCCTCATCCACCTACACTGGTACCGCACATGCACACACAACCACGCATCCAACTCTCAGACTCATTGTTGTGCGCAACTTGCACGTTCCACTGGTACAAACCACACTTTTGGTACACAACTTTTAGGTACTGTACCTGACCTAGATTATATTAAGTGACTGCAATACATTTATTGTGATGATTAAACTGGTCAAACTAGTTGCACATACGCAATATTATTTTAATTGTTCAGATTATTGGACTTTATTTGCAAATTCTAAAAAATGCTACATAATTCATGCAGGTATGCGGTTAAAGCATGAAGTGCAGAGCAAACTTCATGATCGTAATGATAAACCATGTTACAGTCTAATGATCACTGCGGTTTTCAGCTCTTCTCTGAACCTGAAGCCCCTTCCTCTTCTTTTCCTCTCTTCTACAAAAACCCAAAGCAAACTGAGGCCTCTGATCTGACTCAACCATCAGTGATCTCAGTGATCCCTTTGTGATGTTCGCAGAAGATAAAGATACAGAAGTACTCATAGCTCAGGCATAAAAGTCCCCATCAGTGCAGTGCAACAACAGATGATTCTGATAAATATTAAAACAATAATTGACAGTGCACATTACAAAAATGATCAGATCAGCACAACCATAAATCTATTTAGGTCACAGTGGCTGAAGCGTTTATGAAACAGTGTCTAGCATCACGTTCAGAGTGACCACCACTTCCTGTTGAGATGCCGAGGAGAACAAAAAGGTCAAAACCAAAATGCAGTGTGTGTGCATACAGCCATCCTTTTTCACATGAATTAATCACCCTTATGTGTTAACTTCAACTTTTGCCATTTACAGTCACCAAAAGCTGTGATTGCACTTGACAAAATGTGTGTAGATAGTATTTTAAAATGCAAATTAAATTATTCAGTGAAAACTTTCACCAGATTTTGGATATTATTCATGAAAAAGAAACTTAATTCACTCAAAGTAGAGTTTGCAGTGTGATGAAAGGATAAAAATGGTGTCTGATGGAGTGGGTAAAAAAGCAAAAAATATATAAAGCGCATTAATAATCGTTTCACATCATGGTCACATGGTCACCACTGTTTTTGTTAATATGACGTTTATTGATAGCAGAGATGTATACTGTAAACATGTTATGCCGACATATAGTGTTTTATAAGCAGTTCTGAATCACATGACTCACTAGTGATGCGTGTTGTAATTAAGGCATTAAATAAAACACTACTTTTTAAAATCTCAGAATTGTTTGTTGTTTACAGACAAAAATGCTAAGTCTCAGATGGATCTAAAATTTTGTAAAAACCCCAGTTCACACATTTTTCACACTTTGGGTTCTGGTAGGCCACCGTTTCCTGCAGATCAGAGAGATAGTGTTCTATACAGTCCTATTAGACTTATGCTGAGCAATTTAATGTAATGTTTAAGTACTGAACTCCACTGCTGTTGCAAGATTTGATCTTTTGCTTTTCAAAATGTCCCTTGTTTTCATTTGCTTTACAGTCATCACAATGATTCACACTGACCAAACTTGCTTCTATCACTAAACAGACAGTAGGGAAAGAGCTTGCGTGTTTTACCACTTCATGTTTTGCCTACCTTATTAGTCGAGTCATGGTTGCCAAGTTACAGCTCCCAGATGGCCAGTGATATCTGATATCTTTGACAACTGTGTTTTGTTTGCATACTGTGTGATATATCAGTGTCACACGAAACACAAAGGACAGGGGGAATTTTGCATTCTGGGTTACATGGGCAACAGACCCTCAGCGTCTGCAGTGTTTCCACACTCATTTACCATTTCTAATGATAAACTACCTCAGTAACTGAAAGCATCCATTACACTCAGAGGATGTTAGCCTGGTTAATGGAAGTCAAAGGGAGGAGCCCAGTGTTTATACTGTAACTTGATCTGTCTCCAGTACGTGTGGTCTGAAAAACATCTTCAACATGATCTTTAGGGTTTGGTTTGAGGAGCTTAGAAGTAGGGAATGTTTGTATATAAAAAGTGGGATTCCCTGATGTTTCCAATGTTCAGTAACAGTACATTGTGTAAGCATTACCAGAGAATATTATGTAATTGAAGAGGGGTTTAGTCTTCAAATTTAGCTTGTAAATCATTTACCAGTTCCTCATTTTAAGACCTCCTCCTTTCCTTTCAAACTTTCATATCCTTTTTCTCTAACGGATCTGTCTCTTAGAGATGACATTAATACTGCTGAATCAAAACTGAAACAATATTAGGGAAAGGTGTGAGGTACAGATCTGTACTTGAGCATCAATTGAAGTTTCATATTTTTATCTTGGTCTGTCACCGTTTCACTTACCAAACCGCATCCTGTGTCAGAGGTCTCAAAGCAGACCATGTGAAATGACAGAGTTCTTTAAAAAGACCCAACTTCCTGTGACAGTGAAGTGCAGTCTACCATGTTTGTCCTTTCCTCTACAAATATTGACTTTGTCTCTGTTCAAAGAAAGCACACCTAAAACTGAGGGAACAATGCAGTATGTTTAAACACACAGTGCAGATTTCCAGCAAAGACTATCACATTCAAAAAGGATCTACAAAGGATCCATTTCTTTTTCTACCCTCCCCCTCCCTTCCAGTCTTCCGTGTACTGTTTATCTTCTAAACACAGGGGAAGATGGAGCTGGGGGAATTTCCATGGAAAAAAAAGCAGCTGCCTCATCTGAAATTACAGTAAGAAGCCTAGAGGTTCTGACTCAAGCCATAAAACCTCAAGCGTAGAATGAACACATAAAAGAATAAGAAATGCTCAATTTAAAGGGATAGTTCATCTAAAAATGAAAATTGGCACCCTCATGTCATTCCAAACCTGTATTATTATCTTTCTTCTGCTGAACAAAAGACAATTACTTTGAATAAGGTTGTCACCAAACAGTTTTTGCCCCCTTTGACTTCCACTGTATGGAAACAAACAAACAATAAAACACTAAGCCATTTTTTCAAAAGTTATTTCTTCATTTTTGTTCCACAGAGGAAAGAAAGTCATACAGGTTTGGAACAATATGCTGGTGAGTATATGATGACAGAACTTTAATTTTTGAACAAACTATCACTTCAACATACTCGAGCAATCTTGACTATTTCTAAAAACTTATTTCTTTAAATAGTCTATCCAACCATATTTACGGCCAGTAATTTAAAATAGTTTGTATAAACGCAAAAAAGCTGTTAATCTCGTGTCTTAAAAGTCTTGCTTTCAAAACCCTTTAGAATTTGTTTTTCATGGACTCCTTCACCACAAAACAAACCTTATTATCAGTAGAAAAGCTCGCTACCGTTACTGAGGCGTTGCCTCAGATCAAACCATTTTAAAAAATAGGTAAATCTTAATACTAATGTATGTAATGTAGAAGCTGTTTACATGTACACCATATGTCACAAGACGGAAGATTTTTACTGTTTCGCGTATCGTAAATTAATCTAAGGGGCTGCCCTAATCTTGGAACCCAGGAAAACGCTCTTTATTTTCCCGCCGTCCTCCTAAACACCCCCGCGTTCTCTTTGGTGCGCCTCATCAAGAAGAGCCTGCAGCGGATTAACGTTCTTAACGTAGTTTAAATATTTTAAACATTTCCGCCACCTTGTGGTCGTTAGATGTTATTTCTTCATAGTGATGACCAGGACAAGAAATGTAAAAAATTTTTTTGCAAAGTTAAAGTTTTATTATTTATTTATTAATGAATTAAAACCGTTTTCATGATTATTTCCATGAGTAATTTTTTTTACATTAGGTATAAAAAAATAACTAGCTAATATCTTTCAACCATCATTAAAATGGCTGCCTGTTTCATCACACATTATATTTTCTATTTCATTAGGACGGGGTTTCGTGAGTTGATGCTAAAAGTTTGATGCTAATGAACCATTTTCATTAGCAGAGAGAGAGAGAGAGAGAGAGAGAGAGAGAGAAGAACTGTATAGCCAGATTTGGCCTAAAATATAAGGTAATCAATAATAACTATAAAAGCCATACTCACTATCATACTGTTGCACTGAATATCAGTAAGTCTGTGACCTCATTATAGTGTGAATAGCAAACTGGACAGAAAACGGAATCACGCATAGCCTATCCCATCCCATCCCATATTATCAAAAGGACACTCATTAGAGGGCTCATTAATGACAAATATAAATAAAAATAACATTTTTAAATATGCAGTTTTTAAATGTCTTCAAAAATCAAAATTTACAGGACCTTTAAGTTGGAATTTGTTGCACCAAAAGGAATATCTGAACATGTGACAACCAATATAAACAGAGACAAAGAAAACTTTAGAAAAAGTGCAAAACAAAAGCTAAAATAAAAGTGCTGAAATGGCACTGACCCCTAAACTTTAAGTTTAAGCTTATACAAAATCCAAGGAAACAAAAACTAAAGCCAGCAGGTGACCTTAATACTGGTTTCAGAATATTTGATCAGAATGAAGAGAACACAAGTTCAGACAAGACATCAAGAAGTTGATGGTTGTGCTGAATAACACTTTCTCCTGCCTGGACAGGTGCCGTCAAGTACATTATCAAGGCTCTCGGTAAATGTATGAAGTGTCTCATGGAGGTTGTTGCATGTCCCCAATAAGGAAAAAATGTTATGTTACATGTTAAAACACGTGGCTTTATTATATGCTCTACTACAACAGCTTTCTGCAATAAAACAGAGAAACAGCAGAAGGTTAGCTGCTTGAAAATGATATTAAAACAAAATAATATAAGAATGAGACCATCAAAAAAAAAAAAAAAAAAAAAAAAAAAAAAAGTTAAAGGGATAGTTCCCCCCAAAAATGAAAATTCTGACATCATTTACTCACCCTCATGTTGTTCCAAACCTGAATGAATTTCTTTCTTCTGCAGAACACAAAAGAAGATATTTTGAAGAATATGAGTAATCAAACAGTTGATGGACCCCACTGACTTCCATTTTCTCCCTCCTTTGTGAATACTGATTTCTTTACATCTGTATCAACACCTAAAACAGACAAGAATGACAGATGGACAGTTTATTGTTCATTATTGTCCAGATAAACTGTTGATAAACATTTAATCTGTTTTGACTTGGCTGTTGAAGCTGTTGTTTGTGCATGTGGATCCACCTGTGATGTTGCTGTTGAACAGAAAATGATAAATCTCTAATTCTCAGAGCTATCTCTCTCAAGTTATGACAGGAACAGATCCAAATTCAAACTTTTATTCAGGAATATTTATCTCCATTCTTTACTACTGATCAACACTAACAGATCTCTCAAGACAAAGGGTTTCTGTATCGTGTGTTTTGTGGGTTATCATTGTGCTGAAGAGTAGAGCCTGTGCTTCAGTCAATGATGAGCTGAGAAACACTGATGTTATGCTGCATGTTGCTTTATTTCAGAGGCGGTAACTGTGTAGTTGCTGATGCAGTGACATATAATTACATTAATTCATGCATGTGTGCTCTTTTTGGTTAACTGCAAGATATTCACATTTTACTGTGAATGTTTGTTAGAAATGACAGTCATTGACCTTTTTTATGATTTTTTTATTTTTATTTTATTTTTTTTACTGTAGATAACGCTCAGGTGTGGCTCAGTTTTGGGGTTTCTGATTTATTTATGGCTGAGAATCGGTACCAACACTAAAACCTTTTCAGTCCCAGTGCAGGGCCAGTTATGGGTTAGTAACTGGCTGAGACTCGGGCCAGTTATGGCCCATGTGTGGCCCTTGTCTTTAATCCAGATCTAGGCCACTCCAGGGCCATCATTTTTTGCCGCATGTGGGCCGAGAGAAAAGGGGCTGTGTGGACCAGAGCTGGGCCAGAAAAACATTGCTATATGGGAATAAGTTATAAGCATTGTTTTATTGTGATTTAATTAAAACATCAAAAAAAAAAAAAAAAAAATCTTAAAGGAAAGTTGGGATTATAAAACATCTTAAAAATCTGAATTAAAAGATTCTTCTAAAAATGCAAAAGACGAAATAATGAACATAAAGGTAATTGAAGGACAGCAGTAGACAGAGCAGCAGAAATTAGTGATCCATGATCTTCGCCCAAACGTCTGAAATAATGAAACTACTTTTGGTCGGCTTAAATTTGTGACAACACGGACATAAAATTAAACAAAAAGTGAGTGAGCTTTTGCAGTTAAATCAATTGCAAATGGCCAAAAGAAAAATAGCTCATTTTTTCATCAAAAGTTGTAGGCCTATTTATTTATTAAGCGGAATAATGCAAATCCTGATGGCCAATCAGCATCCTCGCGTCCCTAGCACAAAATGTTGAGAAAAATGGATGGATTCCAATGCTGAAAGGAAAAAACACAGTAAAATATTTTAACTAACTATTAAGCTATTTTGGACGGGCGTTCGCTTTGCATATAGATCACATGATGTCAGCTAGGGTTTATTTTGTGATAATGCCTAGTTGTTAAAAATAAATGTATTTTTACAGGTAATGGTCTGTATTTTTTTTTTTTTTTACAGAATTTTCCTGTTTTGCTATTATACAATGAAATACCTGTTGTTTTACAGATATTTGTTCACTATTAAATTTTCATAGAATTCCTTGTTTTTTGGTATTGCATCAAATTTCTGTTTTTTTTTAAAAGGAAATTAATAACCTGTAATCAGTAACCTGCTGTTACAATACAGACGGGGCAGAGGCAGAGGTAACAGATAACAAGACTTTATTTCACACACAGCTGAGTATATTGCAATGCAGGTGAGTGAAGATGAATGAAGTTTGATGATATAGTGATGATAAGTAGTGATACTGTCCTTTCGGTGATTGCAGGGGTGATGATCCGTGGAGACGAGTAGAGATGGCAGACGAGGAAGACTGGAGACACTCACACACAAACTGGGAGGAGACGAGGAGACGAGGAGACGAGGAGACGAGGAGACGAGGAGACGAGGAGACGAGGAGACGAGGAGACGAGGAGACGAGGAGACGAGGAGACGAGGAGACGAGGAAGTAGTTCCAATGGAGTCCTTGAGGTAAGCATTAAGGGATCTTGATGCATACAAGACCGGACAGTGACTGAATGTGTGTAAGTGTGTTTTATGCTGGTGGTGATGAGTGAGTTGATGGAGTGCAGGTGCAGATGATTAGTACTCAGGAGATGGGGTGCGCTGTGATTGGGTGATGTTGGAACCTGGCGTGTCTGTGACACCTGCTGCTATAAAATAACTTTTTTTTAATGCTTGTTTTACAGTGCACATTATATTTTATATATTGTAACAAGTAGAATTGTGTGCTTCTGCTAAAATAAGAGCGTGCGGTTTATCTTTTAAACAGATGTCAGTGGAAGATGCATTCTGTAAAAAAAATTCCATCACACACCTGGAGTCACACACCTGGAGCAGTGGGCAGCTATTATTGTGGTTGCACCCGGGGAGTGATTCGGGGTTAGGTGCCTTGTTCAAGGGCACCTCTGTCATTTCCTGCAGGTGTCCTGACATTTCATCCTACCTGTCAGATTGTCCTACCCGGGCTTACTGCACGTGTGTACAATAATATTACATCATTATGTCATGATAAATAACACAAAATTACTGTATTTGCATTGTTGAAAGCGAAGGTTTAGGGGTAGGTGTAGACATTAATAAAGCACAATCTGATAGGTAGCATTTTCCGCTGTGGATTTGTAACGAATAATGCTATATCAGTGGTGCTACCACCACCATATTTGCATTATTGTAAGGGTAGGTTTAGGATTGGGGTAGGTGTAGATATTAATAAAGACTTAAACCACATTAATATCATGCTGGAAGCACAATCTGATAGCACAATTCGACAGTGAAAAATACTACCTACCTACTGTTTCATTGGGAGGTAGCAAAATCTAACAGGGTAGCACAAATTGTCAGAACACCTGTATTGAGATTCGAACCCACAACCTTCTAACCATTAGGCCACAACTGTCTCATAAAAAAAAAAAAGTAATCTTGAAAAAAAGTGCAAAAAAAGAACTAAAAGTGCTGTACAAAAAGTGCTGAAATACAAATAACATCCAAACTTTAAGCAATTAGCAACCCCCCCCCCACCCCAGCGGGCAGCCTAAATACTGGTTTCTGAATAGTATTTGATTCGAAGTAAAAGAATACACGTTCAGACAAGACATCAGCTTATGTCAATATGATCCTGTTAAACTATTTTCCTTTCCAAGATTTGTTCCATGTTGCTGCATGTCCCTGTGGTAGATTTTCCCCTACACACCTGACTTAAGTTAAACTGGGTATCACCTATAAATTTATACTCTATTAAGCGTACTACAATATCTGTTTGAGTCAGTCAACATCTCAACCTGTTTGAGCACTATCACTTGAGAAAAAGATCTTTAGTGATCCACTAAACACTATCACTTGAGTATAGAAGAAAGATTCCTTAGTGTCTAGTCTGCTGCGCAAAAAAAAAAACAAGCAGACTCCAGACAATGCCATAGAATATGCTTTAATCACGGCCGGAGGACCTCATATCAATCACAGAGAATCTCACCAGCAAAAAGAATACAACAGCTTATGGCAAAGCATTATACAAAATGATTGTTTCAAACCCTTCTGTTACTAGGTAAAAGCACATCTGCCAAATGGGTTTATTTGTTTGTTGGTTACTCAATATCATGGGGCTATTATATTTATTATATTTAGATCGTTGTCTAGTAAGTGTCCCTAAGTTTTATTTCCCCTTTTGTTATATTCAGATATGATTCAGACACACACTGACTTTGGCCCAAGGTTTGGGGACATTTAGGTTTCAAAAGCATATAAATGTTATTCCTGCAAGAAAGAGTAATGTTAGTTATGATTAATTAAAAATTCCATCACATCAATTACCAAAGAAAAAAGAAAAAAAAGAAAAAAATATATCACTGATGATCTTTCTGATGAACAGTTTTTGGACTTGGTTATGAGAGGGGAGTGCAAGGAACCTGTAAAAAACAATAGTATAAAAAATGTAACACGTAATTTCAAAAAACATAAATGGTGCTAATAACAGAACATTCACCTTGATGGCCACATAGCAAGTAGACAAAACTAAAATTCTACAACCATTATGATTTTTCCAGAATACCAGAATACCAACACTCACCATAAACAGTCACGTTAAATGTCGTTGACTCCGTTCTTCTGACAGGAAGGATTTTATTTAGATAATAAAGTCCAGAGTCTGTGATTCTGATGTTCCTGATGGTCAGAGATCCAGTTTTATAGTCCACCTGTAGTCTGTCTCCAAAAACCTCAGAATTAATATAATTACGATGAGCGTTAATGGGAGAATAAATGTCAGCAATTGCGGTGTGTTTTGATCCAAACGTCCACTTTATATGATCACGTCCCTCTATTGTAGTATCAGTGTTTAGAGTGACAGAATCTCCCTCAATCACGGGTACTGACTTCATTTCATATGCATAATCACCTGAAACACAGTCGACAATGATAGATTAACTGAGACAAACAGTTGCTACCTATCTACAATCTTTTCTATTATAAAACATTTTAAAAATTCAAATAAAAAGATTCTTGTTCTTCCACAGCAACAAAAGGTGAAATCATGAACATAAATCTATAATTACCATTTAAGAGCCATAAGAAAAAACAAATCAGCAAACATGAGTGATGCATATTCTTGCGTGTCTGAATGCGTCCCACATTCCTTAAAATAACAGCCCCATCAGAGCCCTTCCCTTTCGAAATGCTTTTTCTACTTCACTTTTTTTGCTTTTAACCCCCGCAGACTTATGACCCACTTGATATTTGCTCTTTGCACAAATTTTTTGTCTAAAATTTGTGCCAACTCATTTTTTTTATTATATTTTTTTCCATGACTGAAGCAACAAAAAATGCATCATATTTTACTAGAATTTAAACATATACAGTATGTGAACTACTCTTGAAGATTGAAAAAAATACACATAACAATGAGCAATGCTATAAGAATGTAAAAAAAAACCCAAAAAAAACCCTGATGCCTTTTTGTCTGAGTCCGTTTAATCTGATGCCTTTTAGTCTGAGGCTGTTTTGTCTGATGCCTAATTGTACGAGACCTGACACCTGACGTCGTTTTTCCTGAGACCTGAAACCTTTCAGTCTGAGACGTGATGCCGTTTTGTCCGATGACTGAAGCCTTTTAGTCTGAGGCATGACGCCTTTTCGTTGTATGACTGAGGTGTGAGAATGTCCTAAAATGGACACCGTACACTGGGGCGTTCTAAAGGCTGGTTCACACTGTGCGATTTTGGCCACGATTTGGTCGTCTGAGACAAATTTCGCAAATCCTAAAAGATTCCTATAATCCTAGCCTAAAATCTGTAGTCTTTGATCACTAGTTTGACATGTTCACAGACAGCCAGTTAATGACCGTTGCGATCAGATTTTACCTCCAACGAAATTCTGGCAGTGTCAGAAGATTTGGCGCACAGTCCTGCAGTGTGACTTCTCCTACG
This sequence comes from Hypophthalmichthys molitrix, assembly GCA_037950675.1. Classification (NCBI taxonomy): domain Eukaryota; kingdom Metazoa; phylum Chordata; class Actinopteri; order Cypriniformes; family Xenocyprididae; genus Hypophthalmichthys; species Hypophthalmichthys molitrix. The sequence goes on along the minus strand of CM075501.1, from coordinate 6,080,234 downwards.
ACAAGCGTCAAATTGTCTTCGTTTTTCAAGACAAGCCGTGATCAAAATTAACGATAGAGATGTCTTTGTTAGCCACTGTTACGACCCCTGGCTCAAGGGAAGCAACAAAGACAAGGGACACACGCAAACCAAATATTAAGCTCAAGAAGATGTTTATTTACTACTAAATTAAGGTAACATTAAATAATAGAATGACAACAATTAAAGGAAATCACAGTGTTTCTGTATCCATCAGTAACGTCAGTGTGTAAGGCAGAGTACATGGTTGAAAGTGTAATACGATGTTGAAGCATAAATGCAGAAAACAAAACAAAGTCCAAAACCAAACAAAGTCCAAGGCCAAAATTCCAAAGCTCCTCCTTGGCTCAACTGGGAATCTGAGATCCCACAGTGTGACATGAGGATCATGTTTGTACAGTCTGACAAGCAACCATCGTAAAGGACTATTATAAATTGCACTGTGTGCACCCGGCTTAAAACGCCAAATGTGAAAAACACTTAAAATGCCTTAATGTACTAAAACAGTGATATTAAAAGATCAATCTCAGCATACACCTTATTGACGATGCATATACAGGCAAACAGATGATATTGTTTATATCCTTTTATATTTGGAGTTCATCTGCTTGCCACAGGCATCATTAATATTTATTTGTTGATTACTTGTTATTTGAATCCTTAACTCCATTCAAGAGGATTTTTTTTATTTAAAATTTGTGCACAATATTACAAATAAAAAAGTAAAAAGATTATGAATTAAAAATTATTTTTATTTATTTTTTTATAAATCCTGATGTGTGCTTTGGAAATGTCTATTTGCAGCATAAAGGGATGGCTTGTAAGGGTAATCAGTCAATCAAAGGTTGTTGCTCTTTTTCAGCGTTGCTGTCTGCGGCGTTATTGGATGCCCCTGTTAAAAAATGAACAATTCAAATGTACCATTATAACTTATACTTGTATTAAATGTTTTTTTTTTTGTTTTTTTTGAGTGTATTGTGAAAAGGTAGAACATAAACTGCAATTTCCTTGTCTAACCTGGTGGGGAATTTTGACTGGTCGCAGTGTGATGCCCAGCATCTGTTAAACACACAAATTCATCAGAATTACCATGAGATCTTCCAATGAGTGGCTTTCATTTGATAATTTATTCTTACATCAATGTATATATTCTTTCTTTCTTTATTTTTTAACATATATCCAATTCTATACTTTCTCATCAACATCTAGTACTCTTTGGTGTAATGGTATAATTTTGTGATGTCCAAAGCTGCTAAATGATGCTACATCAAAAAACAAAAAACAAAAAAACAACTAAACTTACAAAGGAAAAAAAAAAAAAATATATTGCAAATTATTGTGAACATAACAATTGTCAATATAGTGGTCAAGTTAGTTTTGCACAAAAGGCTCATATATAGGTAATACTTGCCTTCTTGTCTTTTTTGTTTATGTTTGCAGATACAGTATCCCACACCTACACTGACAAGAACAAGAGCAACAAGAGCAGCAAGACATATCTCCAGAATTTGATTATTGCTTTGGTCTGGAATTAACAAAAAGAAAACAGTAATTAGTGTAGGTAACTCATTCCAAACAGATTTAAAGCAAGCATATAGAGTAAATACAGCAGCAGTTATCTGAAGGCGGCATCAGTGGCAGCTTTAACACCCAAATAAGTATGACAATGAACACATTTAACCATATCAGATATCAGATAAAAACTATATAGCATGAAATTAGATTCAAAAATGAAAATCCAAAATGTCAGACCGTGCAAAATTTTGATCACACTTGATTAAATTTGTTTCTCTCGATCTTCAAGGTTTGTGTCCAAACCTTTGACTGTATGGTAAAATCATATAAAACATCCTGAGAGAAGTCAAGTCAAACACTGGCATACCTGAACAAAATTCACTGATTTTTAGTCTCATTGATGAATGAATTGGAGACCACACAGCTGTAGCTGCCGTTATCCTTATAATCCAGATTCAGACATAAATAGTTGACATCAGACACAATGATGCTGGACAATAAACTGTTTCCTTTGTACCAGGTGAGATTAACGTTAGTCACATTCTCCACTGAACATTCCAGCACACATTTTGAGCCTGATGACGGACAATGATTAGAGTGATTGGAAATTTGAGGACTGGGCAGATGTTCTGGGGAACATAAGAGAGAGAAAGAGAGAGAAGAAATGTTTGGTCTCATGATCTATCAATGAATAAATGCGCTGTAAAATGTTATGGTGATAGCCAAATAAAGCAGCCCAAATGCCACTTCTTACAGCACTAGAAGGAAGTATATTTGCACCATGTTCACTTCTAGTTACTCAAAACACTTGCTAAATTCAGAACCACAAATAGCATACTGCACTTTCTGTTATATCATTATATAGCAAACAAAGTAAGAGTAGTATGCTAGTATGTAGTTATGAATGGAGTGCGTTCACAAGATGGCTGCCAAGAGACCTGACTTTGAATTAATGAGGTAACATAATAACAGTAAATACAACAAGTTGGATGGATATAATATATTTGCACACAGGTATTTCCACTAATAGCTAAAATATTTGCACTGCACTCCACTAAAGGTGACATCCTCTCTGCTACATAGAGAAAATGTAAGACAACAAAATCAATTTGTGACATGATTTATTGAGTTTACTCACCACTAACAGTGACATTGAATCTCCAGCAGGTAGAAGATTCATTGCTGATCTGTAGTTTATAGACTCCAGAGATTTCTTTGCTGATGTTTGTGACGGTGAGATCTCCAGTTTGACTGTCGAGCTGAAGTCTGTCTATGTATCTCCCTTCATTATCATAGCCAAAAATGTCGACACGTGTTTTAAGGATTTCAGCAATGAGAATCTCTTGAGGTCCAAACATCCACAGTATTTCATCTATAATCTGTATGTTTGTAAAATTACTGTGCAGAGTGACAGAATCTCCCTCCTTCACTGACACCTGTGTGTGTGTTGTAGCTGTTTCAAAACATTACAAGCCATAAACAGTCTCATAAATATTTACCTCAGTGGGGGGATGAGTAACAGTTGATTAATTAAACACCTTCTATTCTTTGTCTGTTTAAATAATACATAAAAAGAAATGTTTTACCGTAAAACAACAAGAAACAAATGAGTGAACTCTGTGAAACAAGTCCATATAAGTTCAGTAAATTAATACATACGTGAACATGACTGACAGAGTTCACTGATGTTGTGATGTTTGGTCTGGTTGCTGATGGGATTACTGAGGACACAGTTATAGGTGTTTTTATCCTGATATTCCACCTCCAGACATAGAGAGGGGTCAATGTTAAGATCAGAGATTTTGATGATGGAGAATACACTGCTTCCGTTATACCAGGTTAGAGTCGCATCTGGAGCATTCCTCGCTGAACACTCCAACACACATCTGGACCTTGATGATCCTTCTGGAGAACATGGTTTATATTTTCTGACAATTTTCGGAGTTGTGAGCTGGAACTGATGAAAGAATATTCAATAAAAAAAAAAAAAAAAAAAAAAAAAAAGGATTTCATATTAAAAAAATAAGAAAATAAAAACAAGCTAAAGCAGTTTGAAGTAGGAATATTTACAGAAACGTTCTTTTATATTAATGAATATTACACTCTGTGTGTTGAAATCTCCTTCCATCACTGAAACGGTTTTCATTTCATTTGCCTCTGCATCTAAAGCACCTGAAACACCTGAAAATGACAAGAACAGTTAACAAAACTGCCCATATTTACAACAGTTTCAAATTGAAATATTTTACGAATTAAACCAATTTGTGGTTAACACAGCAAAAACTAAAGACAATTAGGTTGAAACAAAACATTTACCACAGCAAAGCCATAAAAACAGGAAAAGAAACGAGCGTTCCATATTCGCTTATAGGAATAATATGACTGTAAACCAGAAAGAAAAAGCAATACTCAATACTCAAACGAAATACTCAATACTCAAACGAAATACTCGAATAAATGTCGAAACCGGAATAAAAATAGTCCCCAAAATGTCGTAAATGCGGTGAAGCGCTTGAGCCAATAGGAAAAATGCTATAACCTATGTGAAGTGATAGCTAACGAAATAACGTCTTTTCGTCTGAATACAAAACGCTGATTTTCAACAGCCCATCTAAACAAAGGAAAAAGCTCTTGTCGTTTTGAAATGAACGTAAAAATGTTGGAAAGGTGGGACTTAGCTCACCTGTCAATCATCTCCATGACGCAGCCGAATGAAGCGAGAGGGACAAACTTGCCTGGGACGGGAGAAATAACCTCAATTTGTATGCTATTGTGTGCGTCTATGACTGATTGTGAGTACCCGTTCTAATCATTAGATAATATTTGTTAGTCGTAGTATTTGATTACGGGTCAATTTAGTATTTCTCCGCTGTTATTGAGTTAATCAGAATGAACAGTGTTAAAGCAAACTAGCGCGTTCGGCTCGTTCACGTGCTGTGTGTTCACAATTGTTTGTGATATCCTCATCCTGTTCCGTATATGTTTAATCATGTCACATTGCGACTATACTGAGAGTTATTCATGTCAAGTTTATATGGGAGTACTGTATAGTGCGCTGGGTGATATTTATTGCCAGTATACGGACACTTTCGGTTTCAACGTGCCGATTATGTTTACATAAACGATGACAGCGCCATATTGCATAGTATTTTTCCACTGAAAGTTAATACTCTATACTGTAGTTATGTATACTACAACATTTTATAGTGTAATTTGATGTATAGTTTGATTTAATTTATATAACAGTCAAGACATGTTATGCTGATTATTTCTTTATTTATGTCTTATTGTAGTACCACACACCTACCCACAAATTCTCAACCTCCCATTCATGTATCTCTTCAGAAACATCTTCAGTGTTCAATAAACTTCTTTGATTTAATCTGATTGCCTTGATCCATTCCTGTGTTCTTATCGACACACCAAGAGAAGGCTAGAGACATTAGAACCACATCAGAATACAATAGTTCAACTCCTTAACAAAAAATGTATTTTGTTTGTCACAAGTCATAGGTTATGCCAGTATTTGATCTGCTGCGATCGCAAAATTTTAACCCCAGTCACGAAGCTGAACCACATCTTCCTTACTTCATTGTGTGCAAAAGGGAATAAAGCTTGACAAAAGTGTCCTGGGCAGTGTTATTAATGTTAACAAAAACTAAAACTGCTTAGTTTATTGAAATAAAACTAGCATATGTGGGAAAAAAGTTTAAACAAATAGGCTACATTCTCAAATTCTAGATTGCAAGATTTATTTTTTTTTTTTTTATCTTGTTCTGTTAATCAAAAAGATGTATTGAACATTTTGGACTAATAAAAATGTATGATATTTAATTTATCTGAAACAAGATAATACAATAATAAAATAAAACTAAAAAAAAAAAAAAAAAAACCCACACTGGGTTAAAAACAACCCAATTTAGGTTGTTTTCAACCCAAGGGCTGGGTAAATATAGGACAGAACACATGTTGGGTTAATTTTATCCAGCAAATCGGGCTGTTTATTTAACCCAGCATAATGGGTTGATTCATTTTTACTATACTTTTACTTTACCATACATTTTTACTATACTTATTTTATTTATTTATTTATTTATTTTACTTCATGCATGAAGTAAGATTTTTTTGATGAAATCCGAGAGCTCTCTGACTCCTTCATAGACAGCAATTTAACAGACACTTTTAAGGTCCAGAAAGGTACTAAAGACATCGTTAAAATAGTCAGTGTGACTGCAGTGGTTCAACCTTAATGTTATGAAGGGATGAGAATACTTTTTGTGTGCAAAAACAAAAAGTTCTGATGTAGAACCTGGAAGCGCTGAACGTAAACAGCGTATGAGAACGACAGATATTGTTGAATAAAGTCATTATTTTTGTTTTGATTTTGCACACAAAAAGTATTTTCATCACTTAATAACATTAAGGTTGAATCACTGCAGTTACGTAGACTATTTTAACGATGTCTTTAGTACCTTTCTGGACCTTGAAAGTGGTGGTTAAATTGCTGTCTGTATGGATGAATCATACCTCTCAGACTTCATCAAAAATATCTTAATTTGTGTTCTGAAGATGAACGAAGGTCTTACGGGTGTGGAACGACATGAGGGTGAGTAATTAATGACAGAAATTTCATTTTTTAGGTGAACTAACCCTTTAAGATTAAAGTGAATTGTAAAACAACAACAACACGCAGTAGATTGAAACTAAACAAAGCACAAGAGAAACTAAAATATTCTACAGTAACAAGTGTCTTCAAAAAACAAAAACTTGAGTTGATATGTGTCATCGCTTTAAACTCAAATTCCACAAATGTCAGAATAGGTAAAAAAACTAAGTGTCAGGTTACACAACAGTAAGAAAGTGCAACACATGTGAGCAGTAAATTAGTGTTTGTGTTCAGAACACATAGAGCTTAAACTAATAGTAATAGTACATCTTAGCAGAGGGCAGCATCGTCCGTGCAAAGCAAAGAGTGTTGAGGCTTCTGGATGAAGGATTCATTCCACATGCATTTTAGAAATCTGTCATTGTGCCTTTCTCATCATTTCTGTAGTACCGTGAAACATAATTACATACTTCATCTTTAAAAAATATTTAAAATCATAGAAGACTACATAAATACAACCTGAGCTGTCCAAAGCAGAGTAGTGTAAATACTTCAGAAAGCTGGTTCACAGCTTATATATTTTTTAAAATCTTCTGAAGTCATAGGTTGCATACATTTAGTGGTTCACACACATGCATTTACAGAAATGCTGACACAAAGATGTTTTGTTAAGTGTAAAAAAAGGGGTAAGCTGTATTCACACAACTCTGAGGTTTAAGATATAGCATTTATATGAGGCTTCACCCCAAAGAAAACATTAATACATCTAAACCATATCAGCCATGAATTTCAGTTCCAACTTCCAACTGGTAAATATATGTTGAGCTCCCCCTTCTGGCCTCCCTAACACTTAAAAGTCTTAAATCTTCTAAAAGAGTTCTTCTGATGTCACTTACAGCCAGAGGTGGAAAGTCCAGGGGTCAGAAAGTAAATGTCCTGCCATATTTTTATTCCACCCACTGAAGCAGTGTTAAAGTTAATGAGATAATTAAGTGGTTAATTGAGTGATGATTGACAATTATTGAAGATACCTGATGTTAACAAGCAGAATCACCAAAGGAGAAAATCACAATTTTTAAGTCACCATCATAGAGATCATGGTTTGCTTTAGTTGGGCTCTTGACCCTTGACTTTTTAACATTAGATTTTGTCTGGCTGCTGTAACTGACTTATAACAGCTAGACAAACAAAAAAAAAAAAAGTGGGCAGGTGGTGTTGGTTATGTTTTCACATAATCATTATTTGATCTGAATCACTGAACTTATTTAGAGTCCAATGGCTGAGTTAGATTTACATTATTGATTACAGCAGCTCTGTGATTCTACAGTAAAAGATCTTTTTCAAAACAATCTAAAGAATTTAAAAGTTGTTCTGGTTAAAAAAAAAAAAAAAAAAAAAAAAAAACCTTTCATTTAGAGACACACAGACATCAAGAATCAGCCTGTAAATCTCAATAGTGGTGAGAATAATAAAGCATGTTGCAGTGCAATCTGGGTGCCACCAATCAAAATTCATCCATGGCTCCCATCATGCATTGCTGCATGAATAAATTATGAACTGAATTGTCTTAGTAATTTCCTTTATTGTCACTATTTTATTTTTTGCTATTTTTATGTGACTTTTTAGTAGCAGTGTCAAGTTCAGAGTTGATCTGTTGATCAGAATATGTTGCTTGTCACCGTCGTTGAGATTTACAGGCTGATTCTTGATGTCTGTGTGTGCCTAAAAGAAAGGTTTTTTTTTTTTTTTTTTTTTTAGTCAGAACAACTTTTACCTTGTATTGTATTGTATTGAAAAAGCTGATCTTCTGCTGTAGAATCACAGAGCTGCTGTAATTAATAATGTAAATCTAACTCAAAGATTGGGCTCTAAATGAGTTTGGTGGTTCAGGTCACATAAAGTTTATGTGAAAACATAACCAACACCACCTGATCCTTTTTTCTTTGTTTGTCTAGATGTTATAACTCAGTTACAGCAGCCAAACAAAATTTAATATGAAAAAGTCAAGGGTCAAGAGCACAACTAAAGCAAACGCTGATCTCCATAATGGTGACTTAAAATTGTGATTTTTCTCCTTTGGTGATTCTGCTTGTTAACATCAGGTGTCTTCAATAATTGTCAATCATCACTCAATTAATCACTTAATTATCTCATTAACTTTAACACTGCTTCAGTGGGTGGAATAAAAAATATGGCAGGACTTTTACTTTTCTAGCATTGTGCAGGTATGAATCTTAAATGCCCCAAATAGTTCTGCATTCACTCACACAGAGAGTTAAAGCTGCACTTTGTAATGCAAAAAATATTCAAACAAACCAACAGCAATACAAAACAGACTCTTGTTATTTGTCCTTTTTTTAACTGTCCTTTTCACAACCTGACACCACAGAAGCACATAAAGGGCAGGTTATATTTCATTTGTTGCACCACTATTTAAGCTTAAAAATTGTGAAAAATCTAAAAGTAGTGGTGACCTGTTCTAGCAACTAAAATATAAATTTTCATATACATTGATTCATATACATTTTCAACCACTGTCAGCAGGCTCCCAAACTACTAGAATGCTTCTAAATGTCCCTCTCCACCCATACAAATCCATTACATCTATCCTTCATTAATTGTATTTTCAGCAAAGACATTTTCTTCACTACTTTCCTGAAAGGAAACAATTACCAGATGTTTACCCTGTATTTCATCCTGATGTGACTAAGCAAAAAGAGACATCACAGAGGTGCAAGAGGGAAGAGGCTTTATGTCCCAGAAAATACACAATCCACCTACTGTTTTTAAAGTATAATGGGAAAAGTAACATTTCAATGAACTGGTTTATTTGAACCGTTTGTTCAATTAACCTTAAAGAAACATCTCACTGTCTAATTTCTTATGTTTTGGTGTCATGACAAAAATACCCATTTGAATACATTCAAATAAAGGCCTAGGCAGAAATTGCTGTTTGTTGCATTTTGTTTAGTTTAGGATTTACTTGCTAACATAACGTAATATTTCTTTTTATAAACAAATATTTATCAGCCCCATGGCAACCCAGGGGAGATTTTTTTTAAAAAGTATGATACTTGGATAGTGATAAAGCAGGGGAAAAAAGAGAGTCTGAGACTGGCCTGTGAGAGATGCAAATATTGTATCATTTATTGGATAACAGAAATGCATGACAACTATACTGAAAAGTTTCTAGGCCTAACTTTCAGTAATAGATTATGCATTATTAGTACAAAAGAGTTATGACGACAACTGAAATGTGCACAAATGTTTTCAGTTTTGAGAAAAAGTATCATTTTTTTTGTGTGTTTAGACTCCAATAAATAAAAATAATTGAGTCCAGTGTGCATATGGCTCAATTTTGGACAGCTGCTGTCTACAAAGCCTTGTTGTTAAAAGTTTCTAATATTTTTCATTGGCCACAAACACATTTTCATTCTAATGTTTTCAGATATTTTACATATCATATTCACCTACATAAACTTAGACTTTTGAGCCTTCTTTTTCTTTTTCCAAAACATTGCCTGCTAGAGTCTCATGTACTTGTACCCTTTTCTTCTGTTTAACTCCGGATCTGATGTCATAAACCACTGCAGCAACAGCAGCCACGCCCACCAGAGCTGAGATGACCAATCGAATCACAGCTTCAGTAAAACCACAACAGTGGACAGAGACTGAGGGAGTAACAGAAGAACACTGAATCATTAGTGTACTTGAACAAACGCTTCTTGGAGTGTGATGTAAAACAGGTTACTAAACAGAGAATCTGGGAGAGTAATATGTTATGCTTATAACCTTCAAAAACAGCAACTCTATAGAACGTAAATCAAAAATTTAAGCATACATTTATTTTTAAAAACCTTTTTAATTACTAGATATCTAAAAAATCCCAGAATTCATTAAAAATATGTAATTAATCTGATCATTTTTATTTATTAAATAAATTTATAAACAAAAGTTAATTATGAATAATTTACAGTAAATTATGTCACAGATAATATCTAATATAATCAGTAAATAATACCTGCACATGTGTGACAGAGTTGAGTGATGTCCAGATGTTTGGTCTGGTTTCTGATGGGATTGTTGATCACACAGCTGTAGGTGTTTTTATCCTGATATTCCACCTCCAGAGGTAGAGAGAGACTGATGCTGAGATCAGACACACTGATGCTGGACAATAAACTGTTTCCTTTGTACCAGGAGAGAGTCACATGACTCACATTCACAGCTGAACACACCAGTGAACAATGTGATGATGATGAACAGTTTGAAGAGTCACTGGTGATGGCAAGCATGGGCAGGTGAGCTAAAAGAGAAATCAGACAGCTTTTACAAAATGTGTTTTTCTTTTATTCAGTGGGCAGTGCTGGAATCAAAAGTCAGAGCCCTTTCTGTTTCCAAATATATAACACACAAGTTACTGACACAACAATTCTCACCATAGACCGTAACATTGAATCTCTTGTATGAAGTTCCTCTGTTGCTGAAGATCTGTAGTTTATAAAGTCCAGAGTGTTCAGATCTGATGTTTCTGATGGTCAGAGATCCAGTTTGAGTCTCCATCTGGAGTCTGTCTCTGAATTTCTCTTTATCATATACAGAGATGTTCTGTTTATAGAGTTCAGCAATACGAGTCTCTCGAGGTCCAAACATCCACAGTATCTGATCATTTCTCTGTACTTCAGTAACATCAGTGTTTAAAGTGACAGAATCTCCCTCCATCACTGACACTGACTTCACTCCATCTGTATCACCAAACACACCTGAAATAAAACTGCATCTGATCAACTGGAGCAAATAAATATGAAGGGTTTATTTTTAGTGTTAATTGTATTGGTAACAAGTGTAAAAAACAATGCATAAGTAACAGCATGTGGTTTAATGCTCATCTGGATTCATATACTAATCATTCAGTATCATTTTTTGTTCAAAATTTTAGTGAACATGTATTGAAAAAACAATAATTTTTTTTTTGGTCTTAGTTACAGAGATAACTCAAAAACTAAAAGACAAAAGCACATTATTAAACACACTTTACAAAAAGCAGCAGCCTCTAAATAATTAGAAATATCTTACCCTCCAAACAAATGAAAAATATGAGGCATAACCACATGGTGAAAATCATATTGACTAGTATAGCTGTGAGTCTCTGTAGAGGTATTTGTAAAGCAAAGTGAAATTCAGCCAATAACTGGTGACCAGCAGTATTTGCCTGATACTGCTGGTAGGTTTCTATATGCGCAGCTGCGTGCAAAACAGGGTTTAGCGGTTAGATCTGTCATCTGCCTTCTGTCCACATGTGTTGCCACAAAGGTTTTCCACCTAATGTTTATCCAGGTCATGTTGGTAACATAATGAAAATGGGCCATAAAGGTGCAATGATTGTAACAGCACACAATTCTGTCATCATGTAATTCTCCAATTCAAACAAACGAAAGGGACAGAAAACATCAGTTCCAGTGGGACTGACAATAAATACTTGTTCACGCTAACTAAAGCAACTAGTTCTCATGAATGTGCTTAATATAGCTTATAAAACCGTAATGAATATGTGTAGTTATATGAAGAGGCAAATTTATAAGAACTTGAGGCTGGTGAAAGCTGCTTGCATTCAGAAACTGACACACAGACAGGAAATGAAAATGTCTTGTGGCTCCAAGCCACGCATGCGCATTGGGTTATTATGGGTGCTTATAATCTGCGTCCTTCCCATACCAGTCCTTTCCCAGATAGCAACTTTGTGTCGGCCCAGATCCGGCCCACATCTGGCACATGCGGAATGATGATCTGGGCCACATGTGGCGGGAATGATGGCACTTGGGTGGATCGCTCCTGTCTGCCAGATCTGGGCCACAAGCAGGCCATAGAAATGCCACATGTGAGCCACAAAATCTTTATATATTATTTATAGAGTCATCTCAGCTTTAACAAGCCAATTATCAAGCAGAATCACTGAAGGAAGGAAGGAAACAAGCAGAGACAAGCAGAAACACAACAACTACAACTGACTTCAGCCACAGCCTTAGATGAAATCAACTGAAGATAAAATGCATTAAATCTCTGAAGATCTGATTAAACAACTCCACAAACAGCATTACCAGCTTCACTTATTACTAACCAGACTGACTTTATTTCTGTCATTCATCTACAGCAGTTCTTATTGAGAATTAACAGAAGTTTAATTCTCATGTTTGTTTCATTTGAGGTTACCATGATTGAGATTGGTGATTCCATTATTTGGCCCCTTAATTTTAATTATGTGCTTGTTTGTTCAGGCTGCTGTGATAGCATGTTTGTTAAACACATTTGCAGTAGCAACAAAAATTGAAATGAGATCAGGTGTCGGCCATTAGCTCTCGGTTATTTTGTAATCATTGTGAAATGGCCTGAGTCACTGATGTTGTTTAAATGTAAAGATTGTTTTGTGCCCTTAATACATTAATAGTATGAACCCTGTGTTTGTGACATGAGATCCAGCTGTACTGCAGAAATTGGAAAATTTAAAAAAAAAAAAGTATTTTGAGATGACACACAAAGACATCAAGAATCAGCACATGAATCTCAACAATGGTGACAATTAAAAGTGTCATGTAGCCCCAATGCATGCTGGGCACCATAGTACAAAACTCCCAGAATGCATCAGAGCATGGATAAATTATGCAGCTGATCTGATTGTCTGAATATTTTGTTTATTGTCACCATTGTTGAGACTCATATGCTGATTACTGTCATTGTGGTTTGCTTTTTTGTGTTCTTTTTTTCATCTTCAATCTTCTAACTGATTTTGGCAATACATCTGGATCTCATGTTGCAGTAAAAATTATGTTCATATGACATCGCAAAGCAGGCTATTTCATGATGATTATAAAATCATCAACAGCTAACTATCACTCAATCGCACTTCAGTTTTCTTTGCTATGTGTTTGACAGAAATACTAACACAGAAGCCAGAGGAGACAAATATACTTGGTAATGCTGTTTGTGGAGTTGTTTAATAAGATCTTGAGAGATTTAATGTCTTTAATCTTCAGTTGATTTCATCTAAGGCTGTGGCTGAAGTCAGTTGTAGTTCTTGTGTTTCTGCTCATCTCTTTTTTTTTCTTCTTTCCTTCAGTGATTCTGCTTGATAACAGGCTTGTTAAAGCTGAGCAGAGGTGGAAAGTCCAGAGGTCAGAAAGTAAAAGTACTGCCATATTTTTTATTTTACCCACTGAAGCAGTGTTAAAGTTAATGAGATAATTAAGTGATAAATTGAGTGATGATTGACAATTATTGAAGATACCTGATGATGATAAGCAGAATCACCAAAGGAGAAAATCACAATTTTTAAGTCACCGTCATGGAGATAAGCTACTCTAAATAAGTTCAGTGATTCAGCTCAAATAATGATTATGTGAAAACACAACTAACACTTCCTGACCACTTTTTTTTATAATTCAGTTACAACAGTCAAAGAAAATTTAATACTAAAAAGTCAAGGGTCAAGAGCTCAACTAAAGCAAACCATGATCTCTAAGGTGGTGACTTAAAAATTGTGATTTTCTCACCTGATTAACATCAGGTGTCTTCAATAATTGTCAATCATCACTCAATTAACCACTTAATTATCTCATTAACTTTAACACTGCTTCAGTGGGTGGAATAAAAATATGGCAGAACTTTCCACCTCTGTCATTGACCTACATGTTAAAACGGCCAACTTTACAGCAGAAAAAACATGTTTACAGGTTGGTACAAATGGTGGTTTCGGTCTATACTGCTAATTTTGCCTTTCATGACAACTCTGAGGGGGGTGAATTTTTTTATAACTCATCCGTTTAAATTATATTAAGCCTTAAAGTTCTGCATAATTAAGGGCGTGGTCACTTGAGTGACAGGTAGTTGCCGCTATTGTCTGTGAGCCATCATGTCACCTCAGCTAATTCCAACCTCTGAATTTGGCATCTCAGCCGTATTTGTGCTTTTTTCTGGATTATTTTATACAATTATAAAATAATATGGCTTACTGCGTTAATGGTCGAGACTCGAGACAGATGTGGGTCTATGTACATGTGCATGCATGTGGAAGATACAGAACACATGTTGTTGGATTGTGGCATTGGCTAAAAGTTTTGTTTGTGAGATTTACTACAATGACAATGGCGGGACGATGTAAAACTTTGACAGCACTGCTTGGATATTATAACTAAAACTGCTGTATTTTGAAAAATTATACTTTGGACGCGTGCTCATTTGTTTGTGAGATATATATACGATCATTTACAGTTTTACAACATAGGTTGCATCATTTCTTGAAGAACGATGATGAAGAGCAATTCATTCAGAAGAAATGTGATGCAAACAATAGACAATATATGAATATTTCATGGATTTAATGATTTTGTGGACAAAAGTACTGTTTTTTGTTTTGCAATGGACACTCATGGACATTTTACCCAAGTGCCACGGATTGGAATCATCTTGCGATCGTTATTTCATTATAAACGTATGGAGTCCCGTTTGATTTTTCATGTTGTTATTTGCACACCCGACACAAATTAATTACTGGTGTTGGAGCATCTCTTAAAAAAGACACCATAGATTGACAGTAAACCTTTAGAACTTTCTAATGAAATAACTTATCTTTATTAATATTTTAGATAGATAGCTCCTTTAACTGCTATCATGATCACGTCGAGCCAGGCGGGCATTCTTTCAGCAACCAGTCACCTTGGTTCCAACCACGTCCCGCCTCTTTGCCCATTTTCAGTTATCTGGGAGTGATGTGTGGTGACGCGCTGCTAAGATGGCAGCGGACTCATTTTCGCTTCAAAAATGCTCTTCAGAAATCAACGGGTGACGTCACGGCAGAGGTGGAAAGTCCAGGGGTCAAAAAGTAAAAGTCCTGCCATATTTTCATTTCACCCACTGAAGCAGTGTTAAAGTTAATGAGATAATTAAGTGGTTAATTGAGTGATGATTGACAATTATTGAAGACACCTGATGTTAACAAGCAGAATCACCAAAGGAGAAAATAACAGTTTTTAAGTCACCATCATAGAGATCATGGTTTGCTTTAGTTGCGCTCTTGACCCTTGACTTTCTAATATTAGGTTTTGTTTAGCTGTTAACAGATAAACAAAGAAAGAAAAAAGTTGGTCAGGTGGTGTTGGTTATGTTTTCACATTGTTTGATCTGAACCACCAAGCTCATTTAGAGTCCAGTTGTTGAGTTAGATTTACATTATTGATTACAGCAGCTCTGTGATTTTACAGGAGCTGATGCAGCTTTTTCAATACAATCATAGAATTTCTTGAAAGTTACTCTGCTTAAAAAAAAAAAAAATTGTTGTGTTTAGAGACACAGACATCAAGAATCAGCCTGTGAATCTCAACAGTGGTGAGAATAATAAAGCATGTTGCAGTGCATTCTGGAGGCCACCAATCAAAATTCATCCATGGTTCCCATCATGCATTGCTACATGAATAAATTATAAACTGAATTGTCTTCCTTTATTCTCACTATTTTAGTAATTTCCTTTATTGTCACTATTTTATTTTTTGCTATTTTTATGTGACTTTTTAATAGCTTGTTTTCTAATGTTCAGAGTTGATCTGTTGATCAGAATATGTTGTTTGTCACCGTCGTTGAGATTCACAGGCTGATTCTTGATGTCTGTGTGCCTAAAAGAAAGTTTTTTTTTTTTTTTTAATCAGAACAACTTTTACCTTTGGATTGTATTGAAATCACAGTAGAATCTGCTGTAGAATCACAGAGCTGCTGTAATTAATAATGTAAATCTAACTCAAAGATTGGGCTCTAAATGAGTTCGGTGGTTCAAGTCAAACAATGTTTCTGTGAAAACATAACCAACACCACTGATCCTTTTTTCTTTGTTTGTCTAGCTATTATAAATCAGTTACAATAGTCCAAACAAAACCTAATATTAGAAAGTCAAGGGTCAAGAGCTCAACTAAAGCAAACGCTGATCTCCATAATGGTGACTTAAAATTGTGATTTTCTCCTTTGGTGATTCTGCTTGTTAACATCAGGTATCTTCAATAACTGTCAATCATCACTCAATTTATCACTTAATTATCTCATTAACTTTAACACTGCTTCAGTGGTTGAAATAAAAAATATGGCAGGACTATAAACTGGCTAGTTAGATGGAATGGGTCACGAGTCACTGCCCCTTTTTTCCGGTCCCGCTAGTCGGCATTCAGAACGGCACGGTGGATAATTATGTGGCTGGCATTAGGTTGAGGTTGCCCCTCTGCAGTCGGAGGTTTGGGTGAGACTGATTCAAGCATGGCCAGTACGAGTGATCGCTTTACAGTACGAATGCGGGTTTATCTCTCCAACATGTACACTGCCTTCAGATAGACTGGACGAGCCCTCAGCTTCTCAGCATGCGTTGTCTGCCTGATTGTTTGGTTTCCGGAGGTCACACTCTTAAGATGCTTTAAGCAGATTGGTTGCGTGCTCATGGACGTTTAGATCTGTGTCGTTGGGCTGCGTGGGACTATCGTCCGGGGACGCTGCTTTGCTTTGCTTTGCTTTGCTTTGCTTTTGTTTTGCGTTGATATTGGTGTTTTTGTCTTTTGTTTGTGTTATATTGGTGATTGATTTAGAATCTTGGTTAATGTGAATTTCTATTTCATTTTCGATTTTCTGTTTGTATTGTAGTAAGTGATTATTTTTTTCTTTTTTTTTTTTTTACTTTATATTAGTTTATTTGGTATTGTGTTCATTTCAGTATCTATAATTTGATTTGTGGGTTATTGTATGTGTGTGTGGGGAATCTCCAGGGATGGATTTCTGGTGGCAGTCCTTCATGAGTGTTGTGTGGTGCTGCGTGTGTACGTGTGTGTGAGTGTGTTTACGCACAGGTGTACGGGAACAGTGATTTGCTGTGGAGGCCTTGTTGTGCCCTTTATTCCCTGTTGTAACGCCTCGGCTCCTGCACCCTGAAACCCAGATGTCCCTGATTACTCAGGTCGCTCTGATTGCATTTGGTTAAACTGTTTAAACAATTTTTTTACATTTCTAATTTCTCATTCCTTAACTTTTTTTGGTTTAAAGATTGTTCTTCCTGTGTCTGTGCTTTTTGTGAAATTTTTTATCTTTTAATAAAATTTATATTTCATTTTTATATTTCATTCTGAGCTAACCTGTGTTGCCTTAAAAAGGAAATTTATTTAGTGTTGTCCCTAACAAGATTCCAGGGTGGCATAGTCGCTAGTTGTCAATCTTCAATCCCTCCATGTTCCGCCACAGTGGCGACTACCCAGAATGCAACGCATAGTGACATAATTTGCCAAGCTCTATATAAGTCTGTTTAAACTCTTAGTCAGAGTAGAACAAATGAAACAAATTAAAGAAACGCTCTGTAACACTTCCTACGTTCGCTAAATATAATCTTTGACCACTTAATCAGCGGTTATTTTACTATTTCTTTCTGAATCAGGAGAAAATAAAGTGCGACATCACTTTCCGATCTGCCTCCATCATCTCTCTCCTCTCGCACTCATCCTGCTTCCAATCAGAACTCTCAGTGCCTGCACAAGGGCGGGACTAAGTAAAATAAAGACCAATCACAAATAAAAGAACATGCATGCTTGTCAAACCCACGTTTTTAGCCAGTATACATCTCACATAAACATTTACCATAATCTATGTAACACCTGTACAAGTGAAATGATATACCATTATATGAGCCCATGGCATTTATACCAGTTTAACCCATGAATATTAGAAACATTTACATATTCATAAATATGCATTTAGGAAAATATAAATAACCTTAGCTGGGCTACAATAGTACCAACATAGTACTGTGAATGTGAATGCAATTTTTGATATGCTGCTGCTGGCATGAATAACAGAATAAATGACACTGTGTTCCCTGTATTCACACTGCAAACTCCTTTAGAGACAAATTACCTGCTGTCATTTCAGTGCAATGCATGTTTCTTTTTAGAATGACCTTGTGCTAAATAAATAAAATAAATATAAACTAGGTGGCCGGTGACCAATAGGGGACCTCATCAAACAAACAAGGGGACCTAATAAGTCTTAAAATTTAAATTTTAGTGTATATTGCTGATTTTTTTTAGATGGATTCAGATGGGGTGTGTACTGTAGCCTACAACATATCCACAAACCTGTTTTGCTGCTTTCCAACATCACATGATCTCCCACTTCACTGCCTGTGCAGATAGCTGCGTGATTTGATGAAGGACATACTGTTTTTGTTTCACTGTAGGATATTTCTGTTTATTTTAAAATGAAAAGCAAATTCATTTTCTGTTTTGTTCTGTGCAGTCTTTGCTTAGGCCTGTTGGACATGAATGGTAAGAATGGTTTGTTTTTATGATTCTTTATAAAAGCTTTTATTATGAAAGATTCAGTCTTTTCTGTCTTGTTTGTCATTCAGGCAACAAACATCGAAATTGATATGAGATGTGTTTCACATAATAGAGAGAGGGAGACGTGAAGCTCTGTTATGGCATGTAATCACTCGCAACACCTAGATATAGTCATTAGCTACATTCTTTTAATCACACTTCTTAATCACAGTTCTCAAAGACTATATGAGTTTTGCAGCAAATAAAGTCAGATGATGTTGGTGTTAGTAGTACGCGTTGGTACTAGTGTACGTTTTGTTCTCCAGAAAGCTTTGAGAACTATTACACTGCAGCAAAGTACAGCAAAACTAGACAAACTCGTGAACAAAAAAAACTAAACTGATACATCCACACACAATCAAATAAGTCAAAACCGGACAATGAACACAGGAAACGCAAGGGCTTACTGTATATACACAGTAGCAACAAGATGCACACAATCAGGAAATAACAAGGGAACAAGAACAGCACAATAAAACAAGAGCATGCAGAACAGAACACAGTAGTGAATATGATAAATAAGCTTTATTTGTTCATATCATGTGATTTGATCACGCAGTAATTTTTGATAGAACTGTTGTAATTATTGTAAGCGATGATTTTCAATACCGACATTACAAGTTTTAGAAACACTGCACTGGTCCTTGTGACGTGGCTATTAGGATTCACTGGCTTTCATAAAATGGCTGCCCATGATTCAGCAGATTCAGCAGATTTATTGATTTATCGCTTTTTTTTAAAGCGTTAGCAGCAGACATAATTTACACAGCCTACTTCACGTCCTTTGCTTTGAACACATGGGTTTTGTGTTTTATTATGCTGTCTTACATATTAGCCTTGGTTACAAGCAATTTCCAAGTGATGGCCTTGTTTTAAAACAGGGGTGTCCAAACTTTTTTAAAAGGGGGCCAGATTTGATGTTGTGGACACATCTGGGGGCCGGTTCCTTTTCTATTATATATATATTGTTTTGTTATTTGAAAACAAGTAGCTTGAGATAGGACACAGATGTAAATTTAATAAACAAACAATATCTGTAAAACTTTTAACAACCTTGTTTTTAAAGGGTGAAATTGAAATATTATTACTGAGTTAGAACTCTATTCCTATTTAAATTAAAAAGTACTCTAATTAGATTACCGCAGGTAAAACCACACATGGCACCTCACTACATCGTAAAAGGTAAAAATATTGTCTATATTGTCTAGAATGGCTTTATGATATTTAGTCTATAAACACATTTAATATAAATATGAATGCACAAAACTGCGAGTTTATGACAAAAAATAGTCTGTAATTTGGCCTTTTTTACTCATATAATACATATCTACATTAAAAATGAAATAATATGAGATATTAACCTACATTTCTGACAAAATACCACAGTTACAGGTAGTGTAACACTGTAATTCCATGATAAATGCTGTTGAATTGTTGGTTTAAAAGTATTCTAACTGGATCGGCTCAATGTTTCACCTGAATTGCACGTTAAGTGTTGTTGATTAAGTCAGCTCTGTTTCAACTGACTTTAAACTGAATTAAATCACAGAGAGATTTGCAGCTTGTACCTGAGACCTCTACGCCGAACTCGAACACTTCTATGGAGTTAATATTGTGCCATAATTAAACAAACAAATCCAGCATTTTGCAAACAAACATGATCTGCTTTGCAAAGGAAAACTCGACTCGCAAACAAACAGTAAGTGATGTGCAAATACAAAGGTCAGTTTGAGCGAAAATGCAGAGGAGTAACAAATATATGTATTTTTTTTTTTTTTTTACAAATATAAATGAGCCTACATCATATTTGACAAATAAACCATCCTACAAATGGCATGTAATCTTTGAACAAATATCAAATCTAGTGCATACAAACATTTGATTTTCTCACAAATGTGTGCAGGCAGATTTTCTCACAAATGCAGTTGAGCAACTTCCTCTTCCAAAACAGCAGATGGCGCTTTGCAATGGGTCAATTTACGCTAGTCTCCTGAGAGAAGCCCAGAAACATGCATTTATAATAATAATAATAATAATAAACTTTGTTTTATAGCGCCTTTAAAAGTTGCATCTCAAAGCACTTTACAAGAACATACAAATAAAATACAATGGAATAGGGGAAATAAAAGATAGAAACATACATCAAAACAAATTTCAATACATAAACAGTTATATATAAAACAAAATAATCACATATAGAAAATAAGTTTACAAGGAGTTTACAGCTGATGAAAATGAGTGGTGGACAGGTGAGTTGGGTGTACCAGTCAAAGGTTTGGAAGCATTAAAGTTTTTTTTAATGTTTTGAAAGTAGTCTCTTAATTTTACCAAGGTTGTATTTATTTGATCAAAAATAAAATAAAAACAATAATACTGTGAAATATTATTGCAATTTAAAGTAACTGGTTTCTGTTTTATATTTGTCATTCCTGTGATCAAAGCTGAATTTTCAGCATCATTACTCCAGGCTTCAGTGTCACATGATCCTTCAGAAATCATCATACTCACCTGTTCACTAGTGATGCACCGATACCACTGATGCACCGATACCTTTTATAAGGACTGAGTATGAGTACCGATACTTTTTTCTGGTACTCGCTGATACCGATGCCTGTACATTTATTAAATTATTATTATTATTTTTTGGTTATGTGGCAGTTTTCCAAGCACAACACAGTGAGACTAATGAATGTAGGACAGCTTCTTTATTATTAAGGTGAAATAAGTAATAATTTTCATGTTCTTGTCACAAACTTAAAGCACAAATTTCACAATGTCCAATAACCTTCAAAGGGCATAATTATTAAAGTCATAATTTAAAAAATACCTTAAAAGTCTTTTTTAACCTGCCTTTCTAAAAGTGCTAAAAAAATATTACAGAACAAATGTTTATAACATAACACTGTGAAACACAATGTACCAATGTAAACACACATAGTGACCAGATTTCTCATGGTGGAATACGGGACAAGTGGGCAATATGATCATGATATAAGAAATTTTATTTCATTATATATATACATTCAATTTAACATCTTATGTTGTTTTATTAACATTTATGACAGACAAATATTTAATTAGGCTACTCTCCCTTTAAGACCGAATCCATGTAATATCCTGACACATATCCTGTTTTCACCCACCTGTTTGCGTCCACTTAAGCCATAACCGACTGTATTTACAGATACATTTGTATTTATTTGTCAAATATGATTTATTTATATTTGTAAAACACAATACATATATTTGTTACTCCTCTGCATTTTCGCTCAAACTGACATTTGTATTTGCACATCACTTTCTGTTTGTTTGCGAGTCAACTTTTCCTTAGCAGATCGTGTTTGTTTGTAAAATGCTGGATTTGTTTGTTTAATTATGGCACAATATTAACTCCATACACTTCTCACTGGCTGTTTAGTGGTCGTGTGATCGAGACACTCAGCAAGTAACCACATGTGTGAGCTTGTGAGCCTCTGGCGGTACGCAGGGAAGGAGACTAGAGGCCATTTTTTGAATGGATGTCAATGGATGAGATTCTTCACTATGCTGATTAAACAGCTTTTGTGGGGAAATAGCTAATCATTTAATTAATCGACAGCCTGTTCACTAATCTTTAGCATGTTTTACACTAAACAATTTTTTCATTGGGAACTATATGTAGATTTTAGCTTGATAAAAATGTATTTTTTTAAGAGAAGGCAGACTAGGGAATGTTGCGACTGACGTCACTGCCATTACACGACAGGCTGAGAGGTGATTAAGTTAGCCGTTACGCTTTCTCCAATGGTAAGAGATACAGACCATAGCTGTGTCCAAAACCGCTCCCTATCCACTATATAGTCTACTATATCGGGTGTCGGCCATTTTGTAGTGGTGTCCAAATTCTGAGTGAACAACTTCATTCCCTACCCAGATAGCAACTTTGTGTTGGCACATGTGGCAGGAATGATGGCACTTGGGTGGATCGCTTCTGTTTGCCAGATCTGGGCCACAAGCAGGCCATAGAAATGCCACATGTGAGCCAAGAGCAAAGAAATAAAACTGGACCTTATCTGATCGACAAAATCTGTGTATATTATTTATAGAGTCATCTCAGCTTTAACAAGCCTGTTATCAAGCAG
This sequence comes from Hypophthalmichthys molitrix, assembly GCA_037950675.1. NCBI lineage: Eukaryota > Metazoa > Chordata > Actinopteri > Cypriniformes > Xenocyprididae > Hypophthalmichthys > Hypophthalmichthys molitrix. Next base: position 6,057,585 of record CM075501.1, on the reverse strand, counting down.
AATCACTGAAGGAAAGAAGAAAAAAAAAGAGATGAGCAGAAACACAAGAACTACAACTTTCTTCAGCCACAGCCTTAGATGAAATCAACTGAAGATAAAATGCATTAAATCTCTGAAGATCTGATTAAACAACTCCACAAACAGCATTACCAGTTTCACTTATAACTAACCAGACTGACTTTATTTCTGTCATTCATCTACAGCAGTTCTTATTGAGAATTAACAGAAGTTTAATTCTCATGTTTGTTTCATTTGAGGTTACCATCATAGTGATTGGTGTTTCCATTAGTTGGCCTCTTAATTTTTTCAAAAATATATATACATATTTGTTGTGTTAGTGTTTTTGTCAAACACATTAGCAGTAACAAAGAAAGCTGGAGTGTGATTGAGTGATATTTAGCTGTTGATGATTTTATAATCATCATGAAATAGCCTGCTTCAATGTTGTCATTTGAAGATAATTGTTACTGCAACTAAAGATCCAGATGTATTGCCAAAATCAGTTAGAAGATTGAAGATGAAAAAAAAAAAACACAAAAAAGCAAACCACAATGACAGTAATCAGCATATGAGTCTCAACAATGGTGACAATAAACAAAATATTCAGACAACCAGATCAGCTGCATAATTTATCCATGCTCTGATGCATTCTGGGAGTTTTGTACTATGGTACCCAGCATGCATTGCAGCTACATGACACTTTTGATTGTCACCATTGTTGAGATTCATGTGCTGATTCTTGATGTCTTTGTGTGTCACCTCAAAATACTTTTACTTTTTTTTTAAAATTTTCTAATTTTTGCAATACAGCTGGATATCATGTCACAAACACAGGGTTTGTAATATTAATGGCACAAAACAATTTTTACATTTAAACAACATCAGTGAGTCAGGGGTTTCACAACAACTCTAAAACCATCCATAGGTAACAGCCCACACCTGATCTCATTTAAAGTTTTGTTGCTACTGCAAATGTGTTTGACAAACATGCTATCAGAACAGCCAAAATAAATAGATATACAATAAAAATTAAGAGGCCAAATAATGGAATCACCAATCACTATCATGGTAACCTCAAATGAAACAAACATGAGAATTAACCCCTTAACTGTCACGGTCCCGCTGGCTGGACGCCTCCCAACCAGTACACCCACGTAGGCCCCACATGGTTTAGCCCAGAACATTACTCAGTGTGAACACTACAGGCTGTTGAATGTAACACTGAATCTGTGTTGGAGTTAATGAGATAATTAGGTGATAACGAGCAGAATCACAGAAGGACAGAGGAACAACAAGAACTATGACTTCAGCCACAGCCTTAGATGAAATCAACAGAGGTGGAAAGTCCAGGGGTTGATTGTACAGTAAATAACTGTACAATCAACAGTAAATTACTGGCAACAGTGTGGCCAGTATTTTACTGTAAAAAAGCCTGGCAAGGTCTAACAGTATACTTAAGCTTGAATCTGTTTCTTGGTGTGTTATAGATGGGTTTGGTGATACAGATGAAGTGAAGTCAGTGTCAGTGACTGAAGGAGCTTCTGTCACTCTAAACACTGATGTTACTGAAGTACAGAGAGATGATCAGATAATGTGGATGTTTGGACCTCGAGAGACTCGTATTGCTGAACTCTATAAGCAGATCATTGATATGTTTGACAGTAATGAGACATTTGGAGACAGACTCCAGATGGAGAATCAAACTGGATCTCTGACCATCAGAAACATCAGATCTGAACACTCTGGACTTTATAAACTACAGATCATCAGAAGCGAAGGAACTTCATACAAGAGATTCAATGTTACTGTTTATGGTGAGTAAAGTTTTTTAGTATTTTCCCTTGTGCTCATCTAATATCTCTATATTAATTTACAGAGCTCAATAAGAAAATGTTTTTAAGTAAAAATATGAGCCACCTTATAATCTAGTGAAAAAAAGTCCTAAAAGTCCCTGTCTGATGAATCACATCTTATATTTTAAGTAGCTTTGCGTCTTATTTTTGTTTCAGTATTGTACATTAGGTTGTTTTATGTTACATTCTCTGTTATTTAGTTAATGTTTATTGCATTATTATTGTGTTATGTGTTACCCTGATATTTTTTTTTTTTTTGTCTTTGTGTGTATGACCCAGTATAACATCTATATATGAGTATTGGTCATGTTTTATGCAGAGACCACTTACAATGAACTCTTTCATCATGTGACTTTCTATTTTACCACCTGCATTATCATGGTGGTTAGTAGTATATATTTTAGAGTACAAAGCAGATAGATATATTAACATTATAACACTTGTGACATTTCTTAACCAAGTATTTTGAAAAACAACTCTTTTATTATTCTGCTTTTATGAAATAAATGTTGTACATCCTGGAACTTCACCAAATTATCATTTTTTTTTTTAACTAAAGTTGGGCTTTTCACCCCACTAATATAATTTTGTTATTTGAGAGTTATTGAAAACTGCAAAATCATAAGTATTTTGTCTCAGGTGTTAGATCAAATCATTTACATATTTGTCATAGCAACTCATGAATCAGGTTTTACTAAAAAATTTTTCATGTTTTAGAACGTAAATAAAAAGTGCTAGATTAATCTTTTTTCTTGTTTTCCAGCTCCTCTGCCTGTTCCTGTCATCACCAGTAACTCTTCAAACTGTTCATCATCATCACGTTCACTGGTGTGTTCAGTGTTTAATGTGAGTCATGTGACTCTCTCCTGGTTCAAAGGAAACAGTTTATTGTCCAGCATCAGTGTGTCTGATCTCAGCATCAGTCTCTCTCTACCTCTGGAGGTGGAATATCAGAATAAAAACACCTACAGCTGTGTGATCAACAATCCCATCAGCAACCAGACCAAACATCTGGACATCACTCAACAATGTGCAGGTACGACAGCGATGATCAATGTCTATATAAAATTGCTCTGTTTCTAAAATATCACATATAGTAGATTAAATATTTTCTGCCTCTGTTCAAACGGCATAGGTATTATTGCTATTCTGGGTCTATGAAGGCAATGTTGATATGAAGACAAAGTTAACTAACCCCTTTTCATTTTAGAACCTCTAAATTTTTGGGGGAAATTTGGAAAATGTATTCTTGCTGCACTTCTGTTGTCACTTCCTTGCATGATGTATCCTATCTACTGGAAACACAAAAGAACTACACAAAAAGGTAAGATTTTCCTTCAGATTCTATATTGCAGGAATTACTGGATTAATGCTTTTACTTTAATTTATTTGACATTAACAAATGAGAAATAATTCTCTCCTAACACTAACTTTTTATGAAATGGTTTTGAACTATGTGCACATACAGTGGATACAGCTCCGACAGTAGAAGTGGTAAAATATGCTGAACCGGATTCTAAAAGAAGACAAAAAAAGACATTGAACAGATTGATGTAAGATTCATGAACCTTCATGATCCATTTATTATTTCTTTAGTGTTGGTGCTTGTTATACTTCAATATTTATAAGTGGGTGTGAAACAGTATAGAATTTTTTTTTACAGAACAGTTTTGTTATTTACATTTCAGATTTACAGAAGGCCTTGTTCCTTCCTTAAAATATGAAGATATGCTTTATCTGTATGTTGTAGTACGTCATGCTGTCAGCACTGTTTTTTTCTTATTTAAAATTATTCTCTGTTACAGGATGCTGAGCGAGAAGAGCTCACTGTCTTCTGATGAATAAAGGCCCATTCATGCAAAGTATCTAAGCGATAGTTTGTGGTATGGTTTTCTTTAGTTAATATTCTTTGTTTTTTTCAATATTTAAGTGCTTTTTGTGTAAAGAATATGATGTCATATAATGTCATATTCTTTTTGATCAATTGAGGTCAAACTAGTCAATGTTATACTCAGACTCGATGAGTCTCGATCTTTATGATCTATGTGTCCTGATCTCAATATTGAGGAATGTGTACTATTAACATTTTCTTCATAGATTATGAATACTTGAACGTACAGCACAGCTGAGCATATAATACAAGTTTCAGTGTTTGTTATATTACTTAAAGACTCAATAAGTCTCGAACATTATGATCTACGAGTCCTGATCTCAATGTTCAGGCTGAAGAACAACAATTACTTAAGAATATGCAGCAAATATTCCTATAGGAATTTGTACCATTAGAGCTTTCTTCATTGATTATGAATACTTAACTGTACAGCACAGCTGAGCATATAATACAAGTTTCAGTGTTTGTTATATTACTTAAAGACTCGATGAGTCTCGATCTTTATGATTTACTATGAGTAGATCTACTATGTATTTTTACAATTCAACTCGTTTAACAAGCACTTTCACTGAAAGTGAAATTCGACTAGTTCTTCAAGTCAAATGATGGAAAATGTGTATGTTTACCCTGAGAGAGGGGACATTTCTAAATGTTTTCTGAAATAAAATAGTTCTCAAACTTTTCAGGCCAAGTACCATCTACAGTCAAATCAGAAAACAAAGTTTGAGTGCAAGTTTAAGTAAATGTAGAAACCCAGCCAACATTTCATGGTGGAGCCAATGTAGGCACAATATGGGCTTGATTTATGGGCCCAGCATGGGTTTGTTCATGATTTGTAGGCCCTATACGAATTATCCCCAGTATGTTGGCTGCTACTAGTACCCGAGGGCACTCCACAGAGCAACTTTTAATTACATTATATAGGCTAAATGTTAATAGTACAAAAACATTTTCAATGCTTTGTTACAATGTCATATATACATGAACAACACAAACAGCGTTTTTGTGTACACTACAAATTATAGCCTACTTCCGCATTTTTGTATCCCTGGCCTCGGATCGACAGAGGGTTATTAACAACAATTATTGTAAGGGTAACCTCTGTTTTTGCAGTCTCAATTTTAAACTGATAACTGCGAATATAGGCCAAATGGATGGGAAAAACTGAAACAGAAAACAGTGGGTCATCATGGTGGCAACCATTGTTGCTGAGGAAAAAGGTGGATAGAATGGGGTTGTTGCTCTCGTAAATAACCAAACAATAAAATGAATAAAAACGAGATGAAAATGAAAGAGAGGGACGATTTGGGAAGATATCCAGTCAGGATTGCTGTCCTGTGTGGAAGATGCACACATTTGAAGTGTAATGTGCTGATCTAACCGTGGGAAACCCGGCGCTGTTGCGCGCTCTACAGCCTAGCCTAGCAACACTTCAGACTGCTTCGCAATTAATGAATAGGCAGCACACATTTATGCCAAGCGATTGCTTATAAGCTAATGTTGATGAATTATGACAACGTTTACTACACAATGTTTATATGGTAGTATGTTTTAGATAGTTGTAAGAATGCATCAGAGGTGGAAAGTCCAGGGGTCAAAAAGTAAAAGTCCTGCCATATTTTTTATTTCACCCACTGAAGCGGTGTTAAAGTTAATGAGATAATTAAGTGATTAATTGAGTGATGACTGACAATTGTTGAAGACACCTGATGTTAACCAGCAGAATCGCCAAAGGAGAAAATCACAATTTTTAAGTCACCATCATAGAGATCAGTGTTTGCTTTAGTTGAGCTCTTGACCCTTCACTTTCTAACGTTAGATTTTGTTTGGCTGCTGTAACTGAGTTATAACAGCCGGACAAACAAAGAAAAAAGGATCAGGTGGTGTTGGTTATGTTTTCACATAAACATTATTTGATCTGAACCACCAAACTCATTTAGAGCCCAATCTTTGAGTTAGATTTACATTATTAAGTACAGCAGCTCTGTGATTCTACAGCTGAATATCAGCTTTTTCAGTATAATCCAAAGGTAAAAGTTGTTCTGATTAAAAAAAAACAATCTTTCTTTTAGGCACACACAGACATCAAGAATCAGCCTGTGAATCTCAATGACGGTGACAAGCAACATATTCTGATAAACAGATCAACTCTGAACATTAGAAAACAAGCTACTAAAAAGTCACATAAAAATAGCAAAAAATAAAATAGTGAAAATAAAGGAAATTACTAAGACAATTCAGTTCATAATTTATTCATGCAGCAATGCATGATGGGAACCATGGATGAATTTTGATTGGTGGCACCCAGAATGCACTGCAACATGCTTTATTATTCTCACCACTGTTGAGATTCACAGGCTGATTCTTGATGTCTGTGTGTCTAAATGAAAGTGTTTTTTTTTTTTTTTTTTTTTTTGTTTAAAGCAGAACAACTTTTAAATTCTTTAGATTGTTTTGAAAAAGATCTTCTGCTGTAATCAATAATGTAAATCTAACTCAGCCATCAGTGAATCAGATCAAATAATGATTATGTGAAAACATAACCAACACCACCTGACCACTTTTTACTTTGTTTGTCCGGCTGTTATAACTCAGTTACAGCAGCGAAACAAAACCTAATATTAGAAAGTCAAGGGTCAAGAGCACAACTAAAGCAAACCATGATCTCTATGATGGTGACTTAAAAATTGTTATTTTCTCCTTTGGTGATTCTGCTTGTTAACATCAGGTATCTTCAATAATTGTCAATCATCACTCAATTAACCACTTAATTATCTCATTAACTTTAACACTGCTTCAGTGGGTGGAATAAAAATATGGCAGGTCTTTTACTTTCTGACCCCTGGACTTTCCACCTCTGCGTAAATGTTCGCCTCGCTCTGATGACGTCACATCTAGCACCCTCACTCACTCCACAGCGAGCAATCTTCTGTCCTGAGTGAGGTGAGTTCACTGCGTTTCCTATATTTACTGATTCATAAAAGAATTTAACATTTTGTTCGGGGTCTTTCTGGCCTGTGTTGACTGAAATAAACATTTAGCTTAGTGACAATGTGAGGAAGGAACTAATGTTAAATTCACTGAGATCAAGATCAAGGCCGATTTGTTTAATGGATGTCAATGGAGTAGAGACTTCACAATGCTGAATAAACCGAGGAAATAGCTTTAATTATCGACTGCCTGTCCACTAATGTTGGTATCTATATGTAGATTTTACTATGAGAAAAGTATTTAATAATAGGCGTTGTGTAATATTGAGTGATAATTTATATTGTCTAAAAAAGGGGAAACAATCAATGTTTTCTTTCTTGTCCTTTCAGATTTTACCAATTATAATAAGACTTGAATTGTAATGATTATGACTGCCATGTGTGCCTGTGATGCTGATGTAATGCTTTTTAATGAATAAAGAGAAAATAAATAACTTAATTATAAATGTTATATTACATTGTATGTTGTTTAATGTAAATAAAAAAATGACGTGTTCTCTCTATGGCTCCCACGTTTCAACAAATAAATTAGAATTGAATTGTAATCATTTATGATTGCTGTGTATGTCTAATAATGAGATTTTAATGAATGAAGGTAAACAAAATATAAAGATTTTAATAAATAAAAACTGTTTATTGTCATGGTCTTGCGACCAAAGATAGCCTGTGATAATTTTGACAGTGTCAGAAATTTAGCATGAAATCTTACAGTGTGTTTGCTACTACGACCTATGCCTACTGACTAGCCTATAAAAATGCATAATGAAATGGCGTGTTGATCAACACGACAATGCACTTAAACTTAAAACTATTTACCTCAAGCTCCATTTGAAAAATTGGCTTGCCAGGTTAGCCTCTTTTCCCTACCCATACCCACATTCATCAAACGAAATGAAACCATTTTTTCATGCAAAAACAAAAAAACAAGATGTATTTTTTTTGCAGTGCATGATATTATGCCAGTCCTTTTTTTTTTTCCTTCAAGTTTTCTACATTCCCAGAAGATGTGCATAATTGATCCCGTGTATATTTTACATCGGTGACATCTATGTGATACATTAGGGTACATTTTACTCAGACAAAGGGGTGAGGTACATGCTGTGCATAAATTTGTAGTTTTGTTCTGTTATTTTGTTACAAGATAATTAGGTGAAAACATTCTTACATGTAGTCCCCCACTGGTCTTCATCAAAGTTAACCCAATATTACCTTTGTAAGTGATGCATGGGAAGAATAATGATGGTCTAAAAGAGCACAATGTATCACAGATATTTTCCCTTTTAATGTTGTTGAATTCACCAGATTCTCCTCTATCTTGGACCACTCCAATGATAGTCACCCTGCCTTTTCAAAAGTGCAAATGGTGTATTTGCAAATATTTGTAAAACTCCTGATGAAATCTTGAACTCTGAGTTTAAATCTGAGAAGGACTTAAGGAAGCAATTGGTAAACAAATGTTGAAACTGGTATATACCATATTCTTTCCACTTTATAAACAAGGATTTTCCAAGAGTAGACGACAGGTCTGGATTGGAGGACAGAGGAGAGAAATTTTAGCAAAGGATCCACAGAACCTCTTTACATCTTGCCAGGCCCGAAGTGTATTATTTCTTATGGAAATAAATATTCAATTTTTTCCATTTTTTAAAATAAATATTCTAATTCATTTTTTCTATATTTCTTTGTCAGTATGCCCATACTGCAGATGAAGGTAAGAAAAAAAAAGAAAGTGGTTAAAAATGAATTTGTTAGTAACTAACCCTAATCCTTTCACATTTTGAGAGATGAACACAAAATATTAACTTTTAAAATGTTTGAATTAATGAAATTACTGATTTAATAACTGATTTATTATTTTATATTTTTTATAGATCCCCTATGACCACAATTTACCAATAAATGCTGGAATATTCTCATCGAGTGAAGAAGATTTTATGAGAGTTCATGAAAGTGAGAACATGAATGATCCAGAACCCTGCAGAATGAAACATGAAGATATTGAAGAACAAAGAGGTGATTCAGAACCCTGCAGAATAAAAGATGAAGATACTGATGAAGGTTGGTGTTTATTCTTAATTCTTCAGTAATGATGCTGAAGAACATTAAGATAAAACTTCAAACAGTTCAGTAGATGGTTTTAGTTAGAAGTCATAAAACATGATAAATTACATTGAAGTAGCGAATAATCTAACGAACACGAGTTGGGTACAGGTAATGTCACTTTCTGAGTTTTTCATGTTTAAAATTAAAGCTTTTTACTTTCATTTTAGACATGATGGAAGAGAACAAGGAGAGTGAAGAAATTAGTGAAGCAGAAGAAAAATGTGTCAAAACTGAAGAACGTTGCTCACAGACTGAAAGTAATTTTGAACTAAAAAAAGGAGTCAAAACATTTTTCACCTGCCCTCCTTGTGGAAAGAGTTTCCAGTACAAGAAAAGTCTTAAACTTCACATAAGAATACATAGTGGAGAGAAGCCTTTCGCATGTGATCAGTGCGGGAAGAGCTTCGCACTAAAAGGAAATCTTAAGAAACACACAGCAATCCACACCGGAGAGAAGCCGCACACATGTGATCAGTGTGGGAAGAGTTTCACACGAAAAGGAAACCTTAAAGAACACATGAAAATCCACATTGGAGAGAAGCCATACACATGTGATCAGTGTGGTAAAAACTTTGTTGGGGCAGATACACTGAAGGTCCACCTGAATGTTCATTCAAAGGAGAAGCCTCATGTGTGTCCTTTGTGTGGAAAAAACTTCAGTCAGCTGGTTGCTTTAAAATTACAACAGAAAAGAAGACACAGCGTTCTTAACGTAGAAGTTTAAATATTTTAAACATTTCCGCCACCTTGTGGTTGTTAGATGTTATTTCTTCATAGCGATGACCAGGACAAGAAATGTACAAAAAAAATCTGCAAAGTTAAAAGTTTTATTATTATTTATTAATGAATTAAATCCGTTTTCATGATTATTTCCATAAGTAAATTTTTACATTAGGTATAAAAAATAACTAGCTAATATCTTTCAACCATCATTAAAATGGCTGCCTGTTTCATCACACATTTCATCAGGACGGGGTTTCGTGAGTTGATGCTAAAAGTTTGATGCTAATGAACCATTTTCATTAGCAGAGAGAGAGAGAACTGTATAGCCAGATTTGACCTAAAATATAAGGTAATCAATAATAACTATAAAAGCCATACTCACTATCATACTGTTGCACTGAATATCAGTAAGTCTGTGACCTCATTATAGTGTGAATAGCAAACTGGTCAGAAAACGGAATCACGCATAGCCTATCCCATTCCATCCCATCCCATATTATCAAAAGGACACTCATTAGAGGGCTCATTAATGACAAATATAAATAAAAATAACATTTTTAAATATACAGTTTTAAAATGTTTTCAAAAATCAAAATTTACAGGACCTTTAAGTTGGAATTTGTTGCACCAAAAGGAATATCTGAACATGTGACAACCAATATAAACAGAGACAAAGAAAACTTTAGAAAAAGTGCAAAATAAAAGTGCTGAAATGGCACTGACCCCTAAACTTTAAGTTTAAGCTTATACAAAATCCAAGGAAACAAAAACTAAAGCCAGCAGGTGACCTTAATACTGGTTTCAGAATATTTGATCAGAATGAAGAGAACACAAGTTCAGACAAGACATCAAGAAGTTGATGGTTGTGCTGAATATCACTTTCTCCTGCCTGGACAGGTGCCGTCAAGTACATTATCAAGGCTCTCGGTAAATGTATGAAGTGTCTCATGGAGGTTGTTGCATGTCCCCAATAAGGAAAAAATGTTATGTTACATGTTAAAACACGTGGTTTTATTATGTGATCTACTACAGCAGCTTTCTGCAATAAAACAGAGAAAGAACAGAAGGTTAGCTGCTTGAAAATGATATTAAAACAAAGCAATATGAGACCATCCAAAAAAAAAAAAAAAAAAGGATAGTTCCCCCCAAAAATGAAAATTCTGACATCATTTACTCACCCTCAAGTTGTTCCAAACCTGAATGAATTTCTTTCTTCTGCAGAACACAAAGAAGATATTTTGAAGAATATGAGTAATCAAACAGTTGATGGACCCCACTGACTTCCATTTTCTCCCTCCTTTGTGAATACTGACTTCTTTACATCTGTATCAACACCTAAAACATAGACAAGAATGACAGATGGACAGTTTATTGTTCATTATTGTCCAGATAAACTGTTGATAAACATTTCTGTTATGACTTGGCATTTCAAAGATTAATTTTAAACAATACAGTTTAAAATATTGAATTTATTAAAATTTCTGTGATCATTTAACCATAATCATGCAATATTTCATTCATTTTGTTTATCATGGGACATTAATTTTATTAATATGCAGTCAAACAATACACCGTATTTTATTACTGTGCTGTAATCCAAATCTTCAGGATGTGATGTTTTGTGAGGAACTGTTGTAGAGTGAGATTTAAAAGTTGTATGTGAATATTTATGACAGTCTAATGCAGTTCAACTTATGTTAAAAAGCAGCAAAGAAGAAGCTGTTGTTTGTGCATGTGAATCCACCTGTGATGTTGCTGTTGAACTCACTCAGAAAATGATCAATCTTTAATTCTCTGAGCTATCTTTCTCAAGTTATGACAGGAACAGATCCAAATTCAGACTTTTATTCAGGAATATTTATCTCCATTTTTAGGCTACTGATCGTAAAAAAACAAACAAACAAACAAACAAAAAAAAAACATCAAATGACTGGCAGCAGCGGCTGCCAAATGAAAACTGTAAAATTAAAGTAAAATATCCTTATTAATAAATTTTCCTTAAATGTTTTACAGAAAACACTGTTATTTTACAGGTATTTTCTGAATTAATTCAAATGACTGGCAGTAACAGAACATTAAACACTAATAGATCTCTCAAGACAAAGGGTTTCTGTATCGTGTGTTTTGTGGGTTATCATTGTGCTGAAGAGTAGAGCCTGTGCTTCAGTCAATGATGAGCTGAGAAACACTGATGTTATGCTGCATGTTGCTTTATTTCAGAGGCGGTAACTGTGTAGTTGCTGATGCAGTGACAAATATGCTCTTTCTTGTTAACTGCAAGATATTCACATTTACAGTGAATGATTGTTAGAAATGATAGTCATTGATAAGGCTCAGGTGTGGCTCAGTTTTGGGGTTTCTGGTTTATTTATGGCTGAGAATTGGTACCAACACTAAAACCTTTTCAGTCCCAGTGCAGGGCCAGTTATGGGTTAGTAACTGGCTGAGACTCGGGCCAGTTATGGCCCATGTGTGGCCCTTGTCTTTAATCCAGATCTGGGCCACTTGAGGGCCATCATTCTTTGCCGCATGTGGGCCGAGGGAAAAGGGGCTGTGTGGACCAGAGCTGGGCCAGAAAAACATTGCTATGTGGGAATAAGTTATAAGACTGGTGGTTGTTTTTATTTACATTGTTTTGTTGTGATTTAATTAAAACAAAAATCTTAAAGGAAAATTGAGATTATAAAACATCTTTAAAATCTGAATTAAAAGATTCTTCTAAAAATGCAAAAGACGAAATAATGAACATAAAGGTAATTGAAGGACAGCAGTAGACAGAGCAGCAGAAATTAGTGATCCATGATCTTCGCCCAAACGTCTGAAATAATGAAACTACTTTTGGTCGGCTTAAATTTGTGACAACACGGACATAAAATTAAACAAAAAGTGAGTGAGCTTTTGCAGTTAAATCAGTTGCAAATGGCCAAAAGAAAAATAGCTCATCATTATTTCATCAAAAGTTGTAGGCCTATTTATTTATTAAGCGGAATAATGCAAATCCTGATGGCCAATCAGCATCCTCGCGTCCCTAGCACAAAATGTTGAGAAAATGGATGGATTCCAATGCTGTAAGGAAAAATTTGCTATATTCAGTTTTCATAGAATTCCTTTTATTTTGGTATTACATCAAATTTCTGTTTTTTTAAAAGGAAATTTTATGTATTTTTTACAGAACAATGTAATTTTACATAAAATGTTGATTTATATTTTACAGATTTTTTTCTTCTTATCCTTCTCACTTTGGAATCTATTTGCAAATAATATTTGCATTAATTTGCATTAAATATTTTGTTAGTCACAAGACTGTTCACGTGATCAATGTGACAAACAAGTTAGGTCAAAAGTAATCTAAAAGTGATCCAAAAGTAGTCAGAATATATTACCTTAAATATGTAATGTAATGGATTACATTACTAACTACAATTTTTGTCATGTAATTTGTAATCAGTAACCAATTACAATTTGTAAGTAAACTACCCAGCTCTGCAATTAATGGGTCTCATTATATATATATATATCTCATATATAACTTTTTAACATGATTATAAGGCCGTACAGAGTATGTGCTTTTTTGCGTAGGAGTGCTTTCAGTTGTTCATTTATTTTGTCGTAGATTTAGAATGATTTTTACTACGAAATTTTTGGTGAATCGTGATTTGTTCTTAAAATCGTTCTTACGCACATTTCATGCACAAATTTGTGCATTTGCATGCTTAGTGAATGAGACCCAATGTATGTTAAAAGTAAAAAGTTATGGGATTATAAGGAGATTTTGTGTAGAATTACAGTAATAAACAGTAATTATAGGATAAGAAAGTACTGTTTTTTTTTTTTTTTTTTTTAGTTTATCAATGTTTTTTCTGACAGTTTTCTGTTTTTAAACTGACATTTTCTGGCGCCCCTGCTGCCATAAAATTACCCTTTTTTACGTTTTTTTTTTTTTTTTTTTTACAGTGCATATTATACTTTATATATTGTAACAGGTAGAATTGTGTGCTTCTGCTAAAATAAGGGCGTGCGGTTTATCTTTCACACAGGTGTGAGTGGAAGATGCATTCTGTAAAAAAAATTGCATCACACACCTGGAGTCCAGGTGGTGCCTGGGGAGTGATTCGGGGTTAGGTGCCTTGTTCAGGGGCACCTCAGTCATTTCCTGTCGTTGTCCTGACATTTCATCCTACCTGTCAGATTGTCCTACCTGGGCTTACTGCACATGCTGTACAAGTGCTGTACAAAAAAAGTGCTGAAATACAAATAACATCCAAACTTTAAGCAATTAGCAACCTCCCCCCGACCCCAGCTGGCGGCCTAAATACTGGTTACTGAATAGTATTTGATCAGAAGTAAAAGAATACAAGTTCAGACAAGACATCAGCTTATGATTTTGTTCAACTATTTTCCTTTCCAATATTTGTTCCATGTTGCTGCATGTCCCTGTGGTAGATTTTCCCCTACACACCTGACTTAAGTTAAACTGGGTATCACCTATAAATTTATACTCTATTAAGCGTACTACAATATCTGTTTGAGTCAGTCAACATCTCAACCTGTTTGAGCACTATCACTTGAGAATAAGATCTTTAGTGCTCCACTAAACACTATGAGTATAGAAGAAAGATTCCTTAGTGTCTAGTCTGCTGCGCAAACAAACAAACAAACAAACAAACAAAAAAGACTCCAGACAATGCCATAGAATATGCTTTAATCACGGCCGGAGGACCTCATATTAATCACAGACAATCCCACCAGCAAAATGAATACAACAGCTTATGGCAAAGCATTATACAATATGATTGTTTCAAATCCTTCTGTTACTAGGTAAAAGCACATTCAGATCTGCCCAAATGGGTTTATTAGTTTGTTGATTACTCAATATCTCATGGGGCTATTATATTTAGTTGTCTAGCTGTCCTTAAGTTTCATTTGCCCTTTTTCTTATATTCAGATATGATTCAGACACACACTGACTTTAGCCCAAGGTTTGGGGACATTTAGGTTTCAAAAGCATATAAATATTAATCCTGCAAGAAAGAGTAATGTTAGTTATGATTAATTAAAAATTCCATCACATCCCCAATTACCAAAGAAAAAAAAAAGACAAAGAAAAAAATATGTCACTGATGATGAACAGTTTCTGGACTTGCTCATGAGAGGGGCGTGCAAGAAACCTGTAAAACACAATAGTATAAAAATGTAACACTTTCATGTCCAAAACTTAAATGGTGTTTATAACAGAACATTCACCTTGATGGCCACAAAGCAAGTAGACAAAACTAAAATTCTACAACCATTATGATTTAAAAAACAAAAAAAATATTATTTCATATTAGAACACACATCCAGAATACCAACACTCACCATAAACAGTCACGTTAAATGTCGTTGACTTTATTCTTCTGGCAGGAAGGATTTTATTTAGATAATAAAGTCCAGAGTCTGTGATTCTGATGTTCCTGATGGTCAGAGATCTAGTTTTATAGTCCACCTGTAGTCTGTCTCCAAAAACCTCAGAATTAATATAATTACTATGAGCGTTAATGGGAGAATAAATGTCAGCATTTGCGGTATTTTGATCCAAAAGTCCACTTTATATGATCACGTCCCTCTAGTATGTTTAGAGTGACAGAATCTCCCTCAGTCCCGGATACTGACTTCATTTCATATATGCATAATCACCTGAAACACAGTCAGTAATGATAGATTAACTGAGAAAAACAGTTGCTACCTATCTATTATCTTTGGTATTATTAAAAATATTCTTGTTCTACCACAACAGCAAAAGGTGAAATCATGAACATACATCTATAATTACCATTGAAAAGCCATAAGAAAAGACAGGGCAGCAGATGTGAGTGATGCATATTCTTGCTCAAAAGTCCAAGTGTGTCTGAATGTGCAAACCACATTCCTTAAAATAACAGCCCCATCAGAGCCCTTCCCTTTCTAAATGCTTTTTCTACTTCACTGTCCTTGCTTTTAACCCCTGCAGACTTGTTTTTTCCCAGTGAGAAAAAAATGACCCACTTTGTGTGTTGTAGCATCAAGGCATCAGTGTGTGTGTGTGTGTGTGTGTGTGGTGGATTCCTTCTTATCATAAGCCTCTTCACTGCTTCTGTCTCTCTCTAAAGCCAATGAAAAACTAAGTTAAAATTTATAGTCACTTTGAAGACAAATAAAATTATATTAATAATAAATAAACATTAACGTTCATTAACAATGGAATTTGTAACTCTGTGTTTTAGCTTTGAAATGCTTGCACAAATTTCACAACCTGGCTGGCACACAACTTAGGGGCAGTTTACACGACACTGTTAAAACTTTTTATGTGTTTTGGCCATTCATTTACACAACGACGGAATATAATGGCAGAACCAATCCAGAATTCCCCCTTTAGATAAGAGCTCAACCTGTGGAAATGTAGGAAAATTGAGAAGTATCTGGATCAAACAAAATTACAGGTTTCATTGTGTGAAAACTATGAAAGAATTCAACTACTCCATCAAATGAAATAAAACATGTTTATTCTATTGCATGCATTTATATGGATTCATTGCACCACTCAGAAATAATCAATGCTGAAATGTGGTAAATTACAAAACAAACAAACAAACAAACGGAACCCCTGTAACTTGTTTGGCAACTGCATGAGCTCATATAGCTATATTCAAGTCTAGATCATTTCTAACTCATAGGCATTTTCTCTTCTCCACTTCTGTATGCAGTTTGAATTTTTGCACAAAATTGAGGCAGCAACCTGCATGCATTTTTTTTGAGTAAATTCAACCAGAAGTAGTATTTAGTAAATGGTATGAACTTATTTTTTTGATAAACATGTTTATTTAAGTTTTGTAACTTTTTTTAACTTTCAGATGTGGTGTAAATGTTAAGTTAAACCAAATCATTTTATAATGGAGAATCAATTATTACATTTAAGTTCATGCAACTACACCTTTTCCCTCCAAATAGTACAGAATGTTAAGATCAACCAACATAAATATTATTGCAAGTGATTTTGCCAAGTAAGACATGTTCCTGGATCAACATATTTTACAGCACCTGCTGCTGTATTTCAATCACTAAAAAAAACCCCGGGACCTTCTAAATCCCTAAACATGAAAAACAGTACTAAAACAGTGATATTAAAAGATCAATCTCAGCATACACCTTATTGACGATGCATATACAGGCGAACAGATGATATTGTTTATATCCTTTTATATTCTGAGTTCATCTGCTTGCCACAGGCATCATCAATATTTATTTGTTGATTACTTATTTAAATCCTTAACTCCATAAAAGAGGAATTTTTATTTAAAATTTGTGCACAATAGTACAAATAAAAAAGTAAAAGGATTATGAATTTAAAATGATTTTTTTTTTTTTTTAATAAATCCTGACGTGTGCTTTGGAAATGGGATGGATTGTGAGGATAATCTGTCAATCAAAGGTTGTTGCTCATTTCCAGCGTTGCTGTCTGCGACTTTATTGGATGCCTCTGTTAAAAAATGAACAATTCAAATGTACCATTATAATTTATACTTGTATTAAATGGTTTTCCCAGATAGCAAGCAATGATCGAAACAATGTTAAATCAATGTTAATGTGTCAACGTTAACCGCATTGAATCAATATCACTTTTGCACTCACAATTAATGTTGAAACAATGATGAAATTTCAACAAAAAAAATCAATGGTAATGACATTGAATCAATGTTACAATGTGATGTTGGTTCAACTTCATGCTTGCACTCTCAGAAAATGAAACACAACTACAACTGACTTAAAGCCACACAGCCTGAAATCAACTGAAAATAAAAGAGCTTCGAAAGAATGAAGGGTGTAGGGGTCAAAAAAAAAATTTTTTTGGAACGCACTTCTGCATCATCTTAACGAGACAATCAACGAACGAATTGCCTTCGTCGCACATTTTGTACGCTGGTTTATTTGTTTATTTTTGGTTTATTGCACCATGTTGTATATTGTGTCTATGTATTTTAAACATTTGAATGGACTGATAAAGGGAGCTGTAAAGTTTTTTTTGTTGAAGTACAATGTCTTTTTGATCACAATAATGTATCAAATCTAACTCGTAAATATTACAGTTGTATAGAAAAATACTATATATACATTTATAGGTAAAATCGAACTTCGAGCCTCCTGTACCCATTCTGTGATGCCAAACAACTTCCCTGTGCAAAGGATCATGGGGGCCCAAAGTGTCCATCAGTTGTACCCTTTGAAATCCTTCATTCCGAAGGGTCCTTTGAAGTGGCCAGTTTTGAGCACTTTGGTTTGGAATGACCCTTCAATATGGTGGGCATGACTGTTTTCACTCCAAAGTGCCCTTCGGAGGGCGATATATCCCGTTTGGAATGCACCATAGGCAAACCTGGATCAAATGAGTGGGATTGCATGAACTTCAATTACCTTTTATGAAATCGCTTTAGCCCCAACTTATTTGTTAGGTTCATTCCAATCAGGTGTTGGAGTTTAATTCTCGCTTTTCTTAGCGTCTTTTATGAAACAGCCCTCTGGTGGGGAATTTTGACTGGTCACAGTTTGACACTCAGCATCTGTTAAACACACAAATTCATCAAAATGAGATCTTCCTCTGAGTGACTGGCAGGCTTTCATTTGATAATTTATCCATACATGGATGTATATATTCTTTAATTAATTAATTTATTTATTTATTTATTAACATATATCCAATTCTGTACTTTCTCATCAAAATCTAGTACTCTTTGGTGTAATGGTATAATTATGTGATGTCCAAAGCTGCTAAATGATGCTACATCAAAAAACTAAAATTACAAATGAAAAGAAAAAAAGACTAAATATTGCAAATTATTGTGAACATAACAATTGTCAATATAGTGGTCAAGTTAGTTTTGCACAAAAGGCTCATATATAGGTAATACTTGCCTTCTTGTCTTTTTTGTTTATGTTTGCAGATACAGTATCCCACACCTACACTGACAAGAACAAGAGCAACAAGAGCAGCAAGACATATCTCCAGAATTTGATTATTGCTTTGGTCTGGAATTAACAAAAAGAAAACAGTAATTAGTGTAGGTAACTCATTCCAAACAGATTTAAAGCAAGCATATAGAGTAAATACAGCAGCAGTTATCTGAAGGCGGCATCAGTGGCAGCTTTAACACCCAAATAAGTATGACAATGAACACATTTAACCATATCAGATATCAGATAAAAACTATATAGCATGAAATTAGATTCAAAAATGAAAATCCAAAATGTCAGACCCTGCAAAATTTTGATCACACTTGACTAAATTTGTTTCTCTTGATCTTCAAGGTTTGTGTCCAAACCTTTGACTGTATGGTAAAATCATATAAAACATCCTGAGAGAAGTCAAGTCAAACACTGGCATACCTGAACAAAGTTCACTGATGACAAGATTTTTAGTCTCATTGATGAATGAATTGGAGACCACACAGCTGTAGCTGCCGTTATCCTTATAATCCAGATTCAGACATAAATAGTTGACATCAGACACACTGATGCTGGACAATAAACTGTTTCCTTTGTACCAGGTGAGATTAACGTTAGTCACATTCAGCACTGAACATTCCAGCACACATTCTGAGCCTGATGACGGACAATGATTAGAGTGATTGGAAATTTGAGGACTGGGCAGATGTTCTGGGGAACATAAGAGAGAGAGAGCGAGAGAGAGCGAGAGAGAGATGGTGGTAGCCTAATAAACAGAGGTGGAAAGTCCAGGGGTCAGAAAATAAAAGTCCTGCCATATGTTTATTCCATCCACTGAAGTAGTGTAAAAGTTAATATAATTGAGTGATGATTGACCATTATTGAAGACACCTCCCATATAGCAACATCATGTCGGCCCAGATCTGGCCCACATCTGGCACATGTGGCATGATGATCTGGCCCACATGATGCAATGAATCATGGTCCTTGTGTGGGCCACTTCTGTTTGCCAGATCTGAGCCACAAGCAAGCCATAGCAATGCTACATGTCAGCCAAGAGCAAAGAAATAAACCAGAACTGGACCTTATCTGAGCCACAAAATCTGTCTATATTAAGTATAGAGTCATCTGAGCCTTAATAAGCCTGTTAACAAGCAGAATCACTGAAGGAAAGAAGAGAACAGAAAAAGAGACGAGCAGAAACACAAGAACTACAACTGACTTCAGCCACAGCCTTAGATGAAATCAACTGAAGATAAAAGACATTAAATCTCTCAAGATCTCAACAGAGGATGATTAAACAACTCCACAAACAGCATCACCAGCTTCACTTATTACTAACCACACTGACTTTATTTATGTTAGACATCTACAAAAGTTGTTATTGAAAATTAACAGAGGTTTAACTCTGTTTCATTTGAAGTCACCATAATGGTGAATAGTTGTTCCATTAGTTGGGCTCTTAACTCTTATTATACATTTATCTTTTCTGCCGTGAAAGTGTGTTTGTTAAACATGTTTGCAGTAGCAAAGGAAGTTAAAGCAGAATGACTTCAGGTGACATCAAGCCATTTCATGACAACTACAAAACAATCATCATCTGATGTCATTTTGCTTTAGCTTTCTTTGCTGTTGCAAATCAGTCAGAAAAGACAAATGTATAATAAGAGTTAAGACCACAACTAATGGAACAACTATTCACCATTATGGTGACTTCAAATGAAACACATTAGAGTTCAACCTCTGTTAATTCTCAATAACAGCCTTTTTAGTGTAACAACCCTTGTTAAGTGTATTATGTGTGAATGGATTATGTGTTTATTAGTAATATATATATATTTAGGAATTAATAATTGTTGTTTATCATATTGAATATCAAACAGAAGTATTTTGGATGTGTATTACATGTTATATGTACCCAAAGATGGGGTGGCCCAAAAAGGGGCGGGGTTTGGCCTATATAAGCCAGGCCAAACCTAAAGACAGTACTTGTTTAACAAGTTGATGCAAGAGTGCTACCGCGGTGCCTTGAGCAAACCCAAACACCTTTTCGTATATTGTGGATACCTGTATATATCGTTGTTGGATTATTTTTTGGTTTATTTTCCCTTTTTGTTGTTTCTTTGGTACTTTGGATTTTTGTGGACACTTTAATATTTTCTTCACTGTGGACTAACTTTTGGCACTGTAAATAAATTATCATTTTCACATCCCCTCACGGACTTACATTTCCTCCCCGAAGGTGAGCTGGTGGGCTCGTCTTCATCACAATTACCCAGAATGCATTGTTTTCTATGGTATATTACTGTTTTATTGGAAACCAGCATGCTACAGTTAAAAATTGGCCTTTTTTACAGCAATTTTTACAGTGTATCACAATATCAGTTTTTGTTGGAGTGATTCTGGCTGTGGATGTAGCTGTAGGTCCGAAATGCTGTCACAACAAGGCCATACAAAATGGACAGGAAGACAAGTATCTAATAAAAACTGCATTCAAGAGAAGTGCAAAAATATCATTTTTATACATATAACTTTGAGATTGAGGTTTTACTGCTTTGAACAACAAAGAAATTATTTTTTAAGCAGTTCGGACTGATAAGGAAGAGATTCATTATGCAGAAACAACGTTTTGTGCATACAGTTATCTGTTTCTGTATGCAAAAAAAAAAGAAAAAGAAAATCTGTCTGTCTGAGGAAACTCCAGCTGCTACCACAGAAATCTGTTCGCTTACACATGATTGAGCGGTAGTTTTGTCATGTGTTTTTTTTCAGACATCACACAATGTTGCAATAAAGGCACTATTTTAAGACAGTGTCATCATTTTCAAGTGCCAGAATGTATTTCTTAGTTTCTGATTTATGTTTGGCCACAAGAAACAGGAAATGGAATTTACTGAATTGTAACTGAAAAGAAATTCAAGTAATTGCATTAGAACCCTCAAACTTTAAGAGATTAAAAAAAGTAGTTAAACACTACTTAAGATAATTTTAAGAACATCTAAGTTTACTCAACTGTGCTATTTTGAGACACCATGAGTATGAACTAAAATGTGCTTTTAACATACTTTTTCATTTAACATACATCTTTCATACAAAGATGGGTTCAAGTGTACTTCAGAACCTGAAAAGCAACAACAGTGTTACAAATGATCTTCATCAAATTGGTTGAGGGCTATGTTTTCCAATCATTCTTCAATTAAATCTGCAATTACAGAAAAGCAGTTATTTGCTTGCTGTTAAAATCAGACATGTTGATCTATTTTATCAGCACAAAAACATTTTCTGAAAACACCTACAAACACTGAAAAAAGAACATCTCAACAAAGTCAAGCACACAACTAAAGTAAACGCTCATCTCCATGATAGTGACCTAAAACGAAACATTTTCAATAAGATATCAACATCTAAACCTCTGTTAATTCTCAATAAGAACTTCTGTAGACGTGTGACAGAAATAAAGTCAGTCTGGTTAGTAATAAGTGAAGCTGGTAATGCTGTTTGTGGAGTTGTTTAACCCTTTAACTGTCACGGTCCCGCTGGCCGGACGCCTCCCAACCAGTACACCCACGTAGGCCCCACATAGTTTAGCCCAGAACATTACTCAGTGTGAACACTACAGGCTGTTGAATGTAACACTGAATCTGTGTTGGAGTTAATGAGATAATTAGATGATGACGAACAGAAAGGACAGAGGAACAACAAGATCTATGACTTCAGCCACAGCCTTAGATGAAATCAACTGAAGATAAAAGACATTAAATCTCTGAAGATCTGATTAAACAACTCCACAAACAGCATTACCAGCTTCACTTATTACTAACCAGATTGACTTTATTTCTGACATGCATCTACAAAAGTTGATATTGAGAATTACCAGAGGTTTAGATGTTGATGATTTGTTGAAAATAATAGTTTTGTTTGATGTCACCATTATCGAGGTCAGTGTTTGCTTTAGTTAGGCAGTTTTACTCTTGACTTCTTTAGTGTTAGTTTTTCTCTGGCTGTTGTAGCTGTTTGTAATGGGAAGACAAACAAGAGAAAATGTGATTAGCTACTATTAGCTGCTTTGTGATAAGAATACAATTATCATGTAGTTGTTTAATTCACTGTTCAAATGACCAAAAGGTACCAACTTGGGTATTTTAAAATTTAAAAAATGTGACGATACCTTAGCCTATTTTGTGTGCTGTTGAGCGGATTCTTAAACATCTCTGATTGGCCATTGTGTGTTCACACACTCAACATATCCTTCTGAGACCCAGAAAAAAAAAGTTTTTTGAATTTAGTATTTTTTCACATCATTATATTGTTTGGAGCATAAGAAACAAATTAAAAAATTATATTTTATTCATATGTTATGCTATGTCCTCTGTAGTGGACACCAGGACTAAGTTGTATAGGCAAAAACAATGGGATTTTTTTTTCTTCGATTTTTAGGCTTCAGTATTGTTTTTAACCAAACTTTTTATAAAGATGATTCTCAACTATGTTATGAAAGATATAATGGAATTAATTGATATACCATTTTACTTTATGCAATATGTGGGTAAAATAGTCATACATGGATTTTCCCATTCAATACAATGTATCTATACACTGTATCTAATTTGCATATTAATGTATTCTTGGAGCAACATGTAATGAAAAAAGAAGTGTAATAATGGGAGTAATAATTGGCAACATTTTCATGATAATATGTAATAATTAATAGGAATATTGATATATAATTTCTTTCCCTATTCACTTGTTGTATCTCCTAAAATGCCTGATAAACATGATTTAAGTCCTGGTGTCCTCTACAGAGATCATGTATGAAATCAATGTCCTGTTTCGTAACAGAAAGTCATATTTTGATTTGAAACCTCATAACATTTTCCTGAGATGTTGATTTATAACAAACAATTTGAAAATTAATCCGATTTAAATGATAACTATAAAATATTATCATATTTCCATAAGAGTGCTAATTTTCATTTTCAGTCATATTTAAAGACCAAGAAGTTGTTGTTGTCATGGCGAAACCTCTAAAAATTTGGTATCTCTGCAAAGCCCTGAATGTGCTCTTTACAGAACATCCAGACTTAAAACTGTGACATGTATGATATTAGAGAAAATCACTAAAATATAATGTCCACTACAGAGGACAGAAGTCTATTCCCAGATCCCAGGAGGATATATATATCTGTGACTGGCTACAATGATCAATGCTTCCAAAACATGTTGTAAACAGTAAAATGTAGACTGATATGAATCCACTGAGATGTTTGTTTTCAAACACTCCTGTGTATGTCTGTGTAAGGCGGTGTTTGGTGAAGATCATCAAAGATGTCTATTTACAACATGTTTGTCACATCAACGGTATAAAAGCTGAAGTGAGTCCAGACTTTGAACTTAAACGTGGCTGGGACTTTTATTATTTTACTCACACTGCTGTCCGCCATCCTGTTAAAAACCTCTTTTTCTTAGGCTAGTTAACTTATGTTCATGTTTTTCTCATTCATGTGTTGAGCGCCGCCTTGAAGAAGCGATGCTGGGAGCAGGGAAATCTATTTAGAGTGCCTTATTTTATTAATTAAAACATCGATATTTGACGCCAGTGTATCGATTCTCGTATCGCAAGGACAATGATATATCACCCTATCAATATTTTGTCCCACCCCAAATGGACACTGTTGCATTCTATATGGCTGTGTCCAGACTCCATGAATTTGTGGTCAATAATGTAAATTACTTAAGTAGAAAAAGTAGAAACATGAAAAAAAAGCTCCAGAAAAGATTGACTTACTTTATACTCAGACAAACAATCAATTATCCATTCTCTCACGCTTCAATTTCCACCTATTCTCATCACAGGTACAAATATTTTGATTATTCTGGCGAAAAATAAATTCTCCATCTTCTCACGCAGCATCATCTACACTGTAAAACCTTGTTGTAAAAAATGTCCAAATTCTGACAATAACATTTTCCATTAAAACAGTAATATACTGTAGAAAACAATGCATTCTGGGTAATATTTTTGAGAAAATAGCCTATAGGAATATACTGTGAATTAACAGTGCTCAAAGTCGACACTCAGAGGTTCCAAATCTCACCCTGTACCCTCATTCACCATTTCCTTACATTAGTTCACTAATATAGTACACTTGAGAGAGTGAATGAAAAGAAGTGAGTGGATTCAGACACAGACACCTGATATGCAGAATAACTGAAGGACTGAGAAACAAGACCAGAAAAAGAGAAGAGACAAGCAGAAACCAGGGATGGGCAGTATTTCAAATGAATGTATTTGAAATACAAAATACTATTTTGTATTTAAATACTTTTGAAAAAAATCAAATGTATTTTGTATTTAAATACATTTAAACTTAATATTTTTATATTTTCAAAGTACATAAAATACTTTTTGCCAGTCAACCTCTTTATTAGGCAGCTGATTTCAACTAGTTCAGATGTGCCTTTTTCATACATGTGAGCTGCAGCAGTATGAGTGCATCTACAATTGGGTGAACAAATGATCTGGATTCCTGTAAAGAAATAAGGAATAATGCTACCTTCGCATTCAAGTGCTTTGCTGTCAGAAAGAATAGGAGTCATGGAGGACACCGGATTTCTTGGGGAAATCTTGGTAAAGCCAAAATGTATTGAAGATATTTAATTTAGAATAAAATGTATTGTCCTATTCATTAACAACCATATAAATATTCACAGCCCTATTTAGTCAGCTTGTTGACGATTCTGTTTTTTTTTTTGTAGTCAACTTACAGAAAAAAACGGAACTGGCACTAAGTTTGTTCCATAAGTAGAATAGGGAAGGCGTAGGGCATACAGCGTAAACTTTTTGAAGAATACGGAAGGCAATCTGGCTGAAGCACTTGCGAGGCGATCATTTGTGTTTATAAAGCATATACATTTAAAAACAAATTTTCGAAAATGACCGATCGTTTCGCTAGATAAGATCCTTATTCCTCGTCTGGTATCGTTTAAAGCCCTTTGAAGCTGCACTGAAACTGTAATTTTTACCTTCAACCGTTTGGGGCCAATCGAAGCCCACTATAAGGAGAATAATCCTGGAATGTTTTCATCAAAAACCTTAATTTCTTTACAACTGAAGAAAGAAGGACATTGACATCTTGGATGACATAGGGGTGAGTAAATTATCAGAAAAATTTTATTTGAAAGCGAACTAATCCTTTAATAGTGATACTTTATTGGATGGCCAGTTTCACATGTCTTTTTGTGTATTTTCAAAATAATAAAAATGTAATTTGTATTTAAATACATTTTTCCAAACAGTATTTTGTATTTGTATTTAAATACATTTTTCACATAGTGTTTTGTATTTTTTATTTTAAATACATTTTCATGTATTTATGCCCGTCTCTGGTGTAATCGTCATGGTCTGATTCACTAATCTCTTTTCTAATCTTTGATATTATGGGCATTTTATTTTTTCTGATTATAGCATATCTGTGATTCAACAACATGACATCCAGCCAGAGGTGGAAAGTCCAGGGGTCAGAAAGTAAAAGTCCTGCCATATTTTTATTCCACCCACTGAAGCAGCGTTAAAGTTAATGAGATAATTAAGTGATTAATTGAGTGATGACTGACAATTATTGAAGACACCTGATGTTAACAAGCAGAATCACCAAAGGAGAAAATAACAATTTTTAAGACATCATCATAGAGATCATGGTTTGCTTTAGTTGGGCTCTTGACCCTTGGTTATGTTTTCACATAATCGTTATTTGATCTGAACCACCAAACTCATTTAGAGTCCAATTGCTGAGTTAGATTTACATTAGTCTTGTGATTCTACAGCAGCAGATGCAGCTTTTTCAAAACAATCCAACAAATTTCTTAAAATTTGTTCTGTTTAAAAAAAAGAAACACTTTCATTGGGAGACATAGACATCAAGAATCAGCCTGTGAATCTCAACAATGGTAAGAATAATAAAGCATGTTGCAGTGCATTCTGGGTGCCACCAATCAAAATTCATCCATGGTTTCCATCATGCATTGCTGCATGAATAAATAATGAACTGAATTGTCTTAGTAATTTCCTTTATTGTCACTATTTTATTTTTTGCTATTTTTATGTGACTTTTTAGTAGCTTGTTTTCTAATGTTCAGAGTTGATCTGTTTATCAGAATATGTTGCTTGTCACCGTCGTTGAGATTCACAGGCTGATTCTTGATGTCTGTGTGTGCCTGGAAGAAATCAGAACAATTTTAATTATAATAACTTTTATCTTTGAATTGTATTGAAAAAGCTGATCTTCTGCTGTAAAATCACAGAGCTGCTGTAATTAATAATGTAAATCTAACTCAAAGATTGGGCTCTAAATGAGTTTGGTGGTTCAGGTCAAATAATGTTTATTAACCAACACCACCTGATCCTTTTTTCTTTGTTTGTCTGGCTGTTATAAGCCAGTTACAACAGTCCAAACAAAACCTAATATTAAAAAGTCAAGGGTCAAAAGCCCAACTAAAGCAAACACTGATCTTTAAAAATTGTGATTTTCTCCTTTGGTGATTCTGCTGGTTAACATCAGGTATCTTCAGTAATTGTCAATCATCACTCAATTAATCACTTAACTATCTCATTAGCTTCAACACTGCTTCAGTGGGTGAAATAAAAAATATGGCAGGACTTTTACTTTCTGACCCCTGGACTTTCCACCTCTGCATCCAGCAATGTTTCAGCAATCAGCTGTTTTGAAGAATATTGAAGTCATATAGTGCATAAAACATTTTGAGCTCCTGCATAACTTAGACACAGACATCAACAACGGTGACATTCAAAAGTTTAATATCGCAATGCATGCTGGGTGCCTGCATAGTACAAAACTCCCAGCATGCACTGCAGCATGAATAAATGATGCAGCTGAATGGTCTTTTTTATTGCCACCATTGTTATGATTCATGTCCTGATTTTTGATATCTGTTTGTCTGAATGGTACTGTAGCTGTTTTTTTTTTTGTTTTGTTTTTTGCATGATGTGTCTAAAAAAGTTCTTCATTGTAACTGAGTGTTGTTGAAACTCTTCCTATTGTTGGATACAAGGATTAAACACAATATAAGATCAGTGAATCAAGAGACTATGTGATGGCTATATCATTATCAATACATAACTATTGGCATTCAATGATCATTATGTTTTTTTTTTTTTTTTTTTTTTGCACATCAAAAAACATGGCTTACAAAGCAGTCAGAGAGCAAAACGCTGATCTCCATGATGGTGATATCATACCAAGCATTTAAACTGTTAATTCTCAATAAGACCTTCTGTAAAAAAAAAAAAAGTCAATCTGGTTAGAAATAAGTGTAATAATGTGTAATGGCTGGAAGTCAGTTGTAGTTCTTGTGTTTCTGCTCGTTTTTTTGTGTTCTTGTTTCTCTTCCCTACAGTGATTCTGCTTGTTAACAACAGGTGTTCATCATTAATGCTCGATCATCACTTACATATTCACTTAATTATCTTACTGCAACACAGCGTCAATGTTACGTTTACTCTTTGTGCATCTTTTTTAAATGAATATTTTTAGTGGATTCAAATGAAATAAGCTCACAGTAGTAATATGCTCACATAGTAAACATGTCATAAATATTTGTTTATAAATTTAAATGGCAGTTGGACAATTTAAAGGAATTTCTGCAAATGAAATGAGTTAACTTAAGTTTTAATTTAGTGCATGGTATCTTTACAGTAACATACTGTAGATTACAGTAAATTACTGGCAACAGTATTGCCAGTATTTAAATGTAAAAAAGCCTGGTAAGGTCTAACAGTGTATTTATCATGCTTCAAAGGCAAACTGATGCTCACAAAAGCTTAAATATACACACAAATTCACTCCAACATCTTTTAATGTTCTACATTAAACCCAGAATAGTAGACAAAATAACTAAACGTGTTTGGAGAGAAATTAAAATGTAGGCTATTTGCTTGACCTAGAAGTTTAAAATAAGCGCAGAAGAAAAAGTAAATCAATGCAATGCCTCTACATTATGATACTGAATTATGAAAGAAACAGAAAACTGCTGTATATTTACAGTCACTCTGTAAAAGATATTGCGTATTATTGTTTTATGAAAATACAGTATAATACTGTTGGAAATAACCTGTAAAGTTTTACAGTATAACTGTGTATGATTTTGCTGTTTTTTTTTGTTTTTTTTTGCTGAGACAGATATAAAACAGACAGCGATACCAGTGAAGGAGGGAAATGCCGTCACTCTACATGCTAATTTAGACATACAGGAGACAGATCATGTATTGTGGATGTTTCAAAACACTCTCATTGCTGAAATCACTAAAAAAACTATTAATCTATATGACTGTCATGATGGGAGATTCAGTAACAGACTCCTGCTGGACGGTAAAAATGGAAATCTCATCATCGTAAACACCAGCAAATCACACTGTGGGTACTATAAACTACAGATCAACAGTATACCTTCCAGATGCTGGGGTTTCAAAGTTACTGTTTATGGTGAGTAAACCATAAACATTTCAGTTCTAGTCTGAATTTAATATTAAAGTACATTAGAAAGAGAGAGAGTGAAACACAATAAAACAGGGGTCAGCAATTAAGTTTGGCATCGGGCCAAAAAAAATTTTCACCACTAGATGGCGGGCCAGAACATAGTCAAAGGAGACTTGAATAAGCCCATTAATGGCATGTTTGAGTCATGCTCTTAACGAACTATGTTTTATTTCCTCTTTTCATATTGTGAAATAATAAATGTATATCATTTTAATTTGCTTGTTACACAATGGAGCCTAACTTATTGTAATAATTATTTGACGTAGCCAACTAAACTGCATTTATTTAAATTGTTTGCGTGCTGGAGGTACGTTATTACATCATGTGCAGCGTGATGTTAACATTTAAGCTCTGGTGAGAGAAAATGGCACTATCAAAGAGTCTAAAGAGGAAAGTTGACAGCAAAAATAGGGCATACAAAGAAGAATGGAAAGACAACTATGTGTTCATCCTACCTGGTTTTGTGAATACAAAGCCGGTGTGTCTTATCTGCAACGAAGTTGTCGCTGTTTGCAAAGAATATTAGGGGCCGTTCACATGTCTCGTCTAGAAACGCGTGGAAAACACGCCCGCGCCTCTTTCTCCTCCTTTCCAAAGCGCTTGCGCTCCCGTGGCATCTGTCGTTGCTATGCAACCATGAACTGCGCTCTCCAGACAGATCTACTTCAGAACCAGCCGCTATCAAAATAATCTGGCTGCAGGCCCGGGCCAGATATTATTGCTGGCGGGCCAGTTTTGGCCCGCGGGCCGCCTATTGCCGACCACTGCAATAAAAGATGATGAATAGAAAATATAGAGAGAGACAAATAGTCTATACCATCAATCTGATTGATGTACACATCTCAATATCAGTGAACAATGAAAACTAATCAAGTTCAATTTTTCAATTTTTGATCCTGAGACAAAATCATTTGTTTCTCCTCTCATGTTTTCCAGCTCATCTGCCAGTTCCGGTCATTACCAGAGAGTGCTCTTCATCATCCAAATGTTCACTGCTGTGTTCAGTTGTGAATGTGAGTCATGTGACTCTCTCCTGGTACAAAGGAAACAGTTTATTGTCCAGCATCAGTGTGTCTGATCTCAGCATGACTACAATGATAAACACAGATATCAGCATATGAGTCTCAACAATGGTGACAATAAACAAAATATTTAGACAATCAGATCAGCTGCATCCATGCTCGGATGCATTCCGGGAGTTTTGTACTATAGTACCCAGCATGCATTGCGGCTACATGACACTTTTGATTGTCACCATTGTTGAGATTCATGTGCTGATTCTTGATGTCTTTGTGTGTCACCTCAAAGAACTTTTTTTTTTTTTTTTTTTTTAAATTTTATAATTTCTGCAATACAGCTGGATCTCATGTCACAAAAACACAGGGTTTGTAATATTAATGGCACAAAACAACTTTTACATTTAAACAACATCAGTGATTCAGGCCATTTCACAACAATTATAAAACCATCCATAGCTCAGAGCCAACGCCTGTCCTCTTTTTAATTTTTGTTGTTATTGGGAATGTGTTTGACAAACATGCTATCACAGTAGCCAGCATAAACAAACACAAAGTAAAAGTTAAGAGGCCAACTACTGGAAACATCAATCTCAATCATGGTAACCTCAAATGAAACAAACATGAGAGTTAAAGTTCTGTTAATTCGCAATAAGAACTGCTGTAGATGAATGACAGAAATAAAGTCAGTCTGGTTAGTAGTAAGTGAAGCTGGTGATGCTGTTTGTGGAGTTAATCATCCTCTGTTGGGATCTTGAGATTTAATGTCTTTTATCTTCAGTTGATTTCATCATAGCTGTGACTGAAGTCAGTTGTAGTTCTTGTGTTTCTGCTTGTCTCTTTTTTTTCTGTTTCCTTCCTTCCTTCAGTGATTCTGCTTGTTAACAGGCTTGTTAAAGCTGAGATGACTCTATAAATAATATATAAAGATTTTGTGTATCAGATAAGGTCCAGTTCTGGTTTATTTCTTTGCTCTTGGCTGACATGTGGCATTTCTATGGCCTGCTTGTGGCCCAGATCTGGCAAACAGGAGCGGTCCGCCCAAGTGCCATCATTCCTGCCACATGTGGCCCAGATCATCATTCCGTATGTGCCAGATGTGGGCTGGATCTGGGCCGACCCAAAGTTGCTATCTGGGTAAGCAGTTATAATAGCAAAATATGTGGGGGAGCATTGTGATGAGCTTTGGCTCTCATCACCATTGTATTTGGTGGTTGTCAGTGTATTACAAAGGCACAAATAGGTTGGTAAATTAACATTATATCAGTTTGTGAAATACATTTTTCACTGTAAATTTAAAAAAAAATTTAAACTGTAAAATAGACAGTATTAAGTGTTGTCCCCTAAAACCTAAAACGTTTTTTTTTACGGTAAAGTTTTAATGTAAATTTTATGAGGATTTTTTTACAGTGGTGCTATAGTGTGACAATACTGTATTGAAATAGGTAGCACTTCAAAGTTAATACCCAATCAGATCTAGTTAGCACATCATTTGTAAAGAAAGAGAGAAAGAGACAAAGAAAAGAGGAGGCAAAGAGAGAGTGACCCATGAAAGCGAAGAGCCAGAGAATAAAAGAGACCGAGCAACAGTTCACTGATTCTTGAGATAAGGGAAAAAACATGTCCTACACACAAAAGTCCTTTTTATGTAAAAAATAAATAAATTCATCAAAATAAAAATACTGGCTGTTGAATGTAACACTGAATCTGTGTTGGAGTTAATGAGATAATTAGATGATGACGAACAGAAAGGACAGAGGAACAACAAGATCTATGACTTCAGCCACAGCCTTAGATGAAATCAACTGAAGATAAAAGACATTAAATCTCTCAAGATTTGATCAAACAACTCCACAAACAGCATTACCAGCTTCACTTATTACTAACATGCATCTACAAAAGTTGTTATTGAGAATTACCAGAGGTTTAGATGTTGATGATTTGTTGAAAATAATAGTTTTGTTTGATGTCACCATTATCAAGGTCAGTGTTTGCTTTAGTCAGGCAGTTTTACTCTTGTCACCACTTTGTACTTTTTTTTTTTTTTTTTTTTTAAGAAAACACAGATATCAAGCTTATGAATCTCAATAATAGTAACATACTTCATGCCACAATGCATGCTGGGAGCCACCATAGTATAAAAAAAACTCCCAGCATGCATTGTGGCATGAAACATGTCACCATTGATGAGAATCATATGCTGATTCTTGATGTCTGTGGGTGTGTCTAATCTTTTTCAAAAATTAAGTTTCAAAATGTCTGATCTGTGACATGATGGTTCTGTTGGTGAAAATAATTTGCTTTCAGTCAGTGATGGCATTAGACGACCAGTTTTTTCTTTGATGGTATAAACCATATTGTTTGACTGCTTCTGTTTATGATCTCCATTGAAACAAATTATGTTTTGATAATTATGGTTACGAAGACCACAAACTTAACATAAAAACCAAGAGTCAAACTGCCCAACTAAAGAAAACCCTGATCACCATAATGGTATCCAAATATTTTCAATAAACTTCAACATCTAAACCTGTTAATTCTCAAAAAGAACTGTAGACGAATGACAGAAATAAAGTCAGTCTGTTTGTAATAAGAGAGATTTAATATATTTTCAGTTGATTTCATCAAAGGCTGTGGCTGGAAGTCAGTTGTAGTTCTTGTGTTTCTCTTTCCTTCAGTGATTCTGCTTGTTATCATCAGGTGTCTTCAATAATCAAACAATCATCACTCAATTAATCACTTAAGTATCTAATTAACTCTTACATTGCTTCAGTGTTACTTTAAACACCCTGCTGATGGTTCCCATATGAACACTGAGTGGTGTTGCAGCATAACTTACTGGGTAAAAGTTGTAAACAAATGGTTAAATACAATATGTTAATTCCCATGGTTATTTGAATGTGAAGGTTGTGGCTTGTGTGGTCTTGATCCTGATACTCTGGATATATGCTATTACTTATGTACCTTGCTAGAAATTGTCATTTTTACACTAATTACAGTTTTTTATTGTTCAGAACCAGGTGGTCAGAGCCAGCAGCTGATGATATTTGGTTGGGGTGTTGCTGGTGTTTTACTTATTGTCCTGGGTATCACATGTGTCTGGAACTCTAGACAAACAAATCAAATTGGCAAGTACCTACAGATGATATATGAGCATTTTGTAAATATTATTTATGTTTGCATATAGTGGAGGAATAACATTTAGCCTTTTTTGCCTTTGTAATTTGAGTTTTATGATGTGACATCTTTTATCAACTGTGGACAGGCTGTTACAAAACACATTGATCAAAAATTCCAGTGTTAAATTAACTCTCCAGGGAGTATATGTGAGACCACACTGAAGCAGTGTTAAAGTTAATGAGATAATTAAGTGATTAATTGAGTGATGATGATTGACCATTATAGAAGATACCTGATGTTAACAAACAGAATCACTAAAGGAGAAAATTACAATTTTTAAGTCACCATCACAGAGATCAGGATTTTGTTTTAGTTCAGCTCTTGTGCCTTGACTTTTTAATATTAGAGTTTTCACACAATTATTATTTGACCTGACTCACCAAAACTCATTTAGAACCCAATCTCTGAGTCAGATTTCTTTAAAATTGTTCTGATAGAGAGGTTAAAAAAAACTATTGCTATTTTTATGTGACTTTTTAGTAGCTTGTTTTCTAATGTTCAGAGTTGATCTGTTTATCAGAATATGTTGCTTGTCACCGTCGTTGAGATTTACAGGCTGATTCTTGATGTCTGTGTGCCTAAAATAAAGATTTTTTTTTTTTTTAATCAGAACAATTTTTACCTTCAGATTGTATTGAAAAAGCTGATCTTCTGCTGTAGAATTACAGAGCTGCTGTAATTAATAATGTAAATCTAACTCAAAGATTGGGCTCTAAATGAGTTTGGTGGTTAATAACCAACACCACTTGACCGTTTTTTTCTTTATTTGTCTAGCTGTTATAAGCCAATCACAACAATCCTAACAAACCTAATATTAAAAGGTCAAGGGTCAAGAGCTCAACTAAAGCAAACGCTGATCTCTATGATGCTAACTTAAAAATTGTGATTTTCTCCTTTGGTGATTCTGCTTGTTAACATCAGGTATCTTCAATAACTGTCAATCATCACTCAATTAATCACTTAATTATCTCATTAACTTTAACACTGCTTCAGTGGGTGAAATAAAAAATATGGCAGGACTTTTACTTTCTGACTGCAGTACTTTCCACCTTTCAAGCCTCTGAGAATTACTCACAAGAACACTGCTGAGAAATGACTAAAGAGTAAAAAAATTCTTGGCTCAAAGCTTAAAAGTTAGTTATCAAGCATCTCAGTCATAATTTAAGTGAAGTGTAGGACTAAATCTTAAGTGTTAGTCTTAAAGATGATTCATGAGACTGCTGTGCCACAAATGGGATTTTGGATGACGACATAGGCACGGACCAATCACTGAACAGATTTCCTTATTTAAGAATATTCTCAGATAAATTCACATTGAATAGTGAAATTCCTAAGGGGAGTTTACATTCTCGACACATTTGACAATAAAGAATTTTCAAGAGAATACTGTAGCGCCTCGCTACTAAGAGAGACCAGGCGGGTTTTTCCTCGTTCTGAGATTTTATTAAAGAACTGCAGAGTTACTGTTATGGCCGTAACCCACGCCGTACACACAGAAAACAAAAGGGATCTATCTCCTGCTCTGGCTCCTGCTCTGGCTCATCTCTTAGCTCTCAACTCTCTCCTGCCACCTGACCCCCTGAACCCCGCCCCTTAAAGTGAACAAGGGACTAACAGCTAGAACCACTTCTTATTAAATTAACACTGTTGAACATCTTCACATTAACTAGTGTCTTCCTGCATTCGTAATGACATTACACTGCCCCCCCTCCTAATAAGATGAACCCTCGTCCTCGAGGGGGCAAACAAAGTCTTTGAGGTGCCCAGGCCGGCGTCTCTGCCTCCTCGGCCGCATATTCGGCTGAATGTCCGAGCTTGCAAGGGCACGGGGGGTTGGGACATGGGAAACAGTGGGAAGTCCAAGGGAAGTGGCTGAATGTGGGGTGTTTTGGACAGGGGACCCAGGAGCAACTGGTGTGTGGGGCACAGGAATGGGATCAATGTTGTTTTGTGAAGCTGGGGGGGGTGGGCTTCCTCTTTTCAAAAGAGACTATCAGGTTACCACGATATGGGGCCAGCCTGTCTCTGTGCAGGGCTACCTTCCTGCCTCTAGGCAGCATCTGCACCCTATACACTACCTCTCCCACCCTCTCTAGAACCAAGCAGGGCCCCACCCAGTGGCAATCAAGCTTTGGGGGGCGTCCTCTTTTCTTTTTTGGGCTGTACACCCATACTGACTCACCAGCCTGGAAGTCCCTTCCCTTGCTCCTAACATCATAGTTCCTCTTTTGTCTCATGCCAGCCTTTCCCAATTGATTCCTGGCAAACGCATGGGCTGTTTCCATCCGATCCTGCAACTGCCTTGCATACTCTGATCCAGCTGGTACAGCCGGTGTGTCAGGAGGCTTCCCGAATGAAAACTCTGGGGGGGTCCGAAGCTCACGCCCCAACATAAGCAAAGCAGGTGTGCACAGTGTGGAGTCCTGTACCGCAGATCTGTAGGCCATAAGAATGAAAGGAAGGTGTGTATCCCAGTCCCGCTGATGGTCAGCTGTAAGGATGGCTAGCTGCTAGGCCAAGGTCCTGTTAAATCTTTCAACAAGGCCGTTGCTTTGGGGGTGCAGAGGTGCTGTACGTGTTTTCTCCATGCCAAGTCGTTCACACAGGGCCGCAAACAGCTTGGATTCAGAATTCCTCCCCTGATCACTATGAATAACTTCTGCCATACCGAACCTGCTGAACATCCCCTCCACCAGTGCATCTGACACCCCGAAATGGCCGGACCCTGTACTCCCATGAAAAGAGGTTAACACTGCTTCCCTCATTTTTCTGGGCACTACCACTTGCCATCTGTCCTCTCCGGTGGCGGGCTCCTTCCATGCCCGCTGGAGCACTCCATCACTCAGCCGCAGTGACTTGAATTTGGACCACAGTCCCTTTGTGACCAACGAGCACCCTGTAATTTCCCCCCAATCGGGTCTCCGCTGTGCCTCCAGCCAACGTAGCACAGGCCTCAGGTCCTCATCTTGCTCCTGCTGCAACTTCCACTCTGGTGTGTCAACCACTCTCAGTGCCGCACATGAAGGTTGTGCTGGTTCGTTCTCTATACACAGTTCCCTCTCCTGTGTCTCTCTCTTTTCACAGTGACGGCAGCCCTCAGCAACACAGGGGCGATGTGACAGAGCATCGGCATTGGTGTGGCTAGACCCGGGTCTATGAACTACTGAAGTCGTACGACTGGAGTTCTTCCAGCCATCGTGCCACTTGCCCTTCAGGCTCTTTGAAGGACATTAACCATTGAAGCGCAGCATGGTCTGTCCTTAACGTGAATGGTGCACCACACAGGTAGTATTTGAAGTGTCTCACTGCCATTACCACCGCAAGGAGCTCACGTCTGGTGACGCAATAGCGTCTCTCGCATTTATTAAAGACCCTGCTAAAGTACGCCACCACCTTTTCCCCGTCAGGTCTTTCCTGCGATAACACCGCCCCCATGCCGATGTTGCTTGCATCTGTGTCTAACACAAAAGGCAGTGCGGTGTCAGGTGGAACCAGGACTGGGGCTTCGATTAATGCTTGCCACAGGGTATCAAATGCCTTCTGACACTTGTCAGTCCAGACAAAGGCATGATCTTTTTGCTGGAGGCGGAAGAGCGGTGCCCCTATGCAATAGAACCCCTTTACAAACCTCCTATAGTAAGAGGCTAGTCCCAGGAAACTCTTCACTTGTCTCAGGTCAGTAGGGGTTGGCCAGTCTCTGATGGTGTGAATTTTTTCCTCCAGGGTGCCTATGTCCTCCCTGCCCAACTTGTGTCCAAGGAACTCCACCTCTCGCCTCATAAAATGGCATTTATCTGGATGTAGTTTCAGGCCTGCCGCTGCCACTCTTCCCAGCACCCGACGGAGAGAATCGAGAGCTTGGACTAGGAGATCATCCAGATATACAAGACATTCACAGCGAGGGACTCCAGCCAACACTTTGTCCATTAGTCATTCAAACGTGGCAGGAGCATTGCAGAGCCCGAAAGGAAGGACCTTGAACTGCCAGAGGCCCCTATTTGTGCGGAATGCGGTTTTAGGAGCGGACTCAGGAGACAACGGCACTTGCCAGTAGCCGCTCCTCAAATCAAGGGTGGAGAAGCCACCAAATCGAGGGACTCATCCACTCTAGGCAGGGGGTACGAATCCTTTTTTGTGACTTTGTTGAGCTGCCTATAGTCTATGCAGAATCGCCACCTGGGACTATTTTTCCGTGGCACCATGACGACTGCTGAAGCCCATGGGCTCTCTGAGGGCTCAACTATACCCGCCTGCAGCATTTCCTCCAACTCCTTATCCGCTGCTTCCTGCCAGGCCAGAGGGAGATGACGTGGCCTTACTCTTATTGGGCTGGCATCTCCTGTGTCAATAACATGCTGCACTAAGTGGGTTAAGCCCACTTCATTCTCATCAAGAGCAAAAGTGTCCTTAAAGTTCTCCATGACCTCCCACAAGCGCACTTTTTGTTGCTCACTTAAGCCATCACAGTTTTTGGACCAAATGTCTCTCACAGCCGAGAACCGAGTCTCTCTCTCATCATTGCACAGCCCAACATCCGAACAATAGCCATTCTGTATAGACGGAAAAGGGAAGGAAGGGGATGCAGCATTACAACCGGGATCGTGGTGCATGTACCCATCTGAAGTAATGGGCGGTGATTTCACAGAGTGAGGTGGTGGCCCAAAGGCTGGGTTTTCTACACCAAGGGCATGCCTGGATGTGTCTGCTGAATATACAGATAGGGACACTGGGGTCAGGGTCGGAGCAGGGTGGGTCAGTTGCACTGAACGTCCATCAGGGAGGGTAAGTGAGTCTCTACATAGGTCCAAAACACAGCCAATGGCCCTCAAAAAATCCAGCCCCAGAATGCAGGGGTCCTGCACTTCAGCCACCCACGCCTGGAACGAGACGGGCAGACCCCCTATGTCAAACAGGAAGAGACCTTTCCCTTTTATTGGCGCAAAGTCACCAGTCACAGTTTTCAGGCGAGCAGACGTCGGTTCCAAAGCTGTCCCCACTGGGACCAGATCAGGACGAACCAGGGTCGCATTTGATCCAGTGTCAACGAGGGCTGTGCAAGTGACTCCTGGCACTATAATGGGTATATGACAGAAATTACCAGCATAAGACCAGCCCACTACCATAAAAGTCTCTGTAGGTCGCAGTTGAACCCCTTCCTCCACCCGTTGTCCCTCGTCTGCAGCCAGGGGCGAGGTATGGGAAATATCATCATGGGCCCGTGTCCTCCCGTCTACATGGGCCCTTGGGCATTTCCCTGCATTTGACTGATCCTGGGGCACTGTCTAATCTTGGCCGCGTCGCTCGGCACACAGCGTGGATCTGCCGCCGGTCCGTGTGTCCATAAGCACTCGCCTTTACCCCTTACGATCTTTTCCGGCATCTCTTGTTTCACTTTCAGACGCGCCCCGTAATCCATCTCTGCGGCGAATGATAAGACCGTGCGTTAAAGTCCGTCACTTCTGACACCAAATGTAGCGTCTCGCTACTAAGAGAGACCAGGCGGGTTTTTCCTCGTTCTGAGATTTTATTAAAGAACTGCAGAGTTACTGTTATGGCCGTAACCCACAGAAACAAAAGGGATCTATCTCCTGCTCTGGCTCATCAACTCACTCTCTTAGCTCTCAACTCTCTCCTGCCACCTGACCCCCTGAACCCCGCCCCTTAAAGTGAACAAGGGACTAACAGCTAGAACCACTTCTTATTAAATTAACACTGTTGAACATCTTCACATTAACTAGTGTCTTCCTGCATTCGTAATGACATTACAATACATTATGATATACACATTGGAAATGAAAGATAAACACGTTTTTCACCATGTTTTAATTGCAAATTTTAAACTGGTGGGCTGTTAAGTGACCTGCCTATAGCCTATATAACCTAGATTTTATGATATAATCAGTCACCATGGATTCCAAAAGAAAACCGAACTGGCGCGAAGAAGAAGCGCTACTGCTTGCTGTATGGGGCTGTTTACATATCACGTCAAAAAACGCGTGGAAAGCATGGACACGCCCCTTTCTCCTCCTTTCCACAAGCACTTGTGCTCCCGTGGCGTCTGTTGTTGCTGTGCAACCATGAACTGCACTCTCCACGGTGACGAGGAAGTATCAGCAAAGGATTAATTGATTTCTAGCCCTTGCATTAGCTTTAGATATATTTATGATGAGAAATAAAAACCTGCCCTGTACAGCTACGATCAGCTGTTCGGCTGAGCTTTCTCTGTTTTGTTATAAAAAGGCTGAAGCTGATCGGTTGGTTCTTGTCACATGACCTGCGGTGAGCTTGTGGCATTCTGAAAAGTTGAGATGTGTTTTATCTCGCCGCGGCATAGGCACCGCGTGCGCGTCGCTTCTATTATGAGCGCGCTTGCCGCGTGCCTACATTTGAAATAACGAATTTGCGTGCGCAAAAGCGATATGTGAACGGCCCTTAGTCAAACAATTCAGCCCAACATTAATCAGTGCTGACAAAGATGATGCCTGCTCTGTCTAAATGATACCGTTTGATTAACTGCTCGTCGTCAAACATATCAAAAACATTCTTGCTACCCTGAAGGATTTGCGCACGTCTCTGTCTCCTCAGTGCCATCACAAGCAGAGGTGAAAAGTCCAGGGGTCAGAAAGTAAAAGTCCTGCCATATTTTTATTCCACCCACTGAAGCTGTGTTAAAGTTAATGAGATCCTTAAGTGATTAATTGAATGATGATTGACAGTTATTGAAGACACCTGATGTTAACAAGCAGAATCACCAAAGGAGAAAATCACAATTTTTAAGTCACCTCTAGAGCTGTCTTAAATAACTAGGAGAGTAAGAGTGATTCTTAGCTTTAAGAAATTTGATATCTTGCTTTTATGCTTAAGTTATAAAGTAGGAGTAAATTTCATGAATTCTCAGCACTTTAGACTAAAATGGCACTTTGAGAAGCTTGATGAATATGGGCCCAGGTATCTTCAATAATAGTCAATCATCACACAATTAATCACTTAATTATCTCATAAACTTTAACACTGCTTCAGTGTTATTTTAACACTTTAACACTCTTGAGTATGGTCTCACATATTCTCCCAGGAGAGTTAATTTAACACTGGAGTTTTTGCTGTGTAGATTGTTAAGAGAATTTAAAAATACAGAAATTGATATACATGGAGGAATAAATACAGAATAAACCATGGAAGCATACAAATTATGGATTAAAAAAATGAGCATTTTTTTTGCAAAATGAAAGCCCTATCAGATCTCACGGTCATTCTGATGAATGTGTGTGTTCAGCAAAGGCTAGGGGTCGAACTGAGATTTGTCATAGTTCTCCACCAGGTTGTACAAGAAAATTACAGCCTATGCTCCACATTTTCACAGTACACGCAATACAAACCATTTAAAGTTAAAATGACATTATCATAAGAGTTTTTATTTTTTTATGTAACAGTGGCATCCGGAGATGACCCAAATGGCAACCATGCTGAAGAGGTTTATCAGAATATGTAATCAGAGGTGGAAAGTCCAGGGGTCAGAAAGTAAAAGTCCTGCCATATTTTTTATTTCACTCACTGATTAAAGTTAATGAGATAATTAAGTGATTAATTGAGTGATGATTGACAATTATTGAAGATACCTGATGTTAACAAGCAGAATCACCAAAGGAGAAAATCACAATTTTTAAGACACCATAATGGAGATCAGGGTTTGCTTTAGTTGAGCTCTTGACCCTTGCCTTTTTAATATTAGATTTTGTTTGACTGTTGTAACTGACTTATAACAGCCAGACAAACAAAGAAAAAAGGATCAGGTGGTGTTGGTTAATAAACATTATTTGACCTGAACCACCAAACTCATTTAGAGCCCAATCTTTGAGTTAGATTTACAATTATTAATTACAGCAGCTGATCAGCTTTTTCAATACAATCCAAAGGTAAAAGTTGTTCTGATTAAAAAAAATAAAAATCTTCCTTTTAGGCACACACAGACATCAAGAATCAGCCTTCAGTAGGTGGAATAAAAATATCGCAGGAGTTTTACTTTCTGACCCCTGGATTTTCCACCTCTGCAAGTAATCATCATTCCAGACATTACTTTCCATTACTTTTATAATTTAAAGATCCTTACAGTATCTATATCAAAGAAAGATTAGTAAATGATGCACTTGTCTTTTTTTCATGACATCCTGAATTCTGTCTGCAGTTACATATCCACATTGCACAAATTTTGCATTAAAGAGATGGTCCTTTTAAATATATAATTTTACATTATGTATCTTCATGTGCTTATATTTTGTTTACCATTTCATAGTTGAAAGTATAAACTGTATATAACTCAGGTCCCTCTCTCCTGTGTGAATCACATCAATAAATTAAAGGCA
Organism: Hypophthalmichthys molitrix; assembly: GCA_037950675.1. NCBI lineage: Eukaryota > Metazoa > Chordata > Actinopteri > Cypriniformes > Xenocyprididae > Hypophthalmichthys > Hypophthalmichthys molitrix. Next base: position 6,015,961 of record CM075501.1, on the reverse strand, counting down.
GTTTTTCCTCTCTGTTTTTGGAGTTTTCTGGAGTCTTTTTAACTTGCCATTCAATATGTAAGTAAAATGGTATAATCCTGTTTACATAATCCAAATGCAGATTTGGATTTCACTTGGAAAGGAACATAACCATCTTTTTAAATTTTTATTCCTTTAGCTGCATATTGCAAAACTAACACACCAGAGATGCTTTGAAAAAGAAAGTAATCAAAGACAGAGAATTACAAGTTTGTGTTTTATTGTGATACAACATCTTTTACCTCAATATTTCCTCAGTGCTTGTAGACTTAAGTGGCAAATGAGAATCACTAAAATTAGTGATTTCAGTTTTGTTCAAGATAATTAAAGCAACAATTTTGAGCAACTTAAAACAACAGAAAAATATGTAAAAGTATGGCTTTTGGGCTGAAAGACACAACAAGGAACATCCCATATAACAACTTTGTGTCCCAGATCCTGCCCAACTACTGGAAACATCAATCTCAATCATGGTAACCTCAAATGAAACAAACATGAGAGTTAAACTTCTGTTAATTCTCAATAAGAACTGCTGTAGATGAATGACAAATAAAGTCAGTCTGGTTAGTAATAAGTGAAACTGGTAATGCTGTTTGTGGAGTTGTTTAATCAGATCTTCAGAGATGTATTGTCTTTGAGATGTGATTTCATCATAGCTGTGGCTGAAGTCAGTTGTAGTTCTTGTGTTTCTGCTTGTCTCTTTTTTTCTGTTTCCTTCCTTCCTTCAGTAATTCTGCTTGATAACTGGCTTGTTAAAGCTGAGATGACTCTCAGGTGAAGACACCTGAAGTTAACAAGCAGAATCACCAAAGGAGAAAAATCACAATTTTAAGTCACCATCATAGAGATCATGGTTGCTTTAGTTGAGCTCTTGACCCTTGAACTTTTAATATTATAATTTGTTAGGGTTGCTGTAACTGAGTTATAACAGCCAGACAAGCAAAGTTAAGAGATCAGGTAGTGTTAGTTATGTTTTCATGTGATCATTATTTGATCTAAACTCATTTAGGGCCCAATATCTGAGTTAGATTTACATTATTTACAACAGCAGATGATCCAGTTTTTTCAGAATAATCCATAGGTATTATCAAAAGTTGCTCTAAAAAAAAAATCGCTTACATTTAGACACACAGACATCAAGAATCAGCGTATAAATCTCAACAGTGGTGACTGTCAAAAAGCATGTTGCAGTGCATTCTGGGTGCCACCAATCAAAATTCATCCATGGCTCCCATCATGCATTGCTGCATGAATAAATTATGAGCTTAATTGTTTTAGTAATTTTCTTTATTCTCACTATTTTATTTTTTGCTGTTGTTATGTGACTTTTTAGTAGCTTGTTTTCTAATGTTCAGAGTTGATCTGTTTATCAGAATATGTTGCTTGTCACCGTCGTTGAGATTCATACGCTGATGCTGAGTTATTGCAAGATAATGAAAGCGGAAGCACCTTGTTGAATCTTGACCAAAAATAGGGTATTCATATAAAAACAATAAAATCATTAAAACAATAGATGTAAGACTGAGAAATATTAACAATGAAGACAAAGTCTTTACAGTTGCAGGATATAAAAAATGTAATATTTCTACCAAAAGGGGGCATCCTCAAACAACGGTCTTGCTTTTGTTTTCTGAATGCTTCAAAGCTTTCATAAAGGTTGTTAACAGAGGTGGAAAGTCCAGGGGTCAGAAAGTAAAAGTCCTGCCATATTTTTATTCCAGCCACTGAAGCAGTGTTAAAGTTAATGAGAAATTAACTGAGTGATGATTGATCGTTATTGAAGACACCTGATGATAACAAGCAGAATCACCAAAGGAGAAAATAACAATTTTAAGTCACCATCATGTAGATCAGGGTTTGCTTTAGTTGAGCTCTTGACCCTTGATTTTTTAATATTAGATTTTGCTTGGTTGTTGTAACTGAGTTAGGCAAGCAAACTGATCACCAAAATGGTGACCAAACATTTTCAGTAAAACATCAACATCTAAACCTCTGTTAATTCTCAAAAAGAACTTCTGCTGAGATCTTGAGAGATTTATTGTCTTCTTTTATTTTCAGTTGATTTCAGGCTGTGTGGCTTTAAGTCAGTTGTAGTTGTGTTTCATTTTCTGAGAGTGCAAACATGATGTTCACATTGTAAATATCACATTGTAACATTGATTCAATGCCATTACCATTGATTTTTTGTTGAAATTTCAACATTTTTTCAATATTAATTGCAGGTGCAAAAGAGATATTGATTCAATGCGGTTATGTTGACACATTAACATTGATTTAACATTATTTCGATCATTGCTTGCTATCTGGGATTTCAGTCTGTTCCTCACACAAAGCTATCACATGGCTTGAATATAGCCCACAAATCATATAGACTGCTGTTATAGAACATCTATGGTGCTTTTATAGTGCTTATTTGTCCTTTTTGGTGCTTGACAACCAGGGTCACTATGAACTGTTGCTGGAGGAATCTTCGAAGTGAAGACCAGGAGACTTGGTGTACTTTCAGAAGGATTCTTTATTGTGAATATGCTGTTGGTTGCTGCAGTCATCATTTCTAACTAGGGATCTGTACACTGCAGTTTTATATGCATTTTAGGGGGCAGTGCTTAGAGAGAGACACAAAACGACATATATTGTATATCAGTGGGTAAGTGAGTTAGCTTCTTGTTTTAGCTTAAACATTGTATCTGCATGCAAATGTATCTGTCTTCGTTAGATGGCTATTTTCAAATATCAGTTCAATATCAGTAAAATATAAAATTCATTCAGTTGAGCTCTTAATCTCCTGTATTAGACTGACTGGTACCATAGAAAAAAAAATTGTGACAGTGATATTGGTTTGATCAGAGTCTCATGTGGCGACGCTGGAGTATATCACTTCCTCTGTCCCGTTAGTTTTCTGCAAGACAACAAGAAACAAAGGTGAGAAACTACAAGGATCAGCTGAAAACACTTAAGTAGAACAGCTGTATGACTAGCAAACATCAAAATTCAATCAGAGCATGTAGTGGAAATATCCTTGAATGCAGGTTAAAAACGACCCCTGCAAACAAGCCTGCACTGGCCCTTTAAGGGCCCACTGAGAATTTGTTCATTGGCAAAACGTTGGCCCTTAGCGCTGGCCCTGCAGGAAGCCTTAGCACTGTTTTATTGAAAAAAGTTTGAAGTCACCGTTATGAAGGTAAGCGCTTGCTTTAGTTGAGCTCTTGAACCTTGACTTCTTAAGTTTCTTTGACTGCTGTAACTGTGTGTTTTTGAAGCACATTTGTTACTGTATATCAAATGTTGCAAAAAGAAAAACTGATCTGATGATTCAGTCATCATGTAGCGGCCTTGATTCTCAATTAAAGTCTGATCAAAGTTATTAAATATTTGTGTTTAATTATAGACCAAAAGTACTAGGACTAAAGTTCTTTGGAAAATCACAATCATATGGACTACATTTGTTTTTGTCATTTTGGAGCTTGACACCATCATATTGAAAAGAGGATATTCTATTCCTGGATATTCTTTAAAAAATTCTCCTTTTATGTTCCACAGAAGAAAGAAAGATACAAGTTTGGAACAAGATGAGGCAGAGTAAATGATGACAATTTATATATTGCTTTGTGAACTATCCCTTTAAGCTCCTAAAGCTTGCTTTCTTGGTCTGATGTGAGGATGCACATGCTGATCAATGGATTCATGAAAAATTGTACCTTTTTTTGTTCATTTTGTCTAAAGAATCCTGTTTCAGCATATTGTACCTCTACCTCGTCTGCCTGGGCTGTCGGCTCTGTATTCACACATGGCTCAAAACCATTTCCTAAAGCGTTAAAGTTAAGATAGTGTTAACATCTCAATCATTCACATCAATTATAAGAACTTAATGCAAAAGTATAAATTTTTTTTTTTCTTGGTTTATAGAAGCTGAAGATAAGTCTTACCTTTTTGTACTTCTCTTTTGTACATCTTGTAGATAAAGTACATCACACCTGCGAGAACAACCAGAACTACAGCAGGAATAAATGCTGCAATGAATTTATTGGCTGGTGGAGATCCTAAAATGGAAAGGAAGCTATTAACTTTGCCTTATATTAACTTAACCCTTAGACATCAACAGTGCCTTTATAGACCTTTAACAACAGAAATAATAGTTACAGAATAGCAATGATACAGAGACAGAACATCTTTATACTTGATGAAACAGAGCAATTCAGTAAATAGACACTGATTACTGTTGACGTACCTTCACATGTGTGACAGAGTTGAGTGATGTCCAGATGTTTGGTCTGGTTGCTGATGGGATTGTTGATCACACAGCTGTAGGTGTTTTTATCCTGATATTCCACCTCCAGAGGTAGAGAGAGACTGATGCTGAGATCAGACACACTGATGCTGGACAATAAACTGTTTCCTTTGTACCAGGAGAGAGTCACATGACTCACATTAATAGCTGAACACAGCAGTGAACAATTCTGGCTTGATGATCTTTCTGATGAAGAACATTGAGAAGAGTCTCTGTTGAGGATAGGAATGGTCAGAGGAGCTGGAAAAATAAAATAAATACTAAAATATTATTCCAGGAACAAGGGAGACGTCTTTAAAGATTCTCAAACATGCAGATTGTCAAAACTTGCTTCTTATTACATATGCTGTGTTATGTTTTGTGTTTTTCTTATATCAACTTATCACTCTAAATGACATACTATTTATTTGTCTTTCTCTCTAAACGCGGGTTTACAGATTTTCTAACTATCATTCTACATATAACATCAATACTATTCTATTATTCTATTATTTCGTTTAGGAAGTGCAAAACGGACATAAGACCAAGAACAATTTATTCATAAACTAGAAAATAAGTTTCTGTCTCACGTTGTTTAATCGTTAAACAAGTATGAATCACAAATTAATCAGGGGAAATAGATTTAATTTTAAGTATCAGTTTGGATCATCATAAGAATCACTTTACTCACCATAGACAGTAACATTGAATCTCTTGAATGAAGTTCCTCTGTTGCTGATGAACTGTAGTTTATAAAGTCCAGAGTGTTCAGATCTGATGTTTCTGATGGTAAGAAATCCAGTTTGACTGTCCATCTGGAGTCTGTCTCTGAATGTTTCATTACTGTCATAAATAGAGATGATGAGTTTATAGTTTTCAGCTATACGAATGCTTTGAGGTCCAAACATCCACAGTATATGATCATCTCTCTGTATTTTAGTAACATCAGTGTTTAGAGTGACAGAATCTCCCTCAGTTACTGACACTGACTTCACTCCATCTGTATCACCAAACACACCTGAAAATACAAACAGAAAGTCACATTAGGTAAATAAAAACCTGTTTCAGATCAAATAGGATGTTAATGAGGAAATGCTAACAATCAATTAGAAGACGGAAAACGTGAAAATGGTTTTAAAATTTTATTCTAATTGTTTTTATTTTACTAATCCCAATAGACAAATATTTCCTCTTATTTCATAAAAGAATGCTTAACACATACCATTCATGATCAATACACAAAGACAGAATAACGTTGTGCTGTGAATCATTTTCTATTTATCTAATGTCCTCTCATATTTAATTTCCACATGATGCAATTCAAAGTTCATCAGGTCCGCTTATAAACAGAATCATTTTCATTCTCAGATGAAGTTCACATGCTCCATATCTTCACCGACAAAAAACCCCAAAACATCCACATAGAAGAATTAAAAGCGTTTACAAGCGAGAAATAGTCCAAAGAAGACGGCTTGATATTTGAGAAGACCTGTCTTTGAGAAGACAGGTTTACACTACACACACTCTCTCTCTCTTACTCCCTCCCTCCCTCTCTCTCAGTTCAGTTTTTTTTCACAGTTTAAATCCCCCATAGTTTTTATATATCGAAAGAATGCTATATATTTTGTTATATAAGCTATTTAGATATTTTCCCCTGTAACATCACTTTTCTGTAGCTTTATCTAAATATTCTAATTTCTTTTTTTCTTTGGAGTTCACAGAAATACCACTAACACTAATATAATAAAATTATAATATTTATTATATGTGTTCTTTTTAAACAGAAATCTAGCTGTCTAATCTAGAAATCTAGTTGTTAAATTGGTCATTTTGAAAGTAATTTTATTTTACTAGTGTACCAAGTATAATATATGGTTGATTTTGCTTTTGAATTAAACCGACATGCTTTTCCTCACATCTGTCAAATAAAACGGCACAATTATGGCGTTAGTCATCAGTTGTTTGCAACACTGTTGCTGTTGAGTTGAATAATTTATAAAGGGCCCTTTCATTCAGTTCAATTTATTTGTGCTTCAATTTAGTGCTTCTCACAACACATATTGTTCCAGTACAGCTTACAATGAAGAATGAAGAAACCTCAGGAGGAGGAACCAAGCTAAAGAAACCCTCCAACTCTGACTGACACATATTTAATCAAATTTATACAAAGCATACATACATAAATGTTGACATGAACAGATATAATACAGCCACAAAATATTAATGATCATTTATATATTATATTAGTATGGGCATATATTCTTCAAAAGATATATTTGTGATGTATTATTGTGCTTTGCAATAATTAGTTTATTTTTCTCGAATGCCTGGTTTTGGTTGAGTTGTGTGCCACTCCCAGTGTCAGGGCTAAAGTCAAGCACATTACTTTGTGGGAAATACAGTCTTCCATGCAGTGTGCTCTGTTGTATACTGCACATTTTGGCAAATATAATAGGTCATCATCGGTATTCCAAGTCAGAAAATTCACATACTGTGCACAGTGTACAGACTATAATGATAGTATGCTATTCCAAACAGCTAATGTATGACCCCTAGACCACTGAGAAGAGAAGCCGTAACTGTTCTTCTCAGGGTTTTTTCTTTTGAAACCTTGGGTTCTGGCCACCATTTCCTTTACAGCTAAGAATCAACATCCTTTTCAACGTTCTCTTCAGATTAAGGCTGTACAGTGATGTATCTAAAGTGCTTTTGTAAATCATCACTCTTGGCAGGATTAAAGAGGATGTCTTATAATTTTAGATCATGGATAATTTTAGCAAATTCTGTCAGGTTTGGGTCACACGGCCATCAGATCATACTGCACAAAATCTGATCAAATTGATATTTTAAACCAAGTTTATGACCATTTATGTGGAACGGTAAGAACCATACTGAATGTCCGAAACCTGGGGCGAAAGGTTTTTACTGTTTATATTCTGTCTCAGTACAGTCTTTGTTCTCAGTCATAACAATTCAAGGCTAGGATCAGACAACATGATCATTCAATGGGGACTTTTATTTCTTGTGTCCTGGGAACAAAGTATCATGTAATGTGAAGGATCACTAATATATTGTGAAATGTTTTTAAGTAGTAATGCCGCTTTTGTATAGGCTAGGGAATGTTTTGCGGATTTCTATTGGGGTTACACATATTCAGTCAAACTCTTTTGGAGGTGAAACAAGTCTAAACCAAAATGGCCGCATCACAAACGTGAAATGGCTCGTCTATCAATGTTGCATGAAGGATGAAGATAGTTTACTGTAAACCTGGTTTCCAGTTTATTAGCGCCAATGATCTAATCTTGTACCTGCATAATGACAATGGGCTGAATCTTGGATTAGTATTAAATTAGTATTAGTATACAAAACTTAGTTCTGTGACATGTTCTCACAACATTTGTTTCCATTGAAGCATGGAGCTCTGGTGAGGGGTTTCGTGTGGGCAGAAGCAGCCCTTCACCCACTTGCTGCGGGCACATCTAGACACACCAACACACTAACACAAACATGCATTCTCATGTGTCCAATACGCCCATGCACCTGCAGCTGCATTCAAACAACAAAAAAACCACATATACACGCCATTTACCTACAATGACCACAGGTATCATTCTGACTCTGATGAGCTGCTAGTAAAGGCACGAAGCATCTCATGTTCATTCTGCAATGAAAAAGAGGCCTTGTGCACAACTGCTTCAATGCAAAAGCATCAAGACTTAAAGGGATAGCTCACCCAAAAATGAAAACTACCCCATGATTTACCCTCAAGCCATTCTAGATGTATATGACTTTCTTCTTTCAGTCGAACACTATCAGAGTTATATTATATAATGTCCTGGCTCTTCTATGCTTTATAATAGCAGTAAATAGAGGATGAGATTTTGAAGCCCAAAATACTGCAACCATCCATCCTAAAAGATATCCACACTGCTCTGGGGGTGGGTGAGTGGGGGTTAATAAAGGCCTTTTGAAGTGAAGTGATGTGTTTGTGTAAGAAAAATGACCATATTTAAAACTTTAAAAACTAAAATAACTAGCTTACGGCAGACGGCTGTACGCACGTTGACGGCAAAAGAGTAACTCCTGATGCGATGTAGGAGTAGCGTAAGCTTTGATGCCTCTCGCTGTCCAAACAAACTCGAGCTCCTCTTCTCTTATATTGAAATCCTCTGACATTGCTCTTTAAAGTTCTCGTTTTAGACTTCTAATTTGTGACCGGTGTTTTGTTTTGCTCTCTCCTCTGGGCTTCTACATTCATTAATGTGTCATGCATTGGGTCGGAGTTCACTCTTTTGACGTAAATCGATGCATACGGTCGTCTGTCGAAAGCTAGTTATTGTGGATATCTTTTATGATACATGGTTGCACTTTTTTGGGCTTCAAAATCTCTATTTACTGCCATTATAAAGCTTGAAAAAGCCAGGACATTATTCAATATAACTGAAAGAAGAACGTAATACACACATATATAGGATGGCTGAAGGGTAAATCATGGGGTAGTTTTCATTTTTGGGTGAACTAACCCTTTAAGAAAGTTTGTGATAAGCATGTCAAAGAATTTTAATAATATTTTCATACTCGTTATAGACAATGCTGAGAACATTTAAAATTCATAACTGTTCTGCCCTTGAGAGATTTTGTTTTGCATCTTCTACTGGCAGTGGATGATTTTCTCCATGATATTGTTGTTTATTGTCTCTTGACAAGGCTAATTTATCTCAGAATGATCAAATATTGTTAGATTAATCCAAAAATACAGTGTTTAAACATTACTTTTAAGTTTCTTTATCATTTATTTAGCCTTGTTGCTGGTTTTAAAGTTATACTCTAATACAGTTATAATGTAAAATCATAATATAATGCTTATCAAGCTAAACGGCGACAAGAATCTCTCTGGCATCTTTTAATAATTGGCATCTTGTAATAATTATAATAATATACAAAATCTTCTTTTGATCCACACTGTAAAAAATAAATCTGTAAAATAACAGAAAAAGTACTGTACATTTCCATTAACCCGAAAACATAACGCAATGAAGTTCAAAATTCAAAATACAGGTAAAACACCTGTAAAAAATAAATACGGAAAAATCTGTCAAATTAATACAGTACATTGTGCCCTATTTTTACGGATTTTTTAATTATTTTTTTTTTAGAGTGCATAGCATTTGCCATCAGCAGAAACAGATCAACTAGACAGATCTGATCTGTTTGTTTATGGTGTAGTCAGCTTTTTTTCTGCTCTATGTATTCTGATTGTGATCCTCTAGTCTAAATCCTGGTAAACCAGTTTCCAAAATAAACTGCTTATTGTGCCCTTTTGCAAATAACACAATCCCTTAATTCAGTCCCTTAATTCAGTGGGACTCTTCTTGATCTCTTCTTGTTTCATTCCTGAATCCTCCTCTTTTAATGACAATTACAACAACAAAAAATACAATAAGTCTGTGTAACTTTATACTTAAACCATATACAAGATTTAAAAAAAGGTTTAAGAAAGATTTCGTGATGTAAATCCTTCTTACCACCGATCACTGCTGAGGGGTAGGAGCATATTTAAAGGGTTAGTTCACCCAAAAACGAAAATTCTGTCATTAATTACTCACCCTCATGTTTTTCCACACCCGTACGACCTTCGTTCATCTTCGGAACACAGATTAAAGTGCCCCTATTATGCCCTTTTAAAGGTTCCTAATATTGTTTTGGGACTCTCCTACAACAGGTTTACATGCATGCAAGGTCAAAAAACACTTTCGTTTTCTCATAATATAAATTTATTTTCACCTCAATGAATTTCACCTCGTAAACGATTCGTTAGAATCAGTTCACAGAATCAGTCTCTCAAAACCCTCCTTTCCGTGAGCCTACACTGCTCTGATTGGTCAGATATGGCCCAATCCTTTGTGATTGGTCTACTGCGCGCATCGCGCGGCCATTGCCATGACTGAATGACAGCTATCAATTCGCAAGACATTGTATGAACAGAAAATATAGCATCGATTTTACCGTATCAAGTCGAGTCCAACGATGAAATGTCTGAAGTAGTCGATCAACCAGAAACTGATTCGCAATCACGACTGAAGTAGGACGTTTGTCTATGGTAAGTGTCACCTTAGTTTGCACTATTTATAAGACATGATAGCAGCATCACTGTTATACTGTTATATGTAGGTGTACCAGCGGGAACTGGATCAGAATACCAAGCGAAGCTGAAAACCTCTAACATAAGATAAACATTTAGGCCAGATGTGTACACAGGCTTTTGCATCATAATTATTAAATGGCTATATCATTGTTTGGCATTACAATGTTTACAGAGAGAATACTTCAACTAGTTAGCGCGGACTAGTATCTTAACATAATACAGATAGAGCTCTCAAATTGTTTTACATTTATGTAAGCGAACCGGGCCCACAGCTATGTTGTAAACTCCCACGTTAGCCGAGCACAAACGTGAATAGCTGATAATGCATTACACTCTGTAAACAAAAGTCGTGCTCCATCCTTGATCATTACTCCAAGTAATAAGACAGACAAGCTGCATTAATCGACACATTTTTAGACAATATTGGACCCACATCTGAATAGCAGAACTACAGAAACGTGAGTTAGCCGGTTAGCAGGAGACATACAAAGGGTGTACGTTTAACAACAAAACAGCGAATTTTGAACGATCGCTAGAAAATATAAACATCGATTATTAATCATACTTACAGGTTGAGATTCAGAGGAGCAAGCTGGTCCAAATAAACTGGGCATTGATCCATATTTTAAGACCAAGCGTTTTGTGAATCCTGCGTTAAATTCCCCAAGGTTTGAGAAGCAGTCGTCAGTAAAATGACGGGAACACAACAAAAGATTGTACTGCTGTGGTATTGTTGAAAAAATTAATTTTCCCTTGTCTGTGCGTGCAATAAGTGGGCGGGCAGTATGCTAATGTTTCGTTGTGATATCACAAGGAAGCGGCTTGGGATTCGGTTTACAAATAACTCGTTTAATTGACTCAGAGTCGACTCTTACTTTTGAGACAATAACTTTATATATGATGCACTTTCAGATTTAAAACTTTGCAGGATGTTTTCATTCACTTAGAGTTATGTTACACACTACATGAAAGGTAATTTTAAAAAATCCATAATAGGGGCACTTTAAGATATTTTTGATGAATTCCGAGAGCTGTCTGACTCCTCCATAGACAGGCCTAGAAAGGTACTAAACACATTGTTAAATAGTCCATGTGACTACAGCGGTTCAACCTTAATTTTATGAAGTGACGAGAATACTTTTTGAGTGCAAAAACAAAACAAAAATAACGACTTTATTCAACAAGTACATGCATGCGTCGTGCTGCTCAAATGAACAGCATTTTGCACACAAAGAGCATTCTCGTCGCTTCAAAAAATCAAGGTTGAACCACTGCAGTCACGTGGACTATTTTAACGATGCCTTTAGTACCTTTCTCGACAGTGGTAATTAAATTGCTGTCTATGGACGAGTCAGAGAGTTCTCGGATTTCATCAAAAATATCTTAAACTGTGTTCCGAAGATGAAGGTCTTATGGGTGTGGAATGACATGAAGGTGAATAATTAATGACAGAATTTTCATTTTTGGGTGAACTAACCCTTTAACCCTGTTCATCAATGTTCATTGCCTCAGATATCAATCATGGTGGATTAGACTGAATCAGGTTCCATGATGCAAGGTTTGGCTGGTTAATATCATCATTCTGGGTCATCCAGGATCGTCCCCCTGCTGGTAGATGTCATAACTACACCAATATGACAAAGATCATCATTCTATGTTGATGGCCATTGAAAAATATCCATGTATTCTAATGGAATAAAAGGTATGTTGAGCAACACCGATAATATTTCATTCTAATATGCCAGAGGTCTGTTAATGGCATGAAATATACATATATTTTTTCTCTAGGATATTATATGTATTTTACTTTTATTCAGTGATCAGTATCCAATAGCCTATCATGTCTGAAATATAAATATTTAGCATCTTTTCTATGTTGGATCTTTAATCCAATTTTATGGTAAAACGCCCTAACTTTTGGTTGTGCAATAAAAAAATGCAAAATAAAACTGCATCAAAGAACATAGGAGACGGAGAAAAAAAATCAAACATTATATCAACAATTACTATCAAGCTATCGATTGGATCTGACAAATAAATCTAAACTAAACCCTGTCCGTGTTTGAATGCTCCACATCTTCAGCCCAAGATTTCAAATGTTGCTGCTTTGAGGCTCCCTCTAGTGTCATTGACATGAACTCACCACTTTATACAACTCATAGTTTACACACATGAGCAAATACACTCATTTTAAATAAATGTGGGCTCAAGCTCACTTATATATTAGTCAAATAATAGTGTAAACTATATAGGAATCCCTTACTTGTACATTACTAAACTGTATGTTACAATTACCAAACTATTAAATTCAGTTGCTGTTTATTTTTAGATATAATAATCAACACTCAAATAAAAATTGTATGAAAACATGTAAATTGCATATAAGGTTTCTATATCTAATTTTAAAATTATGTTTCTACTCCAAATCATTGTTGAAATATAATTATGTACACAGTGGCTATCATAACTTGTTTTCATGATTTATTTAAACATACATGAAATAATCAAGACGTCAGGTTAAGTAAAATATAATGAATATATATGCTAATTGGGTTGAATAATAACGAAATGCTGTGCACATTGAATGACTTGCCTGAGGTAAATGTAATGCTACATGACATATTGTTTACAAGCTGTTTTATTGATGTCTTTCCGCAGTTGAATTGCTGATTGAGCGTTTACATGAGATATGAGCAGCTCTACAATATGGGTAATCTGTCGCTTTAATGGAAACGGAGACTGAATCCGAAATCGCCCCCATACCCTCATTAATTATTCCCTACATTAGTTCACTAATATAGTTCACTTGAAGGAGTGATTGAAAACAACTGAGTGAATTTTGACACTGAATGCACCGGAAGGGCTGGCGCTTTTGCATAGTTTGTGCTTGCTGTTTAATAATCATTTAATCATTTAATTAATGATTTTAGCAAACTGGCAGCTCCAGTAGTAAGATGAAAGGATTTATCTTGAATTCTGTCATGGAAATTATGTATAAACCTTATGTATAAACAATTTAATAATCAATTAAAAATGAATGTATACCTGTATTATATTATGCTGTACATCGCAGACGAGCGGTTTGTAAAATGCATGGATGGATGGATGGATGGATGATTCAGCTGCGGGCGCCATCTTATGGCAAGATGCGAGATAAATCATGTATAGAACTTCATATATATGTATAGAGAAAAGTCTGTCAATCCTCTCCTTGCTCTCCTCTCCTCTGCAATCTAATGTCTTCCCTGATCAAATCCATGAACTCATCCTCTCTGTCTCGCTTCCTCCTTCTCTCTGGCGCTGGCTCCTCCTCATCTTGGTCACCCACTGCTGAACTTGGCCCTGGTGTATCCACAGGGATGGAGGCAATTAGGACAGGGGGTTGTTGGAATGCCTCTGTCCCAACACTTCATTCATTAGGACAAACCACACACTCCCTCACCTCCAGGACACTTGCAATCACAAGGAAGACCAAATAAACCATGCCTGTTAACAAAACAACAACAGCACAATAAATTTAAGCAAAGATGTGTCAGTTTGCTAACTTTGTATTTTTTTTTAAGTTCTCCCATTTGTTTTGGCCTGCAAGGCAGTGACCTTCCCCAGCAGTCCCATTTTCTAAAGAATTATGCTAAAACAAGAGAAAAGGAGGCACTTTTTGTTGAAATCAGATTTTGTATTAAAAAAAGTGGGTAACGTACATGTTCGCCTCGCTCTGATGACGTCACATCTAGCACCCTCACTCCACAGCGAGCAATCTTCTGTCCTGAGTGAGGTGAGTTCACGGCGTTTCCTATATTTACTGATTTATAAAAGAATTTAACATTTTGTTCGGGGTCTTTTCTGGCCTGTGTTGACTGAAATAAACATTTAGCTTAGTGACAATGTGAGGAAGGAACTAATGTTAAATTCACTGAGATCTCAGCGACAATGTTTTTGTATGTTGGTGTGAATGATCGTTTTAATGTTTTGACGTGATAATATAACAGTCAGTCTAGTCTGTGGGGGAAAATCTTGGGGATCGATCCAGCAGTGCTGCAACAAATCCACTTGAAGGCAAGCTTGCCGGGGGAAAAAAAGCGTAAATGCTAACGCTAACACTGCGGTACACAGAGAAGGAGACAAGATCAAGGCCGATTTGTTTAATGGATGTCAATGGAGTAGAGACTTCACAATGCTGAATAAATAGCTTTAATTATCGACTGCCTGTCCGCTAATGTTGGTATCTATATGTAGATTTTACTATGAGGAAAGTATTTAATAATAGACGTTGTGTAATATTGAGTGATAATTTATATTGTCTAAAAAAGGGGAAACAATCGATGTTTTCTTTCTTGTTCTTTCAGATTTTACCAATTATAATAAGACTTGAATTGTAATGATTATGACTGCCATGTGTGCCTGTGATGCTGATGTAATGCTTTTTAATGAATAAAGAGAAAATAAATAATTTAATTATTATATTACATTGTATGTTGTTTAATGTAAATAAAAAAATGACGTGTTCTCTCTATGGCTCCCACGTTTCAACAAATAAATTAGAATTGAATTGTAATCATTTATGATTGCCGTGTATGTCTAATAATGATATTTTAATATATAAAGGTAAACAAAATATAAAGATTTTAATAAATAAAAACTGTTTATTGTCATGGTCTTGCGGCCAAAGATAGCCTGTGATCATTTTGACAGTGTCAGAAATTTAGCATGACATCTTACAGTGTGTTTGCTACTACGACCTATGCCTACTGACTAGCCTATAAAAATGCATAATGAAATGGCGTGTTGATCAACACGACAATGCACTAAAACTCAAAGGGTTAGTTCACCCAAAAATGAAAATTCTGTCATTTATTACTCACCCTCATGCCGTTCCACACCCGTGAGACCTTCGTTAATCTTCGGAACACAAATTGAGATATTTTTGTTGAAATCCGATGGCTCCGTGAGGCCTGCATAGGGAGCAATGACATTTCCTCTCTCAAGATCCATAAAGGTACTAAAAACATATTTAAATCAGTTCATGTGAGTACAGTGGTTCAATATTAATATTATAAAGTGACGAGAATATTTTTGATGCGCCAAAAAACAAAACAAAATAACGTCTTATTTAGTGATGGCCGATTTCAAAACACTGCTTCAGGAAGCTTCGGAGCATAATGAATCAGCGGTTCGGAGCGCCAAAGTCACGTGATTTCAGCAGTTTGGTGGTTTGACACGCGATCCGAATCATGATTCGATACGCTGAAATACTTCATCAGCTTTAACACAAATTGATTATCCACATTATCCAGCATGATTAGAAAATCTTAAATCACATTCTCAATGTTACTCATTTACTTACATGTGATTAGTCAAGAAAGTGCATCATTTTTTTGTAAACTGTTTTTGGCAGAACATCCACAGAGATCACAGTTACGCTGGAAGATGATGGTGTTGAGGAATGGACAGTTCTTCATGATACTGAAGAACAAAGAGGTTGGTGTTTATTTTTGATTTCTTATTAATAATGCTGAAGGCTCACTAGATTTGGTGGCTGAAGATCATCAACCTTGATCAAAATTAAACTTCTTCAAATCATTTTATGTTAAAACATTTAATCACATATAGTACAATAAAAAGAACTGACAACTGATAGCACATAAAAAACCCAAATGAGTTATCTACTTTTAGGAAAAGGTCTGATCACGCTCTGACAACGGAAGTGATGTCTCGCACTCATTGAAGCAAAGCGCGGAAGATCACTTCCATCATCAGAACGCATTTTTTGACCTCACTAACCGGATGTGCAGGGCAGTTGGACAAAGTGGTGTTTTAGAGGTAAAAAACGATATAAATGCTGTTCGGTTTCTCGCACAAACCGATTGTTTCGTGTCTTAGGATATCAATGTGTCGTCACGAGCCCCAGGGTTTAATTTGGATTTGTCTGTGCATGTTTTATTTTATTCTTATAGACGAAGTTCCCATTGACATGCATTATACGAGTGACAGACCGTGACGGTTGGAGTTAAAAATCATAATTTGTGTTCTACTGAAGAAACAAAGTCACCTACATCTTGGATGCCCTGGGGTAAGCAGATAAACATGGAATTTTCATTTAAACTAATAGTAATAGTACATCTTAGCAGACGGCAGGGGGCAGCATCGGCCGTGCAAAGCAAAGAGTGTTGAGGCCTCTGGATGAAGGATTCATTTCTCATGCATTTTAGAAATATGTTATTGTGCCTTTCTCATCATTTCTGTAGTACCGTGAAACATAATTACATACTTCACCTTTAAGAAATATGTAAAGTAGAGAATGCTTCTAAATGTCCCTCTTCACCCATACAAATCCATTACATCTATCCTTCAGTAATTATATTTACAGCAAAGACATTTTCTTCACTACTTTCCTGAAAGGAAACAATTACCAGATGTTTACCCTGTATTTCATCCTGATGTGACTAAGCAAAAAGAAACATCACAGAGGTGCAAGAGGGAAGAGGCTTTATGTCCCAGAAAATACACAATTCACCTACTGTTTTTAAAGTATAATGGGAAAAATAACATTTCAATGAACTGGTTTATTTGAACTGTTTGTTCAATTAACCTTAAAGAAACATCTCACTGTCTAATATCTTACTATTTGGTGTCATGACAAAAATAGCCAATTGAATACATTCAAATAAAGGCATAGGCACAAACTGCTGTTTGTTGTATTTTGTTTAGGATTTGCTTGCTAACATGTAAGTAATATTTCTTTTTTTTATAAACAAATCTTTATCAGCCCCATGGCAACCCAGGGGAGATTCTTTTAAAACTATACTTGGATAGTGATAAAGCAGGGGAAAAAGAGAGTCTGAGACTGGCCTGTGAGAGATGCAAATATTGTATCATTTATTGGATAACAGAAATGCATGACAACTATACTGGAAAGTTTCTAGGCCTAACTTTCAGTAATAGATTATGCATTAGTAGTACAAAATAGTTATGACTACAACTGAAATGTGCACAAATGTTTTCAGTTTTGTAAAAAATTATCAATGTTTTTTTGTGTGTTTAGACCACAGTAAATAAAAATAATTGAGTCCAGTGTGCATATGGCTCAGTTTTGGACAGCTGCTGTGTACAAAGCCTAGTTGTTAAGTTTCTAATATTTTTCATTGGCCACAAACACATTTTCATTCTAATGTTTTCAGATATTTTTCACATCGTATTCACCTACATAAACTTAGACTTTTGAGCCTTTTTTTTCTTTTTCCAAAACATTGCCTGCTAAAGTCTCATGTACTTCTGCCCTTTTCTTCTGTTTAACTCCGGATCTGATGTCATAAACCACTGCAGCAACAGCAGCCACGCCCACCAGAGCTGAGATGACCAATCGAATCACAGCTTCAGTAAAACCACAACAGTGGACAGAGACTGAGGGAGACACAGAAGAACACTGAATCATTAGTGTACTTGAACAAACGCTTCTTGGAGTGTGATGTAAAACAGGTTACTAAACAGAGAATCTGGGAGAGTAATATGTTATGCTTATAACCTTCATAAACAGCAACTCAATAGAATGTAAATCAAAAATGTAAGCATACATTTATTTTTAAAAACCTTTTTAATTACTAGATATCTAAAAAAAAAATCCCAGAATCCATTAAAAATATGTAATTAATCTAATCATTTTTATTTATTAAATAAATTTATAAACAATAAATAATTATGAATAAATCAGTAAATAATGTCACAGACCCCGAACTGTAAATTATGTCACAGATAATATAATTAGTAAATAATACCTGCACATGTGTGACAGAGTTGAGTGATGTCCAGATGTTTGGTCTGGTGTCTGATGGGATTGTTGATCACACAACTGTAGGTGTTTTTATCCTGATATTCCACCTCCAGAGGTAGAGAGAGACTGATGCTGAGATCAGACACACTGATGCTGGACAATAAACTGTTTCCTTTGTACCAGGAGAGAGTCACATGATTCACATTCAACACTGAACACAGCAGTGAACATCTGGACACTGATGATCCTGATGATAATGAACAGTTTGAGGAGTTACTGGTGATGGCAGGAATGGGAAGAGGAGCTGGAAAATATCAAATAAAAACTAAAATATTATTTAAAGATCAAGTGAAACATCTTTAAAGATTCTCAAACATGCAGGTCATCATATGTCAATAAATATAGTGTCAAAAACAACTGAATGCAGCAGCTTTTGAATTACATCTGAGCTGCAGCTCAACATAAAGACTCTTTAGGTGCTTTAGGTGTGATATCAATTTTTGTTTTTATCAGCTATACTCTTTAAGAAATTAAAATTAGGATTAATATAAGACGTAGAGGAAAAAATTCCCCTTTATTTCTACTGGTGCATTAAATATGTAACAAACAGTGATGGTGCCATTGCTATCTTTGCATACTGAATTTCAAATGGTCTTGCTTCTAATTGTATACTGTATTATGGTTGGTGTTTTTCATCTCAACTTATCAGTCTAAACTGCATATTACTATTTATTTCTCTTTTTTCTCTAAATGTGGGTTTGCAGCTTTTCTAACTATCATTGTACAGTACCTAAAACATCAACACTATTCTTCTATTATTTCCTTTAGGAAGTGCAAAAACACATTTGGCCAAGAACAATTTATATATGAAGGTGTAGAATATAAGTTTGAATCTCATTTTAGTTAGTCACTAAATGCTTATGAATCACAGATGAATCAAGGGGGAAAAAAGTTTTATTTTTGAGTATCATTACAGCCTAGATTATCATAAATCATATACTCACCATAGACAGTAACATTGAATCTCTTGTATGAAGTTCCTCTGTTGCTGGTGAACTGTAGTTTATAAAGCCCATAGTGTTCAGATCTGATGTTTCTGATGGTCAGAGATCCAGTTTGACTGTCCATCTGGAGTCTGTCTCTGAATGTCTCATTACTGTTATACATATCAATGATCTGTTTATGGATTTCAGCTATACGAGTCTCTCGAGGTCCAAACATCCACAGTATCTGATCTTTACTCTGTACTTCAGTAACATCAGAGTTTAGAGTGACAGAATCTCCCTCCATCACTGACACTGACTTCACTCCATCTGAATAAACACCAGACACACCTAAAACACAAGCAGAAAGACAGTATAAAAACCTGTTTCAGATCAAACAGGATGTTAGTGAGGAAGATGCTAACAATCTTGTTCAAATACCAGATGGAAAATACATTAAAGTAGTTAAACTTTTTATTCTAACAGTTTTCATTTCACTAACTTGAATAGACAAACATGTTCCTCATATTTCATAAAAAAACATACCATTTATGATCAATAAACAAAGACAAAATAAAGTTGCGCTGTGAATCATTTTCCATTTATCAAATGTCCTCTCATATATAATTTCCACATGGTGCAATTCAACGATCATCAGGTCCGCTTATAAACAGAATCATTTTCATTCTCAGATGTAGTTCACATGCTCCATATCTTCACCGACAAAAAAACCCAAAACAAAAATCCACATAGAAGAATTAAAAGTGTTTACAAGAGAGGAATAGTCCAAGGGTGTGAAGACGGCTTGATGTTTGAGAACATCTACAGGTACACAGTTTCTCTCCCTCCCCCCTTCCTCCCTCCCTCCCCTTATTATTTGTGTCCTATTTAAACAGCAATCTAGCTGTCTAATCTTGAAATCTAGTTGTTTAATATGCCATTTTTTACTAATTTACCAGGTATAATATATGGTCGATTTTGCTTTTACATTAAACCAACATGCTTTTCTTTACATCGAATAAAACGGCACAATAATGGTGTTAGTCATCAATTGTTTTCAAGTCAAACACTGTTGCTGTTGAGTTGAATAATTTATAAAGGGCCCTTTTGTTCAGTTCAGTTCATTTGTGCTTCAGTTTAGTGCTTTTCAAACCACATATTGTTCCAGCGCAGCTTACAATGAAGAATGAAGAAACCTCAGGAGGAGGAACCAAGCTAAAAAAAAAAAACTCCTCCTCAGACTGACACATATTTAAACAAATTTATACAAAGCATATATACATAAATGTTAACTTGAACAGATAAAATCCACAAAATATTAATGATCGTTTCTACATTATATTAGTATGGGCACATATTCTTCAAAAGGTAGATGTGCAATGTGTTATTGTGCTTTGCAATAATTCATTTTAATGCCTGGTTTTGGTTGAGTTGTGTGCCACTCCCCAGTGTCAGGGCTAAAGTCAAGCACATTTTTGTGGGAAATACAGTCTTCTATGCAGTGTGCTCTGTTGTATACTGCACATTTTGGCAAATATAATAAGTCATCTAGGTATTCCAAGTCTGAAAATTCACATACTGTGCACAGTGTACATAGTATATTCTGCAGAAAAAGAGTAGAATGATAGTATGCTATTCCAAACAGCCAATAGACCACTGAGAAGAGAAGCCGTAACTGTTCTTCTCAGGGTCTTTTGAAACCTTGGGTTCTGGCCACCATTTCCTTTACAGCTAAGAATCAACATCCTTTTCAACATTGTCTTCAGATTAAGGCTGTACAGTGATGTATCTAAGGTGAAACAATTCTAAACCAAAATGGCCGCATCAAAAATGTGAAATTCCTCGTCTATCAATGTTGCATGAAGGATGAAGATACTTTATTGTAAACCTGGTTTCCAGTTTAATAACGTCAATGATCTAATCTTGTACCTGTATAATGACAATGTGCTGAATCTTGGATTAGTAATAAATTAGTATTAGTATACAAAACTTAGTTCTGTGACATGTTCTCACAACATTTGTTTCCATTGAAGCATGGAGCTCTGGTAAGGGGTTTCGCGTGGGCAGAAGCAGCCCTTCACCCACTTGCTGCGGGCACATATAGACACACCAACACACTAACACAAACATGCATTCTCATGTGTCCAATACGCTCTTGCACCTGCAGCTGCATTCAAACAACAAAAAACCACATATACACGCCATTTACCTACAATGACCACAGGTATCATTCTGACTCTGATGAGCTGCTAGTAAAGGCACGAAGCATTTCATGTTCATTCTGCAATGAAAAAAGAGGCCTTGTGCACAACTGCTTCAATGCAAAAGCATCAAGACTTAAAGGGATAGTTCACCCAAAAATGAAAATTACCCCATGATTTATTCACCCTCAAGCCATCCTAGGTGTATATGATTTTCTTCTTTCAGGTGAATAAAATCAGAGTTATAATAAATAAAGTCCTGGCTCTTCTATGCTTTATAATGGCAGTAAATATAGGGTGAGATTTTGAAGCCCAAAAAAGTGCAATCATCCATCCTAAAAGATATCCACACGGCTCTAGGGGGGTTAATAAAGGCCTTCTGAAGTGAAGTGATGCGTTTGTGTAAGAAAGATATAAATATTTAAAACTTTAAAAACTAAAATAACTAGCTTCCAGCAGACGGTGTATACGCACGTCGACTTACAGCAAAAGAGTTACTCCTGATGCGATGTATAGGAGTATCAAACTCAAGCTTCTCTTATATTGAAATCCTCTGACATTTCTCTTTAAAGTTCTCGTTTTAGACTTCTAATTTGTGACCAGTGTTTTGTTTTGCTCTCTCCTCTACGCTTCCGCGTTCATCAGTGTGTCATGCGTTGGGTCAGAGCTCACTCCTTTGCCGTAAATCAATGTGAATGGCCATCAGTCGAAAACTGGTTATTGTGGATATCTTTTATGATGGAGGGTTACACTTTTTTGGGCTTCAAAATCTCATCCTCTATTTACCGCCATTATAAAACTTGAAAAAGCCAGGACATTATTTAGTATAACTCTGATTGTATATGTCTGAAAGAAGAAAGTAATATACACCTAGGATGGCTTGAGAGTAAATCATGGGGTAGTTTTCATTTTTGGGTGAACTATCCCTTTAAGAAAGTTTGTGATAAGCATGCATCTCAAAGAATTTTAATAATATTTTCATACTCGTTATAGATAATGCTGAGAACATTTAAAGTTCATAACTGTTCTGCCCTTGAGAGATTTTGTTTTGCATCTTCTACTGGCAGTGGATGATTTTCTCCATGAGATTGTTGGCTAATTTATTTAAGAATTATCAAATACTGTTAGATTAATCCTAATATACAGCATTTAAACATTACTTTTAAGTTTCTTTATGATCTGTTTAGCCTGGTTGCTGTTAAAGTTGTACTCTAATACAGTTATAATGCAAAATCATAATACAATGCTTATCAAGCTAAACAGCGACAAGAATCTCTCTGGCATCTTTCTGTCTTGTAATAATTATAATAATATACAAAATCTTCTTTTGATCCACACTGTAAAAAATAAATCTGTAAAATAACAGAAAAAGTACTGGCTGCTCATTACCTGGAAATTATCCAGTAATTTTACGGACATTTCCATTAACCCCAAAACACAACGCAATGAAGTTCAAAATTCAAAATACAGTTAAAAAACCTGTAAAAAATAAACACGGAAAAATCTGTCAAATTAATACAGTACATTGTGCCTTATTTTTACGGATAGCATTTGCCATCAGCAGAAACAGATCAACTAGACAGACATAATCTGTTTGTTTATGGTGTGGTCAGCTTTTTTCTGCTCTATGTATAGTGATTGTGATCCTCTCTAAATCCTGGTAAACCAGTTTCCAAAATAAACTGCTTATTGTGTCTTTTGCAAATAACACATGCATTTGGCCTTAATTCAGTGGGACTCTTCTTGTTCTCTTCTTATTTCATTCCTGAATTCTCCTCTTTTAATGGCAATTACAACAACGAAAAATACTATAAGTGTGTGTAACTTTATACTTAAACCATATAAAAGATTTAAGAAAGGTTTAAGAAAGATTTTGTGATGTAAATCCTTCTTACCACCGATCACTGCTGAGGGGGAGGAGCATATTTAAAGGGTTAGTTCACCCAAAAATGAAAATTCTGTCATTAATTACTCTCATGTTTTTCCACACCCGTACGACCTTCGTTCATCTTCGGAACACGAATTAAGATATTTTTGATGAAATCCGAGAGCTGTCTGACTCCTCCCTAGACAGGCCCAAGAAAGGTACTAAACACATTGTTAAATAGTTCATGTGACTACAGTGGTTCAACCTTAATTTTATGAAGTGACGAGAATACTTTTTGAGTGCAAAAACAAAACAAAAATAACGACTTTATTCCACAATCTATCTTTACTCAACAAGTAAACGCATGCGTCGTGCTGATTAGACTGAATCAGGTTCCATGATGCAAGGTTTGGCTGGTTAATATCATCATTCTGGGTCATCCAGGATCGTCCCCCTGCTGGTAGATGTCATAACTACACCAATATGACAAAGATCATCATTCTATGTTGATGGCCATTGAAAAGTTTCCATGTATTCTAATGGAATAAAAGTTATGTTGAGCAACACCGATAATATTTCATTCTAATATGCCAGAGGTCTGTTAATGGCATGAAATATACATATTTTTTTTTTCTCTAGGCTATTATATGTATTTGACTTTTATTCAGTGACCAGTATCCAATAGCCTATCATGTCTGAAAGATAAATATTTAGAATCTTTTCTATGTTGGATCTTTCATCCAATTTTGTGGCAAAACGCCCTAACTTTTGGTTGTGCAATAAAAAAATGCAAAATAAAACTGCATCAAAGAACATAGGAGACGGAGAAAAAAAATCAAACACTATATCAACAATTACTATCAAGCTATCAATTGGATCTGATAAATAAATCTAAACTAAACCCTGTCCGTGTTTGAATGCTCCACATCTTCAGCCCAAGATTTCAAATGTTGCTGCTTTGAGGCTCCCTCTAGTGTCATTGACATGAACTCACCACTTTATACAACTCATAGTTTACACACTAGCAAATACACTCATTTTAAATAAATGTGGGCTCAAGCTCATTTATATATTAGTCAAATAATGCTATATAGGGATCCCTTACTTATACATTACTATATTAAACGTTACAATTACCAAACTATTAAATCCAGTTGCTGTTTATTTTTAGATATAATAATCAACACTCAAATAAAAATTGTATGAAAACATGTAAATTGCATATAAGGTTTCTATATCTAATTTTAAAATTATGTTTCTACTCCAAATCATTGTTGAAATATAATTATGTACACAGTGGCTATCATAACTTGTTTTCATGATTTATTTAAACATACATAAAATAATCAAGACGTCAGGTTAAGTAAAATATAATGAATATATATACTAATTGGGTTGAATGAACGAAATTCTGTGCACACTGAATGACTTGCCTGAGGTAAATGTAATGCTACATGACATATTGTTTACAAGCTGTTTTATTGATGTCTTTCCGCAGTTGAATTGCTGATTGAGCGATTACATGAGATATGATCAGCTCTACAATATGGGTAATCTGTCGCTTTAATGGAAACGGAGACTGAATCCGAAATCGCCCCCATACCCTCATTAATTATTCCCTACATTAGTTCACTAATATAGTTCACTTGAAGGAGTGATTGAAAACAACTGAGTGAATTTCGACACTGAATGCACCGGAAGTGCTGCCGCTTTTGCATAGTTTGTGCTTGCTGTTTAATAATCATTTAATTAATGATTTTAGCAAACGGGCAGCTCCAATAGTAAGATGAAAGGATTTATCTTGAATTCTGTCATGGAAATTATGTATAAACCTTATGTATAAACAATTTAATAATCAATTAAAAATGAATGTATACCTGTATTATATTACGCTGTACATCGCAGACAAGCGGTTTGTAAAATGCATGGATGGATGATTCAGCTGCGGGCGCCATCTTATGGCAAGATGCGAGATAAATCATGTATAGAACTTCATATATATGTATAGAGAAAAGTCTGTCAATCCTCTCCTTGCTCTCCTCTCCTCTGCAATCTAATGTCTTCCCTGATCAAATCCATGAACTCATCCTCTCTGTCTCGCTTTCTCCTTCTCCTCATCTTGGTCATCCACTGCTGAACTTGGCCCTGGTGTATCCTCAGGGATGGAGGCAATTAGGACAGGGGGTTGTTGGAATGCCTCTGTCCCAACACTTCATTCATTAGGAAAAACCACACACTCCCTCACCTCCAGGACACTTGCAATCCTAAGGAAGACCAAATAAACCATGCCTGTTAACAAAACAACAACAGCACAATAAATTTAAGCAAAGATGTGTCAGTTTGCTAACTTTGTATTTTTTTTTTAAGTTCTCCCATTTGTTTTGGCCTGCAAGGCAGTGACCTTCCCCAGCAGTCCCATTTTCTAAAGAATTATGCTAAAACAAGAGAAAAGGAGGCACTTTTTGTTGAAATCAGATTTTGTATTAAAAAAAGTGGGTAACGTACATGTTCGCCTCGCTCTGATGACGTCACATCTAGCACCCTCACTCCACAGCGAGCAATCTTCTGTCCTGAGTGAGGTGAGTTCACGGCGTTTCTTATATTTACTGATTTATAAAAGAATTTAACATTTTGTTCGGGGTCTTTTCTGGCCTGTGTTGACTGAAATAAACATTTAGCTTAGTGACAATGTGAGGAAGGAACTAATGTTAAATTCACTGAGATCTCAGCGACAATGTTTTTGTATGTTGGTGTGAATGATCGTTTTAATGTTTTGACGTGATAATATAACAGTCAGTCTAGTCTGTGAGGGAAAATCTTGGGGATCGATCCAGCAGTGCTGCAACAAATCCACTTGAAGGCAAGCTTGCCGGGGGAAAAAAAGCGTAAATGCTAACGCTAACACTGCGGTACACAGAGAAGGAGACAAGATCAAGGCCGATTTGTTTAATGGATGTCAATGGAGTAGAGACTTCACAATGCTGAATAAATAGCTTTAATTATCGACTGCCTGTCCGCTAATGTTGGTATCTATATGTAGATTTTACTATGAGGAAAGTATTTAATAATAGACGTTGTGTAATATTGAGTGATAATTTATATTGTCTAAAAAAGGGGAAACAATCGATGTTTTCTTTCTTGTTCTTTCAGATTTTACCAATTATAATAAGACTTGAATTGTAATGATTATGACTGCCATGTGTGCCTGTGATGCTGATGTAATGCTTTTTAATGAATAAAGAGAAAATAAATAATTTAATTATTATATTACATTGTATGTTGTTTAATGTAAATAAAAAAATGACGTGTTCTCTCTATGGCTCCCACGTTTCAACAAATAAATTAGAATTGAATTGTAATCATTTATGATTGCCGTGTATGTCTAATAATGATATTTTAATATATGAAGGTAAACAAAATATAAAGATTTTAATAAATAAAAACTGTTTATTGTCATGGTCTTGCGGCCAAAGATAGCCTGTGATAATTTTGACAGTGTCAGAAATTTAGCATGAAATCTTACAGTGTGTTTGCTACTACGACCTATGCCTACTGACTAGCCTATAAAAATGCATAATGAAATGGCGTGTTGATCAACACGACAATGCACTTAAACTCAAAGGGTTAGTTCACCCAAAAATGAAAATTCTGTCATTTATTACTCACCCTCATGCCGTTCCACACCCGTGAGACCTTCGTTAATCTTCGGAACACAAATTGAAATATTTTTGTTGAAATCCGATGACTCCGTGAGGCCTGCATAAGGAGCAATGACATTTCCTCTCTCAAGATCCATAAAGGTACTAAAAACATATTTAAATCAGTTCATGTGAGCACAGTGGTTCAATATTAATATTATAAAGCGTCGAGAATATTTTTGTTGCGCCAAAAAAACCAAAATAACGTCTTATATAGTGATGGCCGATTTCAAAACACTGCTTCAGGAAGCTTCGGAGCATAATGAATCAGCATATCGAATCAGTGGTTCGGAGTGCCAAAGTCACGTGATTTCAGCAGTTTGGCGGTTTGACATGCAATCCGAATCATGATTCGATACGCTGATTCATTATGCTCCGAAGCTTCCTGAAGCAGTGTTTTGAAATCGGACATCACTAAATAAGTCATTATTTTGTTTTTTTGGCACATCAAAAATATTCTTGTCACTTTATAATATTAATATTGAACCACTGTACTCACATGAACTGATTTAAATATGTTTTTAGTACATTAATGGATCTTGAGAGAGGAAATGTCTTTGCTGGCTATGGAGGCCTCACTGAGTCATTGGATTTCAACAAAAATATCTTAATTTGTGTTACGAAGATTAGCGAACGTCTTACAGGTGTGGAACAGCATGAGGGTGAGTAATAAATGACATTATTTTCATTTTTGGGTGAATTAACCCTTCAAAACTACTTACCTCAAGCTCTATTTGCAAAATTAGCATGTTAGCCTCTTTTCCCTACCCATGACCGCATTCATCAAATGAAATGAAACCATTTTTTCATGCAAAAACAAAAAAACAAGATGTATTTTTTTTGCAATGCATGATATTATGGCAGTCCTTTTTTTTTTTCTTCTTCAAGTTTTCTACATTCCCAGAAGATGTGCATAATTGATCCCGTGTATATTTTACATCAGTGACATCTATGTGATACATTAGGGTACATTTTACTCAGACAAAATGGGGTGAGGTACATGCTGTGCATAAATTTGTAGTTTTGTTCTGTTATTTTGTTACAAGATAATTAGGTGAAAACATTCTTACATGTAGTCCCCCACTGGTCTTCATCAAAGTTAACCCAATATTACCTTTGTAAGTGATGCATGGGAAGAATAATGATGGTCTAAAAGAGCACAATGTATCACAGATATTTTCCCTTTTAATGTTGTTGAATTCACCAGATTCTCCTCTATCTTGGACCACTCCAATGATAGTCACCCTGCCTTTTCAAAAGTGCAAATGGTGTATTTGCAAATATTTGTAAAACTCCTGATGAAATCTTGAACTCTGAGTTTAAATCTGAGAAGGACTTAAAGAAAGCAATTGGTAAACAAATGTTGAAACTGGTATATACCATATTCTTTCCACTTTATAAACAAGGATTTTCCAAGAGTAGACGACAGGTCTGGATTGGAGGACAGAGGAGAGAAATTTTAGCAAAGGATCCACAGAACCTCTTTACATCTTGCCAGGCCCGAAGTGTATTATTTCTTATGGAAATAAATATTCAATTTTTTCCATTTTTTAAAATAAATATTCTAATTCATTTTTTCTATATTTCTTTGTCAGTATGCCCATACTGCAGATGAAGGTAAGAAAAAAAGAAAGTGGTTAAAAATGAATTTGTTAGTAACTAACCCTAATCCTTTCACATTTTGAGAGATGAACACAAAATATTAACTTTTAAAATGTTTGAATTAATGAAATTATTGATTTAATAACTGATTTATTATTTTATATTTTTTATAGATCCCCTATGACCACAATTTACCAATAAATGCTGGAATATTCTCATCGAGTGAAGAAGATTTTATGAGAGTACATGAAAGTGAGAACATGAATGATCCAGAACCCTGCAGAATGAAACATGAAGATATTGAAGAACAAAGAGGTGATTCAGAACCCTGCAGAATAAAAGATGAAGATACTGATGAAGGTTGGTGTTTATTCTTGATTCTTCAGTAATGATGCTGAAGAACATTAAGATAAAACTTCAGGCAGTTCAGTAGATTTAGTGGTTTTAGTTAGAAGTCATAAAACGTGATAAATTACATTGAAGTAGCGAATAATCTAACGAACACGAGTTGGGTACAGGTAATGTCACTTTCTGAGTTTTTCATGTTTAAAATTAAAGCTTTTTACTTTCATTTTAGACATGATGGAAGAGAACAAGGAGAGTGAAGAAATTAGTGAAGCAGAAGAAAAATGTGTCAAAACTGAAGAAAGTTGCTCACAGACTGAAAGTAATTTTGAACTAAAAAAAGGAGTCAAAACATTTTTCACCTGCCCTCCCTGTGGAAAAAGTTTCCAGTACAAGAAAAGTCTTAAACTTCACATAAGAATACATAGTGGAGAGAAGCCTTTCGCATGTGATCAGTGCGGGAAGAGCTTTGCACTAAAAGGAAATCTTAAGAAACACACAGCAATCCACACCGGAGAGAAGCCGCACACATGTGATCAGTGTGGGAAGAGTTTCACACGAAAAGGAAACCTTAAAGAACACATGAAAATCCACATTGGAGAGAAGCCGTACATATGTGATCAGTGTGGTAAAAACTTTGTTGGGGCAGATACACTGAAGGTCCACCTGAATGTTCATTCAAAGGAGAAGCCTCATGTGTGTCCTTTGTGTGGAAAAAACTTCAGTCAGCTGGTTGCTTTAAAATTACACCAGAAAAGAAGACACAGCGGTGTGAAAAATCATATGTGCTTTGATTGTGGGAAGACCTTTTTTGAAAATGTTGAATTGAAAAAGCACCAGAGAGTTCACACTGGAGAAAAACCTTATAAGTGTTCACACTGTGACAAGAGATTCAGTCAGTTAGGAAACATGAAAACTCATGAGAAGACCCACACTGGAGAGAAGCCGTACACATGTGATCAGTGCGGGAAGAGTTTCACACAAAAAGGAACCCTTAATGATCACATGAATATCCACACTGGAGAGAAGCCGTACACATGTGATCAGTGTGGGATGAGTTTCAAACATGTAAGCGCTTTTAAATCGCATCTGTATTCTCATTCTGGAGAAAGAAAATTTTTCTGTGATCAGTGTGGTAAAAACTTTTTTGGGGCAGATACCCTGAAGAAGCACCTGAAAGTTCATGCAAAGGAGAAGCCTTACATGTGTTCTTCATGTGGAAAGAATTTTAAATGGCTGGGTGCTTTTAAAATACACCAGAAAATACATACCGGTTTTGAAGCTCATGCATGCGTTGAGTGTTTGAGGACATTTGCTACAGCTTACAAATTGAAACGTCACCAAAGAGTTCACACTGGAGAAAAACCTTACAAGTGTTCACACTGTGACAAGAGATTCAGTCAGTCACAACATCTGAAAGCACATGAGAGGATCCACACCGGAGAGAAGCCGTATCACTGCCATGCCTGTCGGAAGAGTTTTACGCAATTAGCTACTCTTCTCACTCATACAAGAAACAGTTGTCCAAATTCACGGTAAGTACTTCATTGTCAGAATCTGCACTTTCAAGTGTAACACACATCATCTCAATATGATGCAATAATGCGAAAACATCTGTATAAATGTATGTCTTAACTGCTGTAATGTGTGGCAGGACGTATTCTTGGTTGCTTAGATTCTATTATTGCATCGTTATGCTAGATATCCCCGTCAGCTTTGAAAATTCATTGGTCATAAATCCCTCTCCACATAACGATGTTAAACATCAGATATGCTTCGGTCAGTTGTTATTGTACCACATTGTGCTGCATTGTGACTAGAATCACTGGAATCTTGTCATGTCACATGTGGTTGGGACATGGTGTGAGATTCAGATAAACTAAAAAAAAAAGGAGATTAAAGTGAAACAGAGCCAAATCATTTAGATAGGACAAATTTAACACAAACTTAAATGAACATCAAAGATAATTTAAGAAAACAAACGTGTTGCTGAGCTTTAACACAAATTGATTATCCACATTATCCAGCATGATTAGAAAATCTTAAATCACATTCTCAGTGTTACTCATTTACTTACATGTAATTAGTCAAAAAAGTGCATCATTTGTTTTTGGCAGAACATCCACAGAGATCACAGTTACGCTGGAAGATGATGACGTTGAGGAATGGACAGTTCTTCATGATACTGAAGAACAAAGAGGTTGGTGTTTATTTTTGATTTCTTATTAATAATGCTGAAGGCTCACTAGATTTGCTGGCTGAAGATCATCAACCTTGATCAAAATTAAACTTCTTCAAATCATTTCATGTTAAAACATTTAATCCCATATAGTACAATAAAAAGAATTGACAACTGATAGCACATAAAAAACCCAAATGAGTTATCTACTTTTAGGAAAAGGCCCAAAATACAGAAGTTCTGGCAGTTGTAATGTCTGAAGGCCCTTTCTCACAAAATAAGGAATATTCTCACTCTTTTTTTTCAGGGAGTGTATTAATTTCCAGGCACCATTGATCAGAAAGAGTGGAAACCCTGAGAAATGTGCTGTCCAAAAACATAAAAGCTCTGGGTCACTGTCACATGTCTAAAACTGCTACAAATGCATATTTGAGATCATTTGGTGACATTAGCACACTGAACTTGGCTCAGTCTGAAAACTTGAAGTGTATGTAGCATGAATAACTTAACTTTCAGATTGTGAATGGGTAATAAACAGAAAAAAAGAGAAGATCCTCCCTTTATAATCACTGAGGCTGTCAATCTCTAAAGGGCAAGCTCACTGAATTCTGCACTCCCGCAAAAACTCCCATTGTTTCAATTGTACAATGAATCTTCATTTTTTGGTTATAATGAAAAGATTTGTTTTGAACAAAACAAAAACTTGTGCGTTTTCTGTGTTGTTTAGTGACTGTCTACGTCTTTCTGTTATTACATCATGCCCTTTTCCTTCACATTTCTGTCTGATTTGTTTTCATGATTTACTGAAAATTAAAGCATTTTACTTTCATTTTAGACCTGATGGAAGAGAATAAGGAAAGTGAAGAACTGAGTGAAGTGGAGGAGAAAATTCATGTCAATACTGGAGAAAAATCTTTGAGTCACTCACAGACTGGAAGTATTTTTTTACTAAAATAAAAAGTAAAAAAAAAAAAAAAAAACTGCTCTTATCTTGGAAACAGTTTCCCACACAAAACGTCTTAAACTTCACATTCCTTTCACATGTGATTAGTGTGGAAAGACTTTCACACTAAAAGTAAATCCTAAAAATCCACGCTAGAAGCCACACACATGTAAGTGCTTTTAATTTACATCTGGACAAAGACCATTTAACTGTGTTCAGTGTGGTAAAAACCTTTTTTGGCAGATTCCCTGAAGAAGCACCTGAAAGTTTCATTTAAAGGAAAAGTCTTGTGTGTTCTTTGTGTGGAGTTTTTCACGACTGGATGGTTTTAAAATACACCAGAAAAGAGACCTAAAGAATCATATGTGCTTTGAGTGTGGTATGTCCTTGTTTAAAGATATAGTCAGCTTCAAGTCTTCTGAGGGGAGGTGAGTGGTTCACAATGCTTCACATTTTCAATCACGGCAACTCTCAAAATAGAATTAATAGCATTTATTGACAAGAATGTAGTATGGGTAGAATTGGTCTTGCCGGACTAGATCTACTATACTACTGCTGGCATGAGGGAAAGCTTAACGCTCAGAATTACATGGATTAGGATACATGCTGCTGCAAGGTAAAGTAATGAGAACCCTCGTATCAGATTTAAGCACTGGATACACTGCACGATTTTAGCAATCCTATAAGATCATTACTTTATCAAACTCTGCGACATGGATCTACTAAACTTGGGTACGACATGCATGTAGACTGTACGATGATGACACCTGTTGACTCTATAGAAGAATAAAACGTCATCAGCATGCGCTAAACATTATGTTGAATCACACTGAAAATAAAAAGGAAGCAGCAAAAGAAGAAGAGAAAAGAGCTTGAGGTAAGCAGTTTTAAGTTTTAGCGCCATGTTGTGTTGACTTCATGTCGCATTTTTATTGGCTGGTTACGTAGGTCGTAGCAGCAAACGGACTGTGTTGACTATGCTGAATTTCTGACTCTGTCAGAAAACTATCGTAGGCTATCTTTGGTCGCAAGACCGGGAAAACTGCTTTCTTTGAACCTCTCTCACTGTACAACATAGGACCACCGATTAAGAGCCACGATCACAGAAATCGCAACGATTGTTTCACAATGACAATCTTTCGTCTGGGACAGCCAAAAATCGTGCGGCGTATCCCGGGCTTAAGACAGGTGGTGCTGGGGAGGAGGAGGGAGAAAGAAGATTCCCATAGCTTGCAGTACTGAGTTGAACCAGGGTTGGGCATAAATAAATCGAGTTGTGGAGATAGGAAAGATAAATTGATTAGCTATGATTTGCTTTAATAGAACCAATCAGATGCTCAGAAGAGTTTTATGATTGAACTGTGTTTTTACAAAATCAAACAAAAACATTTTTCAGTTTTAATATTTTTGCTTATTGTCTTAGAGCAGGGGTTCCCAACCACATTCCTGGAGGCCCCCCAACACTGCATGTTTTCCATGTCTCCTTAATCAAACATACCTGATTCAGATCATCAGCTCATTAGTAGAGACTCCAATGCTACACCCTCATTCACTGTTCCCTACATTACTCCACTAATATAGTCCACTTGAAGGAGTGAATGAAACACATGTGAAATCGGACACCGAGTGAGCCAGAAGGGCTGCTAATTTAGCCGTTCTTTAGCCGTTGAGTGTGCATTGGTTGTGCACTCGTTATTGCGGTGCATTGTGGGATTGAATGAGTGCACTCAACATCGTCCACTATGGTTTCGGACACCACTACATATGGCTGTCCTCTCAAATAGTGCCCTATTGAAGGGTATAGGGGGCGATTTTGGACACAGCCCAAGATCTGAAATGGGTGTGTCAAACAAAGGAGAGATACAAAATATGCAGTGTTGGGGAGGCTCCAGGAACGTGGTTGGGAACCACTGTTTTAGATGATGACAAAGCTCATTCTCTCTTGCCTACCATGAAAATTAGATGACTTGGTTTGGAAGCAGATAAACAGGGCATCGCCTATTCATAATGAATGTGAAATTAATAGGTAATTTAAAATAAAAC
The DNA here is from genome assembly GCA_037950675.1 of Hypophthalmichthys molitrix. Taxonomy (NCBI): domain Eukaryota; kingdom Metazoa; phylum Chordata; class Actinopteri; order Cypriniformes; family Xenocyprididae; genus Hypophthalmichthys; species Hypophthalmichthys molitrix. The sequence goes on along the minus strand of CM075501.1, from coordinate 5,981,902 downwards.
ATGATAAGAATAAGTGTTTAGTGTCCTGTGCCAGATTTCCCATCTGAAGACAGTAGCTGATCTTTGCGTATTCTGATATACTTGGGTGTTCTGTAATTGTCAGATCTGTGATGACTCAACTTCCAGAGAATATGTATTCCAGAGAACTGTTTTGTAATTAATTCAGCTAATCATTATACAGTGAAATATTAAAGAGTTTTCAGTTTGAACTATGTTCTTATTTTATTCTGCAGTACAGCAGCTGTGAAACATGCAAGACTAACTGCAGCACATTCTGGCTGAACGTCAACCTTGTAGCTCCAATAATAGACATGTTTTATTGACCAAAGGCCACAGCGGGTCTCACTTTGACACTGACAGCAGGTACAGTGTGTCAGAGCATGAAGTGGCTCATGTTCATACTGTTTAAAAAACAACAACTGAAAAACAGGGCTTTTGTGCAAGCCTCCTTGGATGCATAAGCATCAAAATCACTTTAAATGTTTGTTTCTTGCCTTGGAGTTAGTATAGCATTTCAAATAGGCAACAAACTCTGGCAAAACGCTGCACTTTAGCACCAAGTTTATTACATTTCATTCCATTTTGTTGACTCTCATTTGCCATGATTTTATCACTGTTGCATATTGTCCACCTGCATGTTATTTAATTTTTTTAATTTACCTTTTTTTTTCATTCTGAAAATGCACTAGATTTTAAATGTTGTCTGTAGCTCCCTCTGGTGGTTACTGTCTTACATAAACTTAGTATTTTAGTCAATCTGCATTAAGGTTTATGAGTATTATGAGTATTAATGCTCCCTAATGTGAAGTAATTTCAAATAAAATCAGGCCAGAAACAAAGTTTGTTTTGTGTTCGTTTCAGGAGTTCAAAACAGCTCACCAAAGTGAGCTTTCCAGAAAAGTTTGCTCCGGTTGGTAAACACCTTCATACTACCATTGGTCTGTGGCGATAACGTAATAGGTAGGTGTGGTCTGCGGCTCAGCCTTCTTTCACGTGGAAGTTCGGATCATTTTACTGATCGTTTTTCAAGTCATTTCATTTATTTCAGTAGAATATAATTAAAATGTTACATGTTAACAGCCAAAATCTTTTGTCACGTGACCGCTTCCCAGCTCAGTATCTTACAACAAATACATTAGTATTATTGACTGTATTATAGTTGCATAACTATAATATAATTATCAAAAGACGTGCAATAAACATTTTCTGAAAAATAAAAAAATTCTGCCCTGTTCTTGTTCCTGTCAGTCTCTTTTTATTGTTAAATGTTTCTTAAGGATCTGTGGTGTGTGTGGGTTTACATGTAACTTTTCAGTTAAAAAATACAACTTGTAAACTTTTTATGTGATTTATTATGGACTAATAAACATAGGCCCGGTTTCACAGACAGGGCTTAGCCTAAGCCAGGATTAAGCCTTAGCTCATTTAGGATATTTAAGTAGCTTTTATAAACATACACTAGAAAAAAACATTACTGGTGTGCATCTTGAGACAAAACAATGGCTCTAACATATTTTAGGATATGTCAGTGCAAGTTACTTTCAGTTAAAACAGCTCAAACATGCATTTTAGTCTAGGACTAGCCTAAGCCTTCTCTGTGAAACCAGGGGATAGTGTGTATTTCTATTTTCTATCCTGAATGGTTAACTAAATTTCATTCAATAATAACACAAAGGACATAAATCACTTAACAAGGGCGTAAATAAATTACAGCTGATCCAAAATGAGAAATAGACAAGTCAATTATATGGGATTTTCTTTGTATTACATGCTAAGATATTTTCTGAAGATTAGAATCCATTGTAAACAAGTATCTTTGTTTTATCAAAGTGATTTTCCCCATCGGATGAAGTTTAAAGCATTAACCAACTCTTTATTACCACATTCAATGGGTTTCAAAATGCTTTATATGGGGCTGTCACGTGATGAAACTCGAACTCATTTCAGTTTACTGTATAGAACCCATAGAATTTTGAGCGTGCACGGCCAACACAAAATGAATGAATCGCTCTCTTAGACAACTCGTTATTTCCAAGTCATAAAGTTTAGTTCAACATGAACGAATCGTTTATGACCTACCCATCACTAGAGATATGCTCTTCGAAACAAATGATTCGCAAAGGAGGTTTCGAGGCTTCAGTAAGCGTGCTTTGAACACACCCATCATCAGTGTTGCCAAGTCCGCGGTTTTCCCACAGAAATTGGGCTACTTTTACACTGTTTCCGCGGGTTGTTTTTCATGTACGTGGGTTAATAACGTGATAAAAGTCTGCTAAATGCTTTAAAACTACACCAGAAAAGACACAGTGGCGTGAAGAATCATTTGTGCTTTGATTGTGGGAAGACCTTTACTACTGTTTGTGAACTGTACCAGCACAAGAGAACTCACACAAAACCTTACAAGTGTTCACACTGTGACAAGAGATTCAGTCAGGACAACAGAAAACACATGAGAGGACCCACACGGGAGAGAGGCCGCACACATGTGATCAGTGTGGGAAGAGTTTCACACAAAAAGCAGCCCTTAATAAACATGAAAATCCACACTGGAGAAAAGCTGTACGCATGTGATCAGTGTGGGAAGAGTTTCAAACGAAATGAAAACCTTAAGGATCACATGAACATCCACACTGTAGAGAAGCCACACACATGTGATCAGTGTGGGAAAAGTTTCAAAAGAAATGGAACCCTTAAGGATCACATGAAAATCCACACTGGAGAGAAGCCGCACACATGTGATCAGTGTGGGAAGAGTTTCACACAAAAACACCTTAATCAACACATGAAAATCCACACTGGAGAGACGCCGTATCACTGTCCTCCCTGTGGAAGGAGTTTTAAACATTTTTCTTCTCTTCTCAGCCATACGAAAAACAAATGTCAGAAATCACAGTAATTCACGTTCAGATCCAGCCCTTTCAAGTGCGACGCTGCGTCCTCAGCAAACGGTCCATGTGACAACCCTCTTCCATGAAAATCACAACAAAGAAACATCATCCAAAGTTGTCACAAATAAAGTTCATCTTCAAGACCAGCAGTTTCAACTCAAAGATGGAGTTTCTCCCAAAAGAATATCAAATGTTTATTCTCATTTATTGAAAGATTTTATGTTTAAATAGTGGTCTCAGGATTGAAGGAAGGTAGACAGAGGGTCTTTGGTCCTCTGTTGAAGCTGTAGTCTATACTATAACATCTGGTTTCCTTTATGTACTGGAACAACTTCCATGTAATTTATGAGGCTCCTATGGTCGAATGGGGAGACAGGGAATGGTCCCTGCCTTTTGTATTGCAAGTATGGAAGGGGTCTTCTTGGATCCCCAGGAAGGCATGGGTACTTGGCCGGAAGATGACCATATTTAGACTTGTTTGTCTATATGTATCACATTCCTATACCATTAACTATATGATGTATTCTCTCTCTCTCATTGGTTAAATCCATACTACACCCCTTGTACTCTTTCTATATAATCTCTAAATAAAAATGAGACTTTATACTCTCCCTCAGCACTGGGATTGTTCATTCAATTGCCAATTAAGAGGACTGGGATGAGGCACGCCTCGGGGGCAATAATCTAACATTTATCATTTTGCTTTATGATATAAATTAAATCATTATGCTTTTTTTGTATTTTGTTCAATTTGTTTAATCTTAATGTAATGCAAATGTATGACTAGTTAATTACTAAAGAGAGCAGCTGGAATAAAGACAAGCAACTCAATTCAGCCTGAAACCTGTTCACAAGAGGGATGATAACTATAACTAAGGTTTAATAATGGTTTTAATTCTAAGATAATAGAGAAGTCCACATCACAACTATAATAATAACGACACAAAGTTTCTTTTTTTTTCAGCTGATGAATGATAAAAACACTGACAATCAAAAACTACATGACTTTAAACAGCTTGAGCATTTAAAGTGGCAGGTGTTTAGAATAAACAGACTGTTATCATCCGTTGGTGTGAATGCTAATATAGTTATAGTTATTGTCTTTGGTGTGAACATGCCTTTGTTTATATTTGATATGTTGCTTTGTAGAAGTTTGTCTTTTGTTGGGAACAGAATATGGTGCATTTTTCATAATCTATCTTAGATTTGGTCTCACGGTGGTGACCGATTGCTCCAAGAATCTGAACATTGCTGTGAAAGGAATAAGTATTCTGCAGTTACAGATAAAAATGGGAAGTGAGTATCAAATAATGTCAGTCTTCACTACATGGCTTATGGGAATATTTGTGGGCACTTCGGTGGGTGGAGACGGCCCAACGACGGAATCCAACGGCACGGGTGAAAGTATAATGTGTGCAGGTCTTTTACTTGTGCTTCTGTAAAGTTCACCTAATTTGTAATAATTTAGTTTAAATTTGACACTAGCTCCATATTTAAACTGATTCCAATTTCCGCAGACCCTCCTCGAAAATTACGTCACACGGACAGTGTGCGGACCATTGCGAAAAGCAGATTGTCAAAGTATATTTTGGGCTTTAGCAGGAAAACCAGCCTTACACAAGTTTGGAACGACATAAGGGTGAATGAATGATGGCAGAAGTATCATTTTTGGGAGAAATATCCCTTTAAGTGAGAGTAGACTGATAACAGTATATTAAAACAGTTTTAAATAATCAGTCCATGTCATAACGTGTCCCGTGGTAATCAAGGGGAGGTGGCAGATTGGCTCAGAACTCAGATATCATCCAAAGAGGAGTTTTATTAAATGCCAATTAAACTTCAAAAACACATAAATGCAATTCTTTAACATAAACAAAATGTAAACACCACCATAAGACATCTCTTCATGTCTACATCACCAAGGGTTAAGTCCCCTCCCTATTAGTAGAAATGGTTTAACCCAACACAAGAAAAAGGGAAGCTGTAGTCCCGCCTCCTCCTTTGAGGAGTCACAGAATCGGGATATGGTCAGTACACAGCATGCAAGGTAACTGTTTGCCATGTGGAGACAAATACAAAATTGAAATAATAAATAACAATGCATAACTACAGCTTGTCTCTGTGTGGTTATAGGGAAAAATATATCATAAGGGGAACTATGGTAGACATAACACGTTGCATTGACCACTGATATGTGCACCTATCTGCAATCAACACAAACTGCATGATATCTTAAACTGTATTATAAACAAAGTCCCTTTAGTTAAAGACTATAGAATAACACAAGACGTGTCACTCGTATTGATACTTGCATGCCCGAGAGGCGTTTCAAAGATGGCCGCCGAGTGAAATGACTTGTCTTAAAGGGACTTTGTTATAAATGAATATTAAAGAAAAATAAACCAGATCAAACAGTTGTAACTTAAGCCTAATAAATTCAGCATAGTCAACAGAAATACAAAAACATTAATAGCAAATGTAAAGAAGCATAAAACAATTGTTTGTACATCACCTTAGCACCCGTCATCACAGTCCAATACATAGAAAGTGCATTAGATCCAATAAATCCAATTTTATTTTTGATGAAATTAAACCAGTCACTCTGAGATATACTCAACTAAAGACATTTTAACTGAAAAAAAGTTGTTGAATATCACTTAAGCAGTAAATTAACAGTGCACTTCTGATTTGAGGCATCGTTCATGTCTGAAGCACAAACAATAACCGACATTCTATACATATAATTATAGTGATGCTTGCCTTAAACAGACTGAGCTGTCTGGTTCCTGAATACTGAACGCAGCATATAGTTTCTGGTCCTCAGGAAAATCTGCCTCAAACATGTACAAGAGTTCAGGCTTTGAGCTCAACCTATAGAAGAAAACAGAACCAGCCTTCTGGTCCACGAACACACCGAGCTTTCTAGTGGACTCTGTTTGAAGTGGTTTAGTTAATGATTCAGTTTTTTTGTTATGAGCTACACATACATTTTTTGAGCAACATAAACTCCACGACATCTTGTTGCGTCCCAGACGTGCGTCACTTGCACCCTTCCTCTTGATTTCCTTACAGGCCACGCCCACGTGCACACCTGTCCCAATCACTTCCACCGTAAAGAAGCAGCGTCCTGACAGCGGCTGGCAGCACAGGACCTGGTTGCACTTGTCAAATCTTTCATCATTAGCAGGAAGCTGTTGTTTCTCCCTCTTATGAACAGCTACTGTGTTGTTCTCACTCAGATAGAGGTATTCATTAGCCGTCTGAGGGTCAAATGTGAGCGCGACAGCATCTAAAAACAAAGTGAGATTTATCATAAAATATCAGCTTAAATATCATTAGCAACAAGTTCTCATTTTGTCTCCAGCAGTGCATCCATGTGAGTAGATGATGTGAAATAATTTTGGGAAGACACATGACATATTCCATCTGAAGCTATTTTAAACAGCTTGAACATCCATGTGTATGTTTAAACTCACATTTGTACAGTCCTGGTTGGTCTTGGCAGACTCTTCCGATGGAAATTCTGGTTAGAGTCAAGAGTTAGGGTTAGTATGGGTTAATATAAGACTTGAATCACACCATTTAACACTTAATGAAGCACATTTAAACATGAATGTATTATCTATCATTCCACAACACATTCACATTTTTACATTTACATTTCACAAGTGTCAAATCAACAGAATATAATAATGACTCCTACATACAGTTTGGGTCTCATGAAAACTCATTCATGAAGTATTTTTGAATAAAACGTCCCTGCACTGATTTGTGTTTTCCCATCACTGAAGCCTGTCACTAGTGCAGAGACGCTCACTGGTCACTACCTACAGTACTAAAGCGGCCTACAGAAGTATACCTGAAAGGGTTAGTTCACCCAAAAATTCTGTCATTTATTACTCACCCTCATGTCGTTCTACACCTGTAAGACCTTCATTCATCTTCAGAACACAAATTAAGATATTTCTTATAAAATCTGATGACTCAGTGAGGCCTGCAATGACAGCAAGATAATTAACACTTTCAGTGCCCAGAAAGCTACTAAAGACATTGTTAAAACAGTTCATGTGACTACAGTGGTTCAACCCTAATGTTATGAAGTGACAAGAATACTTTTTGTGCACCAAAAAAACAAAATAACGACTTTATTAAACAATATCTAGCTATGGGCAATTTCAAAACACTGCTTCATGAAGCTTCGAAGCTGCCAAAGTCAACCCCCCCCAGTGGTGAACCATTGAAATTTCAAAACACTTATGACCTAACGATGTCATTTACTGAAATCACGTGACTTTGGCAGTTTGATACACACTCCGAACCACTGATTCAAAACAAAAGATTTGTAAAGCTCCATGAAGCAGTGTTTTGAAATCGTCCATCACTAGATATTGTCGAATAAAGTCGTTATTTTGTTTTTTTTTGGTGCACAAAAAGTATTCTTGTCGCTTCATAACATTAAGGTTGAACCACTGCAGTCGTGTCAACTGTTTTAACGATGTCTTTAGTAACTTAGTAACTTTCAGGGCATTTGAATGAGTTAATTATTCTTGTTGGCAATGGAGGCCTCACTGAGCCATTGTATTTTATCAAAAATATCTTAATTTGTGTTTTGAAGATGAACGAAGGTCTTACGGGTGTGGAACGACATGAGGGTGAGTAATTAATGACAGAATTTTCATTTTTGGGTGAACTAACCCTTGAACATAACAGTGAACAATTCACTGAATGACTAGGAGAAATCAAAGTCCTCACTCAATTTTCCTGGGATCCAGTGGATGTTCATACCAACCTTCTACATGAACTAATACAAGATAGAAGCTACAGTACCTCAGTGAGGGCAGCTTAGCCTTCAGAAGACAAACTTTCTGTTCCACGTTTCCAAGGTTATTATACTGCAGGTCCAGCTCTCTCAAAGAGGAATTGGCTTTCAAAGATGACAGCAACTTAGAAACTCCTTGTTTAATCTCACAGCCTGATAGTCTATAAAGCAAAACCAGATTTTTGTTTAGATCAGCTGGTCAAGTAATAATATTCATGACAATCCATTTGCCCTTTGATTCTGATGGTTTCTGTACATTATAAGTATGTATTTAGCATGATTTTGCATTCACTCTATACATTTTGAGTGATCCCTGAGAATCAAACCTATGACCTTGTTATGGCTAGTGATTACATGGCTTATATTACATCAGGGATTCCCAAATGTTTTTGTCAGCCGAGCCTCTTTGGGCTAAAATATCTACTTAAAGCCCCCTGAGATTTTGAGATAATTTTTCAATAGTTTAACATATTCACATGTTCATGGGTCTCTGATGTCGATGTGGTGGAAATTCACCAATAAAATTGTTTGTTTATGCATTTTTTACGCCATGTTAGCATCATGGCTATTTACATGGCAAACACAAAGGTCAATATCATAATCCATAAAATTTACATTATTATATAAAACATTTCAATTTAACATTAAATAGAAAATCTAAAATACATTCGGGTTCACCAATAAAATTAAAGTCAAAATTAAGTAAGGGGAAATTGCGATCTCTCTTACAACCAAAACATATCTCAGAGAGCTACAAATTGAGCTCTAAGCAAAACAGAGTATATATTTGTGAGATTCTAAGAACATCCTGTGCCTCTTTCTCTGTACCTCCTAAAGGATATAACCATTGCGTCATGGTCAAGAGGGTATGTTGTTTTTTTTAGAGCAGTGTATAGTCCCCTCCTCCTCTTTAAATCTGAGCTGTCAGTTTCACTTCCTATATTTTCCATATATATAGCACCTCTAGACAATAAACTTGTGTACCATGCTTGATCTGCACTCTCTGTGTCTGTGTCTTCTTTGGTACCCGGGTATACCTGCTTTTCTGTACTAGATCGCTCAACCTGAATAGATCTTCTCGAAATACTTGAAAATCATACATATTCATTTATAATCGAACAAAGATTTTTGATTGGATAAGCAAATAAATATTATCATAAGGCCTCCTCCTTCCTTTCATCATATATGTACACTTTCCGGTTCACACATTGTTCTTCCTCAACATCCCATAATATGTCCACCTGGCATTCGTAAATATTTTTTAATTGGAAACATTTTATCTGACTCCCTAGACTCTTCCCAGGCCTACTGACCTTGACTACAGAACCTTCAGTTTGTCCCCTTACTTTCTTAAACAGTCAACATTCTCTAGAAGGAATTACTTTGTCCTCCTTCTCTCTAATCCCTCTGTCAAAGCATCATATATTAGTAACAATAAAGGTAGAATGCCTGTTTTCAGTACATACAATAAAAAATATTGATTTACACACACGTGTCAAAAACAAAATGTATCTTTCATGATTAAAGGTAACTCATGTAAGATTAACAAAATTAATCATACATAAGCAGTGGTATTGATTGAATACACATTTTATTTTTATTTTGATTGTTTTTATTTCTTAATTATTTATGAATTTTACATTTTTGTGATTACTAATTTTTCAACACCCCCTGCAGGTCCCTTTAGGAAAATACCAGTCAACTGTATTACGTGTTTGAAAGACCTCAGCATCTTTTAAAATGTACAGTATCTTTACAACAGCTATTTAACGGTGTTTATTTTACCCATCTGTCTTGACCCTGATGTTTGTAGTTTTACTTACTTCAGAACCTCAAGATGACACTTGGCTCTCCGCAGCGCATCTGAAAGAATTTCAACTCCTAGATCTTTTACAGGATTGTCGCTGAGGTCCAGGATTTTTAGATTCACATTTGATCCTGAAAGCACATTCCTGATCAGCTCCATGTCCTGACTATTGAGGTCATTGTGGCTGAGGTTCAGCATCTGAATCTGGCATTTGGGATCACAGAGGGCCCTAGAAATTTGCTCCAGTGCAGACAGTCCCAGATTATTGTGGCTCAGATCAAGATGAGTCAGGTGAGAGTTTGGCGAGGTCAGGAAAGACACCAGGACATGACAGTGTTTCTCTGTAAAGCCGCATCCTTCGAGTCTGTCAATATTGCATTTAAACTGTTACAGTTTTACATTTAAACCCTGTTGCAATTTTGCATTTATACCCTGTTACGTTAACAATTTTACATTTAAACTCTGACTGAGAATATTTTATGATACATTATGAAGATGTTCACAGCAACATACTTACTGAGCCTTTCTGAAGCACTTGATGGCTGGAGAGAATCTCTGAAATCCTTCTAAAGTCATGTTGTACTTCCTGAGGACAAACTCTTCATGGTCTTTATCTGACATCACAAACCGGAAAGCCAGAAATGTGCACTGGAACAGTGTGAGGGGCTTTTTGGTCCGTGAATGTTCTAGATTTTGCATCTGCAAAAAAGACATGTCTTTGAGCTCCACGAGGCAACGAACAAGACTGAAGCATCTCTCAGGGGACAGATCTTTCCTCCTCAAAGACTTAATGTACTTTGTCACTTTTTTGTGGTCTTCTGAACTGCCTTGCAATGGAGGCAGGAATCCTTCAAGTGTTTCTCTGTTGAATTTACAAGAAATTCCAAAGAGAAAACAGTTAAAAAGATCCAAGTGTTCATTCTTGCTTTGCACGGCCACATCAATCACGCCTTTGAGAAAATCAGACAAATTAGACTTTTGCCCCTTTTTAGTTTTTATTAATCCCAGGGAGTCCTGATTTCCTGATAGAAATTCATGAAAAACAAACAAGGCTGCAAAGAATTCCTGAACACTGAGATGGACAAAACTGTAAAGTTTAGTCCTGTTATATCCAACTTTGCACTCAGAGACACAGGTGATGATGCCAGGATATCGAAGAGCATCATCAGGAGTGATATAATATTTCCTCAAGTCTTCTTTACTGAAGACTGTATTCCGTTCCTTCAGCTTCCAGTAAGCCAGCTCTGCCAGTTTCTTAATCAGTTCTTTGTGCTGTATGAGAGCATCTTCATGTGGCAGTTCTTTCCCTTGATATTTGTTGTGGCTTAACCTACTCTGATTGAGCAGATAGTGGATATACATTTCTGTCTGATTTGAGGGCATGTCCCTATCTTTATTTTGACTTTTAATTATGTTTTTGAGAACAACCGATGAAATCCAACAAAAGAGCGGTATGTGGCACAATATCCACAGGCTCTTATGAGACTTCAGGTGACAGATGACTTTTTGGGTTAGATCTGGATCCTCAAACTGCTTCGTGAAGTACTCCTCCTTTTGTTCATCTGTGAATCCTCTGATCTGTGTGACGTATCCCTGTCTGAAGATCTCAGATGGCAGCTGTCCAGCTGCCACAGGTCGGCTGGTGATCCACAGGTGTGCGGATGGAAGCAGTTTTCCTCGTAGAAGGTTTACTAGAAGGACATCCAGTGTGGTTTTTTTAGTAACATCTGAAAAATTGTTGGCTTGAAAGCTCAAATCATTTTTATATTCATCCAGACCATCTAAGATGAAAAGAACTTTTCTATCAAAGATCCAGTCAGAGATGTGCCTCGCCTCTTTGGGTAACTCTGGGTAAAAGACACAAAGCAGGTCAAAAAGACTCTGGTTTTCTCCCTCATGCAGGTTCAGCTCTCGGAACGGGAGCAGAAAAACAAGCTCTAGATCCTGATTGACTTCTCCGCTTGCCCAGTCATGGACAAACTTCTGCACCGTGACCGTTTTTCCGATTCCAGCAATTCCTTTTGTTAAAGCAATTTTCATGGTTCTATTTTCATCCACGGGTGGTTTAAGAATTTCATTGTAGTTTATGACTGTCTGCGCTGATGTGTTTAAATCATTTGTCGTCTCAATCTGCCAGATCTCATGTTCTCTATTGAGGGGGTCCGAGTCGTCATTGATGATAAACAGTTGTGTGTAGATCTTATTTAGAGTGACTGACTGTTGTGCGCTTCCCTCCAAAATCCTCTCAGAATCCTTCATCATTCTTGATTTCATCTTATTCTTTATGCTCTGAAGAATGTCTAAAAATGTTGGAAAGTCATATTATTAACAGGAGCATTGCACTTAGGAATGAACAGTTTTATGCAGCAAAAGTTTTGACATGTCTTTCTGGTTCTTACCATTTTTGTTTATTGAGGTAGTAGAGTGAGGCACCTGTGGGTGAAAAAAACATACACATAATTATACAGTATATATATATATATATATATATATATATATATATATATATATAAAATTATGCAGTATTATATATATTACACAGTACCAGTCAAAAGTTTGGACACACACTCTCATTTATTGTTTTTTCTTTATTTTCATGACTATTTACATTGTAGATTCTCACTGAAGACATCAAAACTATGAATGAACACATATGGAATTATGTAGTAAACAAAAAAGTGTAAAATAACACTAGATATGTTTCATATGTTAGATTCCTCAAAGTAGCCACCCTTTGCTTTGTTGACAGCGCTGAAAACCCTTGGCCTTCTCTCAATGAGCTTCATGATGTAGTCACCTGAAATGATTTTCACTTCACAGGTGTGCCTTGTCAGGGTTCATTTGTGGAATTTCTTGCCTTCTTAATGGGGTTGGGACCATCAGTTGTGTTGTGCAGAAGTCAGGTTGGTACACAGATGACAGCCCTATTTGACAACTGTTAGAATTCAGATTATGGCAAGAACCAATCAGCTAAGTAAAGAGAAATGACAGTCCATCATTACTTTAAGAACTGAAGGTCAGTCAGTCCGGAAAATTGCAAAAACTTTGAATGTGTCCCTAAGCGCAGTTGCAAAAACCATCAAGCGCTACGACGAAACTGGCTCACATGAGGACCGCACCAGGAAAGGAAGACCAAGAGTCACCTCTGCTGCTGAGGATAAGTTCATCCGAGTCACCAGCCTCAGAGATCACAAGATAACAGCACCTCAGATTAGAGCCAGATTAATGCCACACAGAGTCTAGTAGCAGACACATCTCTACATCAACTGTTCAGGCCTTTATGGTCAAATAGCTGCTAAAAAAAACACTACTAAGGAAAAGCAACAAACAGAAGAGATTTGTTTGGGCCAAGAAACACAAGAAATGGACATTAGACCAGTGGAAATCTGTGCTTTGGTCTGATGAGTCCAAATTTGAGATCTTTGGTTCCACCCGCCGTGTCTATGTGCGACGCAGAAAAGGTGAACGGATGGTCTCTACATGCATGGTTCCCACCGTGAAGCATGGAGGAGGAGGTGGTGTGATGGTGTGGGGGTGCTTTGCTGGTGACACTGTTGGGGATTTTTTCAAAATTGAAGGCACACTGAACCAGCATGGCTACCACAGCATCCTGCAGCGACATGCCATCCCATCTGGTTTGCATTTAGTTGGACCATCATTTGTTTTTCAACAGGACAATGACCCCAAACACACCTCCAGGCTGTGTAAGAGCTATTTGACCAAGAAGGAGAGTGATGGAGTGCTGCGCCAGATGACCTGGCCTCGACAGTCACCTGACCCTAAACCCAATCGAGATGGTTTGGAATGAGATGGACTGCAGAGTGAAGGCAAAAGAGCCAACAAGTGCTCAGCATCTCTGGGAACTCCTTCAAGACTGTTGGAAAACCATTTCGGGTGACTACCTCATGAAGCTCATCGAGAGAATGCCAAGAGTGTGCAAAGCAGTAATCAAAGCAAAGGGTGACTATTTTGAGGAATCTAAAATATAAAACATGTTTTCAGTTATTTCACACTTTTTTGTTTACTACATAATTCCATATGTGTTCATTCATAGTTTTGATGTCTTCAGTGAGAATCTACAATGTAAATAGTCATGAAAATAAAGAAAAAACATTAAATGAGAGGGTGTGTCCAAACTTTTGACTGGTGTTATGTGTATATATATATATATATATATATTTATATATATATATAATAAACACATAAGCCATATCTTAAATAAGCAACTCAGCAAAATGTACAATATTACACTATATTAATGATCAGACACTCACCATTTGTAGGTTCATAGTAACAGGACCAGTTATTTTAGATCTCACTATGTTGGGAGCAAACGCTGTACAACCATTCCTCTGCTCAATACTGAGCTGAAAATCATGTTCTGTACAAATATTACAGTAAAGTTTAGTGAATGATGACTGAGCATTTTTCTAATAACAGAGAAAACAAATGAGAAATATTTTCCTACTTTCGGTACATCTCTTTTTGAAAACTTTTTTCTTTCCAAATTCATTCTCCTTCAGAGGGTCTTCCAAGCTCCCTGATCTTCCGCTGTGTTAAGACAAACAGTTTATGATTATTTTTTATGTTTCATGGTTAATGTTTAAATTTAAAAGCAAATACACTACTATTCAAAAGTTTGGAATCTTTAAGATTTTTTTTATGTTTTTGAAAAAAGTATCTTATGCTCACTAAAGCTGCATTTATCTGATCATAAATACAGATATAAATATTTCATGGAAACCGTGATACATTTTTTTTTTCAGATATAGAAATCGTTTGTAACATTATAAAAGTCTTTACAGCAGTAATAATTTTGACAGCAAATATCGATTTACTTTCAATCTTAATTTTTTGACTAAAATGCCATTTAGTTTGTCATATTTTAGTCATCTGAATTGTTTGTTTTAGTCGACTAAATCTACAGTAGATTTAGTTGACTACAATCTAATGGGTTTAGTTCAAGTTTAATGCATCAATTAAACATTCCTCTAAAATTTCTAAACTCATGATATACTCCCGAAGAAAACATCTATTAACCTGTTAATATGAATGATATTAAGGTTTGAGCGCAGATTTAACTGCTGTGACATATAACATGTCTTTATTTATCTAAAAATTAAATAAAACCACTTTCTTTTCAATTAATGATGCATTCTTTGTAACAACTTGCAACATTCTTCATTTTTTCAAGAACACATTCATTTGTATAAATTAAATATAGATTAATCTTTATTAAATCTATTAAAGTTATTCAGTCAAAAGCATTGAGTTATTTTCTCTATTTCTTTTGATATTGATATTTTGGCAATTTTGAGTGTATTTGTCCATTCAAGTGTGAAAAGACACAAAAGAGAGCTCAATTCAGTATGTGTGCGCTGTCTGAGAAGTGGCACAGAAAACTGGACTGAACTGAGCCCTCTTTTGTGTCATCAAACTTTTTCAGATTTATCCATATATGTCTGCTCTGCTCTTTCTCCCAGACATTTACATTTTTGAACATTTTATGAGACATGCAGCAAGTGTAAGGCAACTTATGTCCCACTGTATAGATCAGCATGTTAAAATTCAAAAGTGCATTTACCATGCAGGACATCACTTCTGACTGGATCCCTCCCTAAGATTTTCATCTCGTTTTTATTCGTTGAAGAAAACGTCAATAGATTTTCGTCATAGTTCAAACCTGTTTTTTATTTAAGCCAAGAACACACTAAAAGGGTTAGTTCACCCAAAAATGAAAATTCCTGTCGAGGGGCGGGACTTTACTTATTTCATTGTAACCTCAAATGTCATTGGTCAATTCAGTTTTTCCGTAAGTCTGTTGTGATTGGACGCCTGTTGTAAAACGATTAGGCATGGCTTCATCAATGGACCAGATGCAAGTGAGTTAAACTTTATTTATTGACTGATTGATTGCATTATTATTATAATATGTCCTTACCAGATACTATATTAACTTGATTTATTATTTTTATGGAGCTGTAGCTACTGGGGCAAAATGAGAACACACAGTTATATTTGCTGTAGTTCACTGCTACATTACCACTATACTTCCACTAAACAGTATCTATGTTTACCCAGCCAAAATTATATCAGTTCTGAGAACTTCAGAAATGTGAAGTGTCCATTAAATAGTTGTAACTATGATTCTTAATCCAAAATTGCTTAATGTGGATGAAAGATAAATCACTTGTTCATATCAGTATGCAGGAGTTGTGTAAGCTTTTTGTTATCATTCTTTGTCAGTTTAATATATTGTCAGGTTAATATATTTTCCATTAAATACAGTATAAAAGTGTTTCAGCACTTTACCCCATTGAAAGATTGCAGTTAAAGTTAAGATACAGTTTTCCCCCAGCAGCTACAGCTCCATAAAAATAATAAATCAAGTTAATATAGTATCTGGCAAGGACATATAATAATAATAATGCAATAAATCAGCCAATAAATAAGGTTTAACTCACTTGCATACTATAGTAAATACTAGTGTTTTTGAACAATACTATAGTAAAGTATAGTATACTGTATACATTATACTATTTACAACACTTTGTTAATGAATGCTTTAGCATACAGTAGTATTAACTATAGTTAGTGAACTGATAAACTGTAATAAATACTGTATACCTTAGTTTTTACTACAGTAAACTGTAGTGTATACTGTAGTATAATATACCCTATAGTTGTAGAAAACTTAGTACAATATTGGGTAAAGTAATTTGTTTATATTACTATAGTTGTTATGTTACCACAGCAACTATAGAATTATCACAACAAAGTACTTTACTATAGTATGGTTCAAAAACACTATAGTATTTACTATAAATTACTATAGTATTTTTTCATCTGGGCATTGATGAAGCCATGTCTAATCGTTTTACAACAGGCGTCCAATAACAACAGACTTACGGAAAAACTGAATTGACCAATGACATTTGAGGTTACAATGAAATAAGTAAAGTCCCGCCACGACTGTCAAAAATAAAGTGTTCGCTCGAGCAAAATAGAAGATCGAGCGCGAGTGTGGGGAATGATGACGCGCGTGCTACGAGTCGTGTCAGTGCACGCGAGGGCTTGATTTGCGCGCAGAGGAGATACCATGCGCGCGCGCGGGTTTAAAATGAGCTCGCGGGCTCCCTTTTCCTCGCGTGTAGATCTGTTATCCTCTCGCGGAAGTGATTTACTGCACGCGCAAGCATCAGTTGTGCGCTCGGATATTAATGGCATCAAAATGCCGTCATAGTTTTAAATGCGTTAAGTTTATATAATGATATAATGACATCACAAGCCATAACAATCGTATACTGTCCCTTTTCTCAACAGTCTGGAACAGGAAATAATACAGTAATAAACCTACCTGTTTTGGCGCTTGGTCGTTTTCTTCTGGAAAGGGCAGTTCTGCTCAGTCACATCTTTCATGATGGTCGTGTTCACGCGTTCCATCACTAAAAATATGTTTATGTGTTTATTTCTTGAGCTTTTAACTAAAAACTAAAAGCGGTGCTCAACTGAAGCGGATTTTGTCGCGTCTATCAGTAGGCTGCAGCCTGCAGAATGGGGCGGGGCTGCACGTGTTGGTCCGCCCCATACTTACTCGGACTAGGGGCAAATTCCAAACGGCATTTTTGCACCCTTGAAGTAAATACTATAGTCGAGAAGGGGACGCCATACATGGGTACATACGATGGTCATTTCAAGGAAGAAATTTTATTATTTATGGTCATGTGACCCAGCGAATACTCGTGATTCATTCATTTTAAAGATAGCGGGAGAGTTCGAGTTAACTTACAATTCAAGTTGTTTTGTTTTTTTCGTGATATATTTCACACATTTTTGTCACGTTATGTTTAAATAAGTTTCATATGGTAAGAAATGTGTTGAGTAGCTAGTGTCCAAAGATGAGATGGCAAGTTTTTAAAGTTGAGAACAGAGAACAACACACATAACACATTATATATTTATATAAACGTATCCACTCAGGCTCACCGGAAAAGCAACGTCCGTTCAAATAACGCGCCGACATGAAATTTCTCTGGACTTGTTTTATTCTGTTTGCAAACTGCCCAGAATTTTGTTATAAGAACATTCTCCAAATATTCAGTGTTGGTTCTGGGAATGTAAAAAAATGTCCAGTTTTCTTGACGTTAGAGGAACGTTTTTTTATAAAGTATGATGTTCCGCAAAATTTCACAGTAAAGTCTCCGACCCCGGTGTTACATTAACACTGCTCGGTGTTCATAAGGGAACCACCAGCAGGGTGTTAAAAGTAACACCAAATTAGTGTTAGAGTTAATTAGATAAGTGATTAGTTGAGTGATGATTGTTTGATTATTGAAGACACCTGATGATAACAAGCAGAATCACTGAAGGAAAGAGAAACACAAGAACTACAACTGACTTCCAGCCACAGCCTTAGATGAAATCAACTGAAGATACATTAAATCTCTCTTATTACAAACAGTCTGACTTTATTTCTGTCATTCGTCTACTGTTCTTTTTTAGAATTAACAGGTTTAGTTGTTGAAGTTTATTGAAAATGTTTGGTAACCATTATGGTGATCAGGGTTTCCTTTAGTTGGGAAGTTTGACTTAGTTTTTATGTTAAGTTTGTGGTCATTGTAACAGTGTATATGGGAACACTGTTACAAATGTTGAACCATTTCAGATATTTTCTTGATATGGTTTATACCATCAAGAAGAAAACTGATTGTCTAGATCCATCACTGACTGAAAGCTGTTGTTTATTGTTAAATTATATTCACCAACAGAACCTTCAGGCCACAGATCAGACATTTGAAATCAATTTTTTAAACACATTGTGAGGGAGAAAAAAGATTAGACACCCACAGACATCAAGAATCAGCATATGTTTCTCATCAACGGTGACATGTTTCATGCTGCAATGCTGCCAGCAAGTAAACTCCACATAGTATCCTACCTTTTAATTTAGGGCCCCTATTCTGTGTTTTCCATTTGTTTTTATTCTATAAAAATTTAGTCAAGTAATCTTGACAGCCCTACACACATCCAATTTTTTTCTCAACTGTTTAAATTCACTTAAAACAAAACCAACTGTATTTGTGAAGCCTAAGCTTTAACCCAGCGATCAACTGATCGATTCTGGAAAGGATATTACTTTCGCTGATCACTGAGAATAATATCCTAAATATAGTGAAAACATTTATTAGCGTGGTGTAACACTGTTCCTATGTACGGGAAGAAGGAGGCGGGAACCGGTGAACGTTAAACACAAACTTTAATATATAAAATAAACAAATACAAAACGAAAGTAATGCCGGCAGACCCTCACGGACGTCTGCCAGCCACACAAACATAAAACATAAAGTCCAGGCCTGGTCCTCTCTCGTCTTTCACTGTCGTCGCTCCCCTTTTATGCTTCCGGAGCTCCTCCGTGAGAGATTCGAGTTTCGAGTTTAATAGCTATGAAACCAAAAATTATTCTGACATTTTTAATATTTTTGGTATATTTTTACTAGTGGGTGCAGGACACTATAGTTCATTTATGTAAGTGAGGATAGCAAAATAAAGTAAACTGTGACATATTATCCCCAAAACTTCTTCATACGGTGGACTATCAGTAAAATTAATAAAAAATTTGGAAACAAATATTATTCAGACACTTTGACCCGACCATGTTTTGCTTAAGTGTTATCTGACATAATTAAGATTAATTTTTTCTGACACAGTTTAACTCTTGTCATATTTTATGACCATTTTTTTTTAAACTATAGTGAATAAACTGTATTAATGAATTAAATGTTCAAGGTGTCTGAATACATTTTGGTTTGACTCTATGTCATCAGAAAGTCACTTCTCTTTAAATACATGCAAGATTTTATTAAAACTTTTCTAATACATGATGTAAACTTATCTAACATATAAACGCACACATGCACGCATATTCACACAGTTATGGAAAGGAAGTAAAGAAGGTTGTGAAGGGAGTGAAGTTTCGATGTATGCAGTGTAGTAGACCTAAGCTGAATAAACCATCAATCATTAATATAACCCTTGTATCGTTTTTAATGGGGTTATGAAACTTGCTTAGGTTTCGTTGCTTTCTGTCCTTAAATGGCGATTCCCTCGAAATTAACCTTTTTACTTGGTAGGAGTAATTTCAAAAAGTTGGGATATAATATACAATATAAATTATAAAATGTATTTATTCAAGAGCAGTGAGTGATTGACTGCAGCAGATTTATTAGGCTGCTGTCACTTTAAGAGCTGCTTACACTACCAGTCAAAATTTTGGAAACATTACTATTTTTAATGTTTTTGAACGAAGTTTCTTATGTTCATTAAGGCTGCATTTATTTAATAATAAATACAGAAAAAACAATAATATTGTGAAATATTACTACAATTTAAAATTATGGTTTTCTATTTTAATATACTTTAAAATATAATTTATTTCTGTGATGCAAAGCTGAATTGTCAGCATCATTACTCCAGTCTTCAGTGTCACATGATCCTTTTCTGGAAAGTAACAATTCAATTTAATTAAATACACATTTATTTGTATAGCACTTTTCACAATACATATAGTTTCAAAGCAGCTTTACAGAAAATGCATGTCAATATTACAATATGGAGTGATCTGCTATCAGAGGTGACTGTGTCCAAGTTATGTATTTCAAAAATGTACATATTCAAATCAAGAAGCTAGCTAATTATGTATTAATTTAAACAATGTATTAATTTAAGGCAAAAACAATGATCTCACTTAAGCAATGAATACATGTTAATCAATGATTAGGATATATAGAAAAATTTAGCATTGGTGCATGTTGATTCAGAGTTTATGTCATCTGAAGTCCTTGCAGGAGTTGGTGCCGTCAACAAACAAAACAGTAAATACATAATTGCATTAGTGTCCATCTCAAATGGGATGTCATCATAATTATAAATGTTTTTTATTTGCATAACATTGTCAGTCTAGATTATGAAATACATGCTGAGAGCACTATTTTTAGTTACTTTACCTGTGTAATTACTTTAATACTGTGTAAATCCAGAAAAAAATCCCTCCCTGCCACCTGAGACACTGGGATAGGCTCCAGCATCCCTGTGACCCTACATCTGATTAAAGAAAAATACTGAAATATTGGGGAAAAAAAATATTGGTAAATCCATTTAACGGCCAATCTCTATTATAAATGCATCAAAATAATCATTGTGTAGCATGTTGTTTTTTTTTGCTATTACATCAGGGTTCGTTTTTTATGATTTACAGAAAATTAAACCTTTCTTTCTTTCATCTTAGACATGATTAAAGAAGAGAAAGAGAGTGAAGTACTGAGTGAAGTGGAGGAGAAACATCATCATGTCAAAACTGAAGAAAAGTCTTCGAGTTGCTCATGGAGTGAAAGTAATGTTTTATTGAAAAGAGGAGCCAAAAAATCTTTCACCTGCCCTCAGTACGGAAAGAGTTTCCCAAACAAACAAAGTCTTAAAAGTCACATGAAAATCCACTCTGGAGAGTCAGAACACCTGAAAACACATGAGAGGACCCACACTGGAGAGAAGCCTTTCACATGTGATCGGTGCGGGAAGAGTTTTGCACGAAAAGGACACCGTAAGAGTCACATGAAAGTCCACACTGGAGAGAAGCCGTATCACTGCCCTCCATGTGGGAAAAGTTTCACTTGGTTGAATTCTCTACACAATCATAAAAACAAATGTCTAAAATCAGAGTAAGCATTTCATCTTCAGATACAGCAATGCTGCATACTCACCAAATTTGTCACAATGCATCAAGCAATATCTTCTGCCGTGACCAGCTGCTACGAGAGATGGAACAAAGAAACATTATCCAAAGTTGACACAGTGAACAAAGTACACCTTTATGGTCAGCAGTTTCAAATGTGCATTTCAGATCAGCTCAAAGATGAAGTTTCTACTACAGGAGCAACTGAACAAAAACAAATGACAATTAGTTTTTACATTACGTGAGTGTGGCTTTCTAAGACAGGAGAAAGCGTGTGCTGGGGAAGTGTGTGCAGATATCAGAGGAGTTATGATTCCTGTATGTTTTTCACACGATTAACCCCAATTTAATTTTTTTTTTTAATAAAGTTGGATTTATCTGATTAGTTTTGACTGTGATCTGATTTCTGCATTTTATTAGGCTAAATGCTGTTACACTAATCTTAGTCATGCAATTCGACAACATGTAGTTTATTATTATGAGATGCAAATTAAGTATTATGAATACTTTTTGGTATTTCCATGTTTTAAATTTCCCGAAAGATCTTATAAACGCCTAATAAGTTCACCTCACTGACTGAGACTGAATGGCTATCTGCCTCATGAACTGTTTTACCTTTCATATTCAGCATCATATAAAAGCCCAAAACTAATTTTAAAGCGTTTGTTTTAGTCAGGTAATGTGGAAAATTAACATTATGTGGAGTCAGAAAAAGAGCTATAAGCAACATGTGGTTAGCACATTTATTTATAAGGTAACAACCTGGACAGCTGTGCTGAATTAATGTTCAATGTTTGTCTTGTGACAACACTGTAGCGTACTACTCTGAAACATTTTTTGCAGACTGCTGTATATATTATTTCCCACGCTGTTCTTAAAAAGCACTAGGTAGTAGGTTAGTTTGCCACTCCGAACACAGCCAGTTTTTGTTGTTGTTGATTTTCGCCGCGCATTGATGACGTCACTGCCTAGCGCTATCACAGCGTTGAGTATTGTGATGTGAGGTAAGAAGTTCACGTTGCTTCGTATATTTATACTATTATAAAAAATAGTATGTTAAAGCATAATTTTACAGAGTCATTTCTGTATGTTTTCATCTGGTACAGTGCTATTTGTGCGTTTTTTTCCCTGGCGTCTGCACTAAAATAAACATATAGCCTAGCAGGCAACAATGTGATGTGAGGAACTAATGTTAAACTCATAAAGACCTGAACGATTATTGTGTTTTTGCATGTTCGTCTGTGTGATTGTTTCGATATTTGGAGCGATCAGGGTTTTGTTACTGAATGTCACATGATGATCCGAAAAAAAGTCATGATCTGTGTTGGGAATGAATGAGAATCGGTATCAAGAATGACGATTTTCACCACACCTTTTAAATCCATCACAGAAGTACATAAACATTAATATGCAGAGAAATAATTTTGACATTATAAACATTAAAATATTGTTTGGTCGTGCTCTTTCATTTTAAAGAAAGAACAGTTTCTGTCCCTATACAAAACAGCAACAAGTTTATTATCTTTTTTTTTTATGACTGTAGGCAATGACTAGTTTTAAATGTAACTATATTTAGGTTCATATGGACATATGCTGATGTATTGTAGTTATTTAACTGTGATTAATGAAACCGTCTCCATCTCCCTGTTAAGACTTAAAGGTGGGGTAAGTAGTTTTTCAAAAACGCTGTTGGACTTTGTTGATATTTGAAATCAACCCAAACAAACCCACCCCTCTCTTCATTGCTCCGCCTCCAAAACTCACTCTCCAATCCTAACCACCCTGCTCCAAGTTGGTCTCGAACCCCAGCCCGTTCGCTGCTGGCAGGTGAGGCGAATGCACTAACAATGACGCTAAACACTGCATTCTCTAGCGGTTGTCAGTGCGCAGTGGTTTACCTGCACAACTCTCACTAGCTGGTCACTGTTACAATGCGAGAGTGGATGTCTTGTTTATCACAGCTGACGCGCAACAAAATGCTTCACGAAAAATAAAGCGCAGATGATGACGAACGACAAGGAAGCACAAAAGAATGAATGTACTGTACACAAGAGAAAATACAAACAAGTGTTCGTTTGTACAGCACAGCAGCTCTAGACAATCAATGACAATCAAACCCAGTGTTACTCACATGTGAAGTGGAATCAAAGCAGCCTCCGCATCTGTTTTCAGGCCTTCCCGCTTAGCTCTCTCCAGCACTGGAAAGCTTTTCTAATATTAACGCAGGTCCTAAAGTGATTGCCCAGTCATAAACCTTCATTCCAGTGATATTCTTTTGAGCTCTTTTGTATTGTGTCTCATCTCTCTTTCTGCAGTTTTTTTTTTCTTCTTCAAATCTCCCTCTTGCTTGTTCTGTCTCTTTGACCATTATACACCCCCTAATGCTGAATCGTTTGTTGTTGGTGTTGGCCCGACTAACGTCCAAACAGTGTTTTTGAAAAACTACTTTCCCCTCCTTTAATAAGAGGAAGTGTCACAAATAACAGCTGCTCAAAAGCCTCTTCATGTCAAAATTAGTTATTTATGTTAAAAAACAGATTGACCAACAGACAAAACATAGATATGTATAATGTGTGAATTTGTTTTAAAACAAATTAAATAGCTTTACATTCGATAGTTTGATAAATAAAGAAAAACAACATGTTCAAAGTTTGTGAATTAATGAAAACATTAATTGATAACTGATTTATGTTTGTTTTTGGCAGTTCTGCTCCTCACCTTCAGTGAAGCTTCTTCCACAGCGATTCACCAGTAAATGCTGGAATATTCCCATCAGTCTACAAGTGAAGAAGATAGATTTTGCAAATGAACATTGGAAACATGAATGACCCAGAACTCTGCAAAATAAAGGAGGAAGATACTGAAGAACAAATAGGTTGGTATTTATTCTTGATTATTAAATAAGGTTATACAACTTCAAGCAGTTCAAAAGATTTATTGCAGTTAGAAAAATCATAAGAGCTGTGAAATAATCATAGTTAAATGGGGCTTTCACACTGCATAGTTATAGGAACTCCGTGTAGGGGAATTTACAGTCAAACCCCATAAAGAGACCAATCTGCTCAATAAAGTCCATGATTCAAAGTTGTATTACAATAACTTGACAGTTTACTGAAGACAAAGTTCTCCACACTTCCATTGGCCATAGAAAATGAGTAAAAGGTAAAATCACTTAGAATACAGAAACACTAGTACTTATAGGTCAATGGGTAACCTAGATAACAGAATTTTGTTATAAGAACGTTCTCTAAATATTCAGTGTTAGTTCTGGGAACGTAAAAATGTCCAGTTTTCTTGACGTTAGAGGAAAGTTTTTAAAAGGCATAATGTTCCTCAAACGTTCTTTCAACTTAATTTTGATCTAAAATTTAACATTCTAGGAACGTTGATTTGTAACATTCCAAGAATATAAAAATGTCCAGTTTCCTTAATGTTAGTAGAATGTTATTTAAAGGTTAGTATGATGTTCCTGAAACATTCGTTCAATCATTTAATCATGCTGTGAACAAGCGCTGAAAGAAAGAGAAATAAGAACACAAACTACGACTTTCTTCAGCCACAGCCTTAGATGAACTGAAGATAAAAGACATTAAATCTCTGAAGATCTGATTAAACAACTCCACAAACAGAATTACCAGCTTCACTTATTACTAACCAGACTGACTTTATTTCTGACACACGTCTACAGAAGATCTTATTGAGAATTAACAGAGGTTTAGATGTTGATGTCTTATTGAAAATGTTTTGTTTGAGGTCACCATCATGGAGATCAGTGTTTGCTTTAGCTGGCCATTTGACCCTTGACTTCTGTTGAGTTGCTTCTTTATCAGCAATTGCAGGTGTTTTCAGAAAACATTTCTGCATTTTGGTTAGTTCACCAAAAAATAAAAATTCTGTCATTAATTACTCAACCTCATTTCTTTCCAAATCCGTAAGACTTTTGTTCATCTTTAGAACAAAAATGAAACTTAATGAAATCTGAGAGCTTTCTGTCCCTCTGTTGACAGTCTACGCAACTCCCACTTTGGCGTTTCAAAAAGTTTATAAAGAGTTTATAAAACTAAACCATTGAAATGAGAGGTTTAGTCCAAATTTTTTGGAGAGACATGAACGCTTTATATGATGAACAGACTGAATTTAGGCTTATATTCACATATAAACATTCATCAACTCCACACATCAATTGTGGTAAACGGAAACTCAAGCATCTTAGCTTGACATGTAAGAACCAATATGGTTCATTATAATGTCTTATGCAGCACGTTCAAGCAAGTCCGGTTTAGCTTATTTTTATGTTCTCTGATCAATGTTTAAATGTAAATAAGATCAGGGGTAGGCAAGTTTGGTTCTAGAGAGCCGCTGTCCTGCAGAGTTTAGATCCAACCCTGAAAGAAAACCCTCACCTGCCTATAGCCTTAGTAATCCTGAAGAGCTTGATTACCTTGTTCAGGTGTGTTTGATTAAGGTTGGAGTTAAACTCTGCAGGACAGCAGCTCTCTAGGACTGAACTTGCCTACCCCTGGCCTAATTAACGTTCATCATATAAAGCAGTGGTTCTCAAACTTTTTTGATTGCACCCCCTTTTAAACCTTAAAAAACAAATCTGTGTTTTTTGTGTGACGTGGGTTTAGTGACAACGGAGATGGAACGTAGATGTGTAAGTTACGTGATTGAAAGAACAAATAGCAGAGCAACCTACAACAACCTGTAGTAATATCACCGAGGTTGAGAAAAGAACACAACACAGCAAAGGCAACCCTCTCAGTTTTTCGAATCCAAATGGACTCGTGAAGACCTCTACCTCAAGGACCCGTCGTTAACTATCTGTCGTCCACAGACTGCGTGATATCGGCACTTGCTTTGGAGTTATTCTTTTGGTCAACTAAGCCTCTTCTCGCCGACTAACGTTTAGATGATTATTAGGGGGAGCCCCTACTTATTTATCGCAGCCTTTTGCTTTTTGATAAGGGCACAAAGCAATATTGCACTTTCGATTTTAGTTCATTTGACAGATACTTTGCCAAAGCAATGGTGCAAAACAAGATTAGAGACATTTATGTTTTCATGAGAAGTTTTAAAATATTTTCAGTTCATTTTGAAACTGTGGCGGCAAAGATTAGACTATGCTGGTCCGCCACAGTGTAGGTAATTCATGGAAAACACTGATTAATTTATTTTTGTTCAATTTAAACCAAATACTCCTCTGTATTTTAGCTTTAAAGCAAATAATATCCGGGTAGCTTTCCATGAACTGGGTACAAAATGAAGCCTAAAACTTTTTCTTTTAGTTTTGGTTTTCAACAAATCAAAAGAGGGTTTGAGAAACATTCATGCTGATGGCAAACATCAGTAAGTCAGACTAAATATTGTCCAAACTATTTTACATTTATACCTGGTTCACAATTTTTGCAACCAAACTTTTTAAATTTTTAACATTTTACATCCCTGACATGTTAAATGTAGGTAATCAAACATATTCAAGCACTAATCAGATGAATGCATTAAAAGGTTCATATACTTTCTTCTATTATGTCAGTTCACATGTCCTTTTTCCTTCCTCTATTTCTTTCTTTTTATGACTTACTGAAAATCAAAACTTTTGAATTTTTTTGCTTTCGTTCTAGATCTGAAAGAAGAGAACAAGGAGATTGAAGTACCGATTGAAGGAGGGGAGAAACATCAAGTCAAAACTGAAGAAAAATCCTTGAGTCCCTCATCGAAAAGAAATTTTAAAATTTGTTTCACTTGCTCTCAGTGTGGAAAGAGTTTCTTATGCGAGCAGAATCTTAAACTTCACATAAAACTTCATCGTGGAGGGAAGCCGTACGCATGTGATCATTGTGATAAGATTTTCACAATAAAAGGAAACCTTGATGAACACATGAAAATCCACACTGGGGAGAAGACATACACATGTGGTCAATGTGGGAAGAGTTTCGCAGAAAAAGGAAAATTTGAGGAACACAGGAAAAAACACATTGTACAAAAGAAGTACACATGTGATCAGTGTGGGAAGAGATTCCCATATAAAGGAAACCTTAAGGATCACATGAAAACACATACTGGAGAGAAGCCGCACACATGTGATCAATGTGAGAAGAGTTTCACACAAAAAGGAACCCTAAATGAACACATGAAAATCCACACTGGAGAGAACCCGTACACTTGTGATCAATGCGGGAAGAGATTCACACGAAAAGGAGCCTTTAATGAACACATGAGAATCCACACTGGGGAGAAGCCGCACACATGTGATCAGTGTGGGAAGAGTTTCGCACAAAAAGGAGCCTTTAATGAACACATGAAAATCCACACTGGAGAGAAACCTTACACATGTGATCAATGTGGGAAGAGTTACACACGAAAAGGAGCCCTTAATGATCACATGAAAATCCACACTGGAGAGATGCCGTACACATGTGATCAGTGCGGGAAGAGTTTCAGAAAATCAGGTGTTTTTAAAGTACATCTACTTACTCATTCTAGAGAAAGACTACATAACTGTGAGCAATGCGGAACAAAATTTTTTAGGGCAGATTTCCTGAGGGACCACATGAAAGTTCATACAAAGGAGAAGCCTTACGTCTGTTATTTGTGTGGAAAGAGTTTTAGTCAGGTGGGTGCATTAAAAATACACCAGAAAAGACACAGCGGTGTAAAGGATCACATTTGCTCTGAGTGTGGGAAGCGTTTTTTTACAGATGGTGCACTGAAAGTGCACCAGTCAGTTCACACTACAGAAACGCCTTACAAGTGTTCACACTGTGACAAGAGTTTCAAACGGTCAATATATCTGAAAATACATGAGAGGATCCACAGTGGAGAGAAACCACATGCATGTGATCAGTGTGGGAAGAGCTTCAGATTAAAAGTAACCCTTAAAGAACACATGCAAATCCACACTGGAGAGAAGCCGCACACATGTGAAAAGTGTGGGAAGAGTTTTGCACAAAAAGGAAATCTGAACATACACATGAAAATCCACAATGGAGCAAAGCCATACACATGTGAAAAGTGTGGGAAGAGTTTCACACATAAAGGAAACCTTAACATACACATGAAAATCCACACTGGAGAGAAGCCGCACACGTGCGATCAGTGTGAGAAGAGTTTCACACTAAAAGAACACCTTAAGAGACACATGAAAATCCACACTGGAGAGAAGTCGTACACATGTGATCAATGTGAGAAGAGTTTCAGAAAGTTTAGCGTTTTTAAATTACATCTGCGTACTCATTCTAGCAAAAGGCTATGTAACTGTGACCAGTGTGGTAAACAATTTTTTACGACTGATGCCCTGAAGAACCACCTGAAAGTTCACACAAAGGAGAGGCCTCATGCGTGTTCTTTGTGTGGAAAGAGTTTTAGAGAGCTGAGTACTTTAAAATTACACCAGAAAAGACATAGTGGTGTGAAGGATCATGTTTGCTCAGAGTGTGGTAAGAGTTTTTTTACAGAGAGTGAACTGAAAGTGCACCAGACAGTTCACACTACAGAAACACCTTACAAGTGTTTAGAATGTGACAAGAGATTCAAACGATCAATATATCTGAAAATACATGAGAGGATCCACACTGGAGAGAAGCCGTATCACTGCGATTCATGTGAAAAGAGTTTTACTCAGTTATCTTCTCTAATCTTTCATAAAAAGAAATGCATGTCTGAAAATACAGAAAGTAGTTCGAGTTCTGATCCTGTACTTCCAGATGTGATGCTGCATAGGGCTGCATCAGAAATTATATTGACAATCGATTAATCGAAGATTATTAGAACAATGAATCGACTGACCATTGAATTAATCAGTAGACTTTAACCAATTATTCAGCTTCTGCAGGTAGTAAAAATATTGACTTATATAAGCTAGAATGTTCTGTACTGTTGATCAGAACATGTAGGCATGAAGTCAACTGATTACCCATTTGATAATATCTTAAGTTAGCTTGAGGCTGGATCCTCTTACTCATTTTCTACGGGCTTTGGATATGTGGAGAACTTTGTCTTTAGTAAACTCTCTCAACTTCAACTTTGACTCCTGGTCTTTATTGAGCAGATCGGACTCTTTATGTGGTTTAACTGTAATTTCCCTACAAAGTGCATTAATAATCATCCCACATCATGGTCACCACTGATGTCAAGTAAAGCTGTGAAAGATTCTATGTTTAAAGTGCTGGTCTCAGCATTGAAGGAATGTAGACAGAAGGTCTTTTGTTCTCTGTTGAAGCTATATTCTATACTATAACATCTGGTTCTCTTTATATACCGGAACAACTTCCATGTAAAGTTTGTTGAACCTAATGGTGAGATGGGGAATGGTCCCTGCCTTGTTATGGATAAGGCCTTCCTGGACCCTCAGGAAGGCATGGGTACTGGGCCGGAAGTTGACCATATTTAGACTTGTTTTTCTATATGTATCACAGTCCTATACATGATGTAATGTCTCTCTCATTGGTTAAATCCACACTACACCCCTTGTACTCTTTCTATATAATCTCAGACCCAGCTAAATAAAGACGAGACTTTATACTCTCCCTCAGCACTGAGTGATTGTTCATTCAATTGCTAATTAAGAGGACAGGGATGAGGCACGCCTCGGGACCGTTTTCTTAACAAGCTGTTTTTGTAGATGTAGTTTAATGATAGCAGAGCTGTATACTGTAATATGTTATGCCAACAGAGTGGTTTATAAGCAGTTCTGAATCACTTGATTCACTAATGATGTGTCGTAATTAAGGCATTAAATCTCAGAATTGTTTGTTGTTTAGTGACAAATCATAATTGTCTCAGACAGATCTAAAAATTGGTTGAATTTCGTAAAACCCCTCTTTTTTAACACTTTGGGTTCTGGTAGGCCACTGTTTCCTGTAGATCAGAGAGATAGTGTTCTATACAGTCCTATTAGATTTATGCTGAGTAATTTAATGTAATGTTTAAGTACTGAACTCCACTGCTGTTGCAAGATTTGATCTTTTGCCTCTCAAAATGTCCCTTGTTTTTATTTGTTTTATAGTCATCATTATGATTCAGACTGACCAAACTTGCTTCTATCACTAAACAGACAGTACAGGGAAACAGCTTACATGTTTTACCACTTCTTGTTTTGCCTACCTTATTGGTCGAGCCACAGACTTTATGTAGAGGAGCGCCATGACAGGTATGAAAAGGAGGCTGTGAGGGATAGACTTGTCATGTTTTCAATGGCATCCGCTGTAAAAAGCTATAAAGCTCCTAGATAACTTCTAATTTTCCTCGGCTCATGTTGCCTGTAGTATTTTGTCTACTGAAATTTCTTGGGAAGATACTTTTGCTGCGTTTTGTCAGCAGAACAATCAAAAACACATTAAATAACAGTACAGCCCACTGAAGAGATGTACTTCTATCCATCACAGCCTCACTTTCATTCCTGTTAAAAATCAAAGATGGTGCTGCTGTGAATAAAGTATATGGTTTGCCATTGTTACAGCTCCCAGATGGCCAGTGATACCTGATATCTTTGACAACTGTATTTTGTTTGCATACTGTGTGATATATCAGTGTCACATGAAACACAAAGGATGGGGAATTTTGCATTCTGGGTTACATGGGCAACAGACCCTCAGCATCTGCAGTGTTTCCACACTCATTTACCATTTCTAATGATAAACTTCCTCAGTAACTGAAAGCATCCATTACACTCAGAGGATGTTAGCCTGGTTAATGGAAGTCAAAGGGAGGAGCCCAGTGTTTATACTGTAACTTGATCTGTCTCCAATAACTGCGGTCTGAATAACATCTTCAAAATGCTCATAATCTGTAGGTCTTGGTTTGAGGGGCTTAAAAAGTGATTCCCTGATGTTTCCAATGATCAGTACCAGTACTTTTGTGCAAGTATCAGTGGAGCATATTATATAATGAAGGAGGGCTTTAGTGTTAAAATTTTGTTAATAAATAATTTACCAGTTCCTCATTTTAAGACCTCCTCCTTTCCTTTTAAATGTTCACTTCCTTGTTCTCTAACGGATCTGTCTGTTAGAGATGACATTAATACTGCTGAATCAAAACTGAAACAGAATATTAGGGAAACGTGAGGAGAAACTGCAGATCTGTATTTGCGCATCAATAGAAGTTTAGTATTATTATCTTGGTCTGTCACCGTTTCACTTACCAAACCGCATCCTGTGTCAGAGGTGTCAAGGCAGACCATGTGAAATGAAACAGAGCGCTTTAAAAAGACCCAACTTCTTGTGACAGTGAAGTGCAGTCTACCATGTTTGTCCTTTCCTCTATAAATATTGACTTTGTCTCTGTTCAAAGAAAGCACACCTACAACTGAGGGAACAATGCAGAGTGCAGATTCCCAGCAGAGACTGACACACAAAAGTGATAAATCCTAGTTTGTAGTCAGTCCTATCAGCCCAATTCGCTTCTTTAACTGTAAAAATGGCAATAATGATATTAAAAATATTACATTTGAAAGTATCTTCAGAACTTCATTCTGCATGGCTGTGGGTTACTGATGTCATCACCACTGCAAGTTTGTTTTCGTCTTACAGTGTATCAATTTAAAATAATCAATGTAACTAATCAAATAATCAAAATTACAATTATTATTTGAAGGATACAAGTGTCTCTTAAAATAACAGTTACAGTCATACTACTGTAGCTCTTCATAAGTTCAAAATACATTTTTAGTGTCTCCCTGTTGGACATGATATTAATTGCACATGATTGATAGCAAAAACTTGTTACAGAAGCAGTGATTTCTACTGTTTTACCTGTAATACAACTATGATTGTATGTTTTTCTGTACTTTCACTAAATGTAAACTAAAAACATCACAGGATTTTAAAAAGGTATAGATTGCTGTTTCTATATAAAAACTGTTTAGTAGCCTTCTGTTAAGCATTTTATCAAATCCACAATATTATCGAATAAAACATTTATTCAGTTGTCAAGGTTTTGTGTTCACATCATTTCATTCCCCATTTTATTTAATAAATAAATAAATATAAAGAAAGAAGACCTTCATTCATTCACAATGTGGACAACTATACAAGACTCTGAAGACTTTGTTGCAAATACTGATGTCTGTCAACATCAATACAATAATGATTAAAGCTGCAAGATACACGAATCAGGCATTATGACCACCTTCCTAATATTGTGTTGGTCCCCCTTTTGCTGCCAAAACAGCCCTGACCAGTCGAGTCATGGACTCCACTAGACCCCTGAAGGTGTGCTGTGGTATCTGGCACCAAGATGTTAGCAGCAGATCCTTTAAGTCCTGTAAGCTGTGAGGTGGAGCCTCCATAGATCGGACTTGTTTGTTCAGCACATCCCACAGATGCTCGATTGGATTGAGATCTGGGGAATTTGGAGGCCAAGTCAACACCTCAAACTTGTCGTTGTGCTTCTCAAACCATTCCTGAACAATTTTTGCTTTGTGGAAGGGCGCATTATCCTGCTGAAAGAGGCCACAGCCACCAGGGAATACCGTTTCCATGAAAGGGTGCACATGGTCTGGTACTTGTCAAAGTAACATCCGCATGGATGGCAGGACCCAAGGTTTCCCAGCAGAACATTGCCCAAAGCATTACAAACAAAAACAACCCAAGCTGGTTTGAAAATAGACAAACATAGCAGTTTTGACCCAGCAGTTGGGTTAAATGTTTGCCCAGCCTGCTGGGTAGTTTTATTTAACTCAACTATTGTTTAAAATTACTGTATTGCTTGCTTAAAATGAACCGAAAGTATGTTGGAAATTAAAATTTAATAAGTTTAATAAATGGACATTTATTAATTAGTTTAATGAATAATAATTAAACAATAAACATTTATTCAATTGCTTATTAATAAATGTTCACCTTTTAATTATTATTGTTGCCTCTAGTAATTATGTGTCTGATTTTTAATTTCCAACCTATTTTGGTTTTTTTTAAACCAGCCATATACATAAAGCCTGCCTACTTTGATATTATAATATTATAATATTTTGACATTGACGGGTGGTGACAGACCACTGAGGCAGGTCAGATGATATTTGATCTTGGTGCTGTGCAATGTCCTTGCATCACTAATTATTTTACAACCTTTATTATATACACCTCCGGAAAAAACCGTTCACCTCATAGCTGGCTGAATAAATGTATAAATAAATAAAAGAAAAAAAAAAAAATAAATGTGGAAAAAAATAAAAATACACATAAATAAGGAAATAAATGTATAAATATTTATTTATTTATTTAGCTTTTCTTTGTATATTTATTTATATATATATTTATTTATTTATTTTTGCTTTTTTACATTTCTTTGTATATTTATTTTTAATTTTGTCAGGTTTGGCTTCCCATAACGGCCATGGGTACGTCCCTTGTTGTTTCCCCAACTCGCGAGATGGTCCTCAGTGCAGAACACAAGATCCAGGGGGTGGGGTTGGATCTAGATCCCCCTTGATCTGGATCAAACTCCTCCCACTTTACATATCCCTAAACCTACGCGACTCCGCCCCCTGGATCTCGAGTGTTCTGCAGTGAGAGGCTACTGCAACTCGCTCCATACTCCAATCCATTAGGTGGCGGGAATACACCATTTAGGTTGGTGTGCCAACCCACAAAACACCAGAAGAAGTAAAAGAAGAAGAAGATGACGTCATCGCTGAATTAGAGGTGCATCGTACGCTGTAGTTACTTTACTTTTTTTTTTTATAATTAAAATTTATAGTTTAAGTGTTACTGCCAAATAATTCATATTGCGCCTGTTGTGAACAGCCACGCGGGACCTTTTAAATCCATCATCAAAGGGAAATGTGAATAATATGTAATTGTGAAGTAAGTTTGATACAGGAAACATTGAAATATAAACTGTCGAGCTCTTCATTTTTAAGGTTTTATGAGCATTGTCATTTTATGCACAACGATCTAATTCCTTTATTGCTATCAATGTACTCGAACTATAGATTCATATAGACAGATTATGCTGCTGTACTGAAGTTAAGGAAGTGGAAAAAAACTTATCTGAAGATAAATGTCATTTGTATTTGTTTTGATGTATTAATTATGTTTTATTGTGAGCATTATTTTTAAATTTACTACTGGATTGTGAGCAATAATACTCTAGAAGCATACATCCTGACTCAAATAGTCTGTTTCTGCCACAAACACATATCAGTAGTTTGTTTTCACCTCATTAATTATGCTGATTTCTTAAGATTTCATTGGTTTTAAAAGACAGAGGCAAACTACCATCACCACTCTTAAGAGCATTTATTTTGTTATGGTCTGTGACTGATTCCTCATTTTCATATAAAAACAGAAAAAATAAAAACCAAACAAAAGCACATGTACATGGCAAGTTAAATGAGGCTGAAATCAAGTGGATTGTTATTTGCAAATCTGTTCATTTATTTCTAAGTTTGTCTATGTTTATTTTTCTGTTTATTTATTTATTTTTTATTCTAACATTATTTATATTTGGATCTTTTTATTTGCGGTATAAAAAAAAATACATACAAAAAATACATACAAAAATAAGACATAAATGCTTAAAATTAGTAAATTATTGAAAATATCAATTCATTAATTTATTTTCTGACACACAGTAATTCATCTTCCGTGAAGCTCCTCCTACAGGAATTCACCAATAAATGCTGGAATATTTTCATCAGCCTACAAGTGAATAAGAGAGTTCATGAAAGAACAGTGAGATCATGAGTGATCCAGAACCCTGCAGAATGGAAAATGAAGAAACTGAAGAACAAAGAGGTTGGTTTTTATTCATGATTATAAAAAATAAGATTATAAAACTTGGGGCAGTTCATCAGAGATAATGGTGAATGCATGTTTTGGTTAGAAAAGTGCTGTGAAATAACATAGTTAAAGTAGCAAATAATATACGGGACATATTCTGTCACCTTTATGTCTATAGCACTTTTTTTTTTTTTTTTTTTTACTGAATTTTTTACCATCCTTAAATGGGGATTCCCTGAATGTGTGGCATGCTGCAGAAAAAAAAAAAGTGACACTAGACCGCTTAGATGACTTGTTTCTTCTTGCTGGTTGATCAGACAAACCCAGACTGATGATTCATCATCAAGTTTTAAACTCTTATTGTTTGACCAATTAGACATTGTCTTTAGTTTTATTTTAATGTTACGTTTTACCTAGAATTTATTAAAATCAGAATTTCGGAAATTAATTATCAATCACACACAAACCAGACATTGCATACTTTCTATAAACTATTCAATAATCAGTCATAATGGCATGAATAATTATTTAAGTATAACAGTCAAATTTGTGGGTTACAGACATGTAATAGAATTATGCAATGGAATGATATTTGAAATTTGTCCTCCTGGCATCATTTTGGAATAATCTGATGCATTTTAATATGTAGAGACAGTCTATGTGTAATTTTAGAGCAGTGGGTCTTATACCGTGTTTACACAGGAAGTGACCACTGCAAATACGTTTGTTTTTCATGTCAGAAGTAGTGCGATTGCTTGAAGTAAGTCAGAAATAGAATGGGTTGTCAGTTTACTGTCAGACATTTGTTGTGTTGCATCGTGCCGCATCCTGTGTAGACAGCGAGCATCACTATTTATAACGGTTTCTATTTGCTATTGTCGTGTTGCGTCACATTGTGTGTCTGGTGTAGACACCGTGTTAGGCCGTGTGTCCACCAGTGTGTCTTTACCAGCAGCTAGCGTTTTTTTCCAGTTGTTTTCAATGGGAGCGGCAAGTTTTTAAAACGCCAGGAGTGTAACGAGGTGCTGAGCATTTGTTTCACACCGAAGCACTGAGTGTTCAGCATTTCTTACCGGTCGCCGAGAGTTGAAGAATGCTTATGGCTCGTTTCCACCGAGTGGTACGGTTCAGTTCAGTACAGTACTGTACGATTGGGGATGGTAAACTCTGATCTGGCTTGCGTTTCCACCACCAACAGTACCCTTATTTGATAGGCGTGGTGTATGCTGAAAAGTAGCGATCAACGTCATTCTCACATGAAAAAGAAAGCGAGGCAAGGAAAAACAGCCGAAAAATACACATTGTGTTGCAACGGTATTGTGTTGTCATTCCCCTTGTAGCATGCTCAAGTGACGATTCTCTGTCAACCAATCAATGTTCTGCGATGAGTGTAGCTCCACCCATTTGGTACCAGTACTATTGTGCTAGGTACCCCAACTGAAGGGTCCCAAAAAAGTGGTACGGTACGGTTCGGAATTAGGGTACTATTCACAACGTCTGACAATGGAAACGGCAAAAATTGCGTACCGTACTGAATTGTACTGAACCATACTGCTCAGTGGAAACGAGCCATAAGTCTCAGCGTCAGACGTCACAGACCGTTGGCTGAACGTCTGATGCATGTGGCACACTTATCTGGAAACACTTCAGGAGTTTCAAAGTCATCATCTGTTTGGTTGAATTCTACAGGATGTCTGGGAGATGTGTGTGTTGCGTTTTTAACGGTCCGCCTGGAAACAAATGCCGTGACGCCAAACACCCTCATAGGAGAAGAACGCTGTCGTGTTTACAACCGTGACAATGAGCGCTTACCAGGATCAACTAAACGCTGGATTTTCAAAAGTATTTCAAGTTCACGGCTCCAATGTTGCAATAAACTTGCACGACGTTCTTAAATTAATAATTTATTAGATGCACGCCGATCTGTTATTGTAGGGACATCAACTTTACATTTTCACGCCCCTAAACATGGCGCTGAACAAAACGAACTGTGATTGGTTGTGTTACATGTCAGAAACGTCCTCTTTGGGTGGTCCTTGGCCAATGAAAGCTGCAATAGAGTCCAGACCTTCTGCTGTCAGTGTGAAGGTTAGGCTACACGAGACTAAAGAATGTTCAACATTGGGTAAAATGCAGTGCTCATCACTGTCACTTTTAACCCAGCCGTCCAATCACAGGGGAGGAGGGGCGGGACAAATACAACACTGACCAACCTCCACATTCTGCTTGTACAACATCAACAGATGACAACAACAAGCATAATAAAAGAACAAAATATTTAAAAACAAGAGCCAGAGCAAATACTTTACATTGTATCAACATTTTTAAATAGAAACAATACAGAAACAATCAATCTGTGAAATGAGATACTAGTAACACTTTATATTCCGAATCACAGCAAGCAAAGCGTATCAACTGAAAAAAAAAACTACGCTGCCAAAACGCTCTTAAGCGCCTACAGGTAGGTGTTTTCAGCTGGCTAAAAACGCTTTGGTGGACATGCAGCCTTAGTCCTGTTTCTCAGAGAGAGTTTCAAAAGGTTTCATTAGAAGAGAAGGGTCTGTTTTAGCTCTTTGCCTTTGGAGGATCACAGTTCTTTGTTCTTTGTTTTAAACTACTTGAAATTAGACGAGATAGTTAACTCATCCGGTCAGGCTCTACTGATAAGACTCTCGAATGTGGAGATTGGAATTTCTTTGTGTGCTTGAGGTTCAGGGTAGTATTTGACCATTTAAGTGAAATAAACCATGAAAGAGACCTCAATTAAGTACTTAGAAAGACAGGCGGCTTTCTACGCGTGCACTTCAAGTGTGTGCGCATAGAAATCCATCCGTCTTTTACAGCTTATTGTGCATGAGCAGTTTGAAATCGCTTGAAATTTTGAACTGGCAAGACTTAAAAAGCATGAAATAAATAAACTTTGTGATGATGCAACTGGTTTATCTGTCTAGTGGTATATCGCCCACCCATATTCACTGGAATAATTCGAGGTTTTCAGGAAAGTAACAAAACAGAAAATACAAAATTGCATTAGTGTCCATTTTGCATAGCATGTTATCAGAATGTCGTACAAAGACTTCTCCACTTTTTAAAAAGAATCTCGAGTCAGGAAATTTTAGATGTCAAAATCAGACATTACCGTTTGAGACAGCAAAGCTGAGATGCTAACAATCACACTTTGAACTCACATTTTTATACAGTTTTAAACAATGGTCTCGTCATTATGTTTTCCTCCTTTTCTTTTTGGAATCTCGCCGAGACTCCCACCACAGTTGTTTATTTTCTCTGCTGATCCTGCCAATCTGTTTTTTTTTTGTTTTTTTTTAAAGAATCGTATAACAGTTCTTTCTGCTATTATGTCAGGGTTCACTTTATGTCCTTTCCCTTCTCATTTCTTGCTTTGATTTTTATGATTTACTGAAAATTAAACCTTTCTTACTTTTATTTTAGATCTGATGGAAGAGAATGAGGAGAGTGAAGAACTGAGTGAAGCGGAGGAGAAACATCATCATGTCAAAACTGGAGAAAAATCTTTGAGTTGCTCACAGACTGAAAGAAATTTTTCACTGAAAAGAAAAGCCAAAAAATCTTTCACTTGCCCTCAGTGTGGAAAGAGTTTCCCATACAAACAAAGTCTTAAGCTTCACATGAAAAACCACAAAGGAGAGAATCCACACACATGTGATCAGTGTGGGAAGAGTTTTACACAAAAAGCAGGCCTTAAGGAACACATGAAAATCCACACTGGAGAGAAGCCGTACACATGTGATCAGTGTGGGAAGAGTTTCAGAAAGGCAGACACTTTTAAGTTACATCTGCGTTATCATTCTGGAAAAAGACCATTTATCTGTGATCAGTGTGGTAAACATTTTTTTAGGGGAGATGCCCTGAAGAACCACCTGAAAGTTCATTCAGAGGAGAAGCCTCATGTGTGTTCTTTGTGTGAGAAGAGTTTTAGAGAGCTGGCTTCTTTAAAAAAACACCAGAAAAGACACAGCGGTGTAAAGAATCATATGTGCTTTGATTGTGGGAATACCTTTTTTGATGGTGCTCAACTGAAACGGCACCAGAGGATTCACACTGGAGATAAACCTTACAAGTGTTCACACTGTGACAAGAGATTCAGTCAGTCAGAACACCTGAAAACACATGAAAGGGTCCACACTGGAGAAAAGCCTTTCACATGTGATCAATGCGGGAAGGGTTTTGCGCGGAAAGGACACCTTAAGGGTCACGTGAAAATCCACAGAAAGAAGCCTTATCACTGCCCTCCGTGTGGGAAAAGTTTTGCTTCTTCGTCTTCTCTACTGAAACATACCAAAAACAAATGTCTAAAATCGCAGTAAGCAGTTAAACTTAAGATCCAGCACTTTGAAGTGCAATGATGCAATCTCGCCAAATGTGACACAATGCATTAAAAAATCTATTGTATAAATCTGCCTTAAGCAGCTGCTGCGAGATTGGCAGGTGACATAACTGCAGTGCATGTTTAGAATGAACAATGTTGTCATTCATTGGTATGGACACTAGTACAGTTACCATTATAGTTATTGACGTGCATCGATGATGTTGAGGGTAACGCATTACAAGTAACTTGAGTTACATAATCAGATTACTTTTTCAAGTAACTTGTTAAGTAATGAATAATTTTTCAATTTAAAACAAAATATCTAAGTTATATACTTGTATACTTTTTACATTTATTGACTGACAGCTCTCATGTCCTTATGTTGAGAGAAATAAAGTGCAGGTGTTGTGTGTGCTGCGTGAACATGATGGTTATTTTAGTTCTAGACTATACTATCTCACTTGCATGAAAACATTCAGTATTCCTCAAAATGAATAAAAACAGTGAAATGCAATCTCAGAATTGAATGCAAACGTAATTATATTAAATTACACAAATGCACTTTATGTATTTAATATCACTTTATTAACCAGTGTCTTTGTTGCTGACCGTCAATAATCTAATTCAACCATACAAACTTTAGTGTGAAAGGGCCTTAACATTTGCCAAAAATAAATCTTTTTTGTTATTAAAAAACAAACAAACAAGCCCTGCCCAGGTGAGAAAAAGTAACGTAAAAGTAATGTAATGCATTACTTTTCATAAAAAGTAATGCAATTAGATACTTTTTTAGAGAGTAACTATTTTAATAGTTTTAAAAGTAACTTTTCCCAACATTGAAGGCGAGTCTGCAAAACTTGTGACTGGCCTTCACGCTCAGGGAAAAGTGGGACCGTTTTGTGTTGCTTTCAGACAGTGTCTAATTGCTGTGTCTGCTGGTAAGGGAATAGAAGGAAGAAGAGCGCTTGAGTTTTCTGTGGATGCTGAACTGGCATGGTTGACTTCAATCCTAGACACCGTGGTCTAGGAAAAAAAATGTTGATTTTGCCACTGGAGAAAATTATTTTTTCTGATCATGACTTTTATTTGGGGTTGGTTGGGGGAATAATCACTGGAGCGCAGTGCAGTACTGGAATTTCACTGGTTTATCGCCTTTTTTGTTAGCGAGGGCATACAAAGTTGATGTATGTTGAACTTAAATGTCTATTTAAATAATGTGTTCTACTTTTTCTGTAAACAATTTTCAATAAAGTAGTATTTTTCTATAAAGTCCTGGTGGTGTTATACCCTCTGTCCTTCATATATGTCTGGCTTAAACCTTTTTAATAAGGACAACTAGAAGTTTGTTACAATGCCATGTTTGGGCATTGCTGGAATTATCTGTTACCCTGTCAGAACCTCTGATTATAAGAACTGGTGTATTTTTAGTTTGAGGCTGGATCCTCAAACATTTTATACGGCATTTGGAAATGTGGAGAACTTGTCTTCAGTAAACTCTGTCAACTAACTTTGACTTCTGGTCTTCATTGAGCATATTGGTTTCTTTATGGGTTCTCACTGGGTTCTCTCTCTTTTTATATATATATATATATATATATATATATATATATATATATATCCTTCAGCAAGTAATCACAGATTAAATGTGATGTTCATTTTATCAGCAACTTTTATTGGCAGTCTGCTGAATCTACTTGTATCACCCTTGTATCAAGAATACATAATTTCATAATTTTAATCAGTTAGTTATAATCATCTGAAAGCCAATTATTATGAATACTTTTTGCTATTTCCATGTTTTAAACTTCCAGATAGATCTTTAACCCTGTTTCACAGACAAGGCTTAAGCAAGTCCTAGACTAAAATGCGTGATTGAGCTGTTTTAACTGAAAGTCACTTGCACTGACATATGTCAGTGCCATTGTTTAGTATCAAGATGCACACCAGTAATGTTTTTTTCTAGTGAAAGTTTATAAAAGATATTTAAATATCCTAAATGAACTACAGTGATTCTGCTTGTAATCATCATCTTCAATAATGCTCGGTCATCACTCAATCACTTAATTATCTCATTAACTCCAACACTGACAGTGTTACATGTAACAACCTGTAGTGTGCATACCGAGTAGTGTTTCATCTTGGCTAACCCATGTAGGACCTACATGGTAACTGAAGACAAAACTGGCTGGGACCCAGTTAGGCAGCTTAGGTGACACCCATCTGGGGCCCACATGGCTGTGTTCGCTGGGTTGGCAATCCTACAGCTACTGTAGCTAAACCACCCTTATCACAATGTGCTACCACCTTAATTAATGTGGTCAAATTACTAATTAAAGTGGCAATTAACCAGAGCAAGTCAGGACCTCGGTTTAAAGGTTAGTTCTTCTTACAGTCTAGTGCCCCCATTACTGCACTCTGGCTTTAGGAGCCATACAGGCCAGGGAGTGAGCACCCCCTGCTGGCCTACTAAAGCATCTTCCAATTGCAATCAAGTTTTTTTCAAAAAAGGTTTTCCATCCATGTCACGGCCTGGCTAAAGCATGCTTAGCTTTGGAAAGGAGCCAAGTTTTAGCGGCGGAACACTACGGCCGCACTGCTTCACACAGCCACATTGAAATGGGTCCAGTGGAGGGGCACCGCATCCTCAGTGGCTCAAAATGACCCTCAGAATAGTACCCAATACAGAATAGTCAAACTATAGCAAAGCTCTCCCACATATTCTGCTATTATCTCTGCCATTGATATAAGCAGCAGTGTGTGCTAATGGACAAGAAATGTACGCTTTTACACCATCTTGCTGATAACATTTCTTTGGTCTTTTGGCAGATTAGAATCAGCATCTTTTAAATCACTACATCAACATCTCTCATTATATGGGTGGGGGAACAGATTCCGACAGCTGGATTTTTGCTGTCAGATTCTGTTCTTTCCACAATGAGGTTCTAATATTTATTAAACTGGTATCAATGAGCTGGTGCTGATAGGCTTGTGGGCAGCTTATTGACGTATAATGTTGTGTTTTGGGCTTGACCCGAGTTCAAGTCCCAGTTAGTGGACTTTTTCTGATCTCTCTGTCCCAATTTGCTTCCTGTCTACATACAGTCCTATCACAATAAAAGGCAAAAAGTCCAAAAAATAAGTCATTAAACTGACGCTGGTTAAGCTCCATCCATACACAGATTAAAATCAGCATCTTTTAAGTCTCTACATCAACATCTCTTATCATATGGGTGGGGGAAAGGATTCCAAAAGCTAATTTTTTTCCATCGGATTCTATTCCACCCACAACGAGGTTCTAATATTTATCAAACTGATGGTCCTGAGCTGGTGTCAATTCGGTTGTTAAGTCTGACGTCATGCGGCAGCGTTTCCAGATTCAAACGCTCCATCTCATACCACAAGAAAACAACAAAAGGTGCTAATATACAGGCATGATGTGGTGTAATACTACCAAAAAATTATAATGATTACTTTTATCTCCATACCAAAATCCCAGATGGCCAGACAGTGATTCATCTTATAAATCGTTAATATATTAATGTCTGTGACGCTGTGAACACTGAGACTGTTGTGTAGACTGTAAGTATTTTAAATGTTTAACTTTTTAAAATGTTAAACTTTAATATGAATAAATAGTGCTCATAAACGGCCGTTGAGATGGCATTCTCGGAACGGCGTTCCTTACATCACGACTTAACAAGCGAATAGCCTTGTGGGCAGCACACTGACGTATAACACCGTTGCATTTTGGGCTTGACAAGGGCTTTATTTGTGGCAGAACAAGCCGGATCCGGCACCTCCGAAATCTGATCTGGCACCTCATTTGGGGGATCCCCCATCTCATAACAACACCAAAAGTCGTCCATGTTATGTGTTTTCCAACACATAGGCTAAGCAACATACAACCCGAATTCCGGAATTCCGTTTTTTAAATTTAAATAAAATGAAAACTAAAAGACTTTCAAATCACATGAGCCAATATTTTATTCACAATATAACATAGATAACATAACAAATGTTTAAACTGAGGAATTTTACACTTTTATCCACTAAATGAGCTCATTTCAAATTTGATGCCTGCTACAGGTCTCAAAAAAAAAAAGCAAGAAAAAAAAAAAATATATATATATAAATATATATATATATATATATATGTATATATATATATTTATTTAT
Organism: Hypophthalmichthys molitrix; assembly: GCA_037950675.1. Classification (NCBI taxonomy): domain Eukaryota; kingdom Metazoa; phylum Chordata; class Actinopteri; order Cypriniformes; family Xenocyprididae; genus Hypophthalmichthys; species Hypophthalmichthys molitrix. The sequence continues at coordinate 5,938,415 of CM075501.1, read as the reverse complement.
ATATTTATACAGGTGCATCTCAATAAATTAGAATGTCATGGAAAAGTTCATTTATTTCAGTAATTCAACTCCTGTATTAAAAAAGTCAGTGCACACAGACTAAAGTACTTTAAGTCTTTGGTTCTTTTAATTGTGATGATTTTGGCTCACATTTAACAAAAACCTACCAATTCACTACCTTAATAAAAAAAAGGATATTTTAAACAGAAATGTCAGGCCTCTGAAAAGTATGTTCATTTCTATGCACTCCTTTTGCATGAATTACTGCATCAATGCGGTGTGGCATGGAGGCAATCAGCCTGTGGCACTGCTCAGGTGTAATAGAAGCCCAGGTTGCTTAGATAGCGGCCTTCAGGTCATCTGCATTGTTGGGTCTGGTGTCTCTCATCTTCCTCTTGACAATACCCCATAGATTCTCTATGGGGTTCAGGTCAGGTGAGTTTGCTGGCCAATCAAGCACAGTAACACCATGGTCATTGAACCAGCTTTTGGTACCTTTGGCAGTGTGGGCAGGTGCCAAATCCTGTTGGAAAATGAAATCAGCATCTCCATAAAGCTTGTCAGCAGAAGGAAGCATGAAGTGCTCTAAAATTTCCTGGTAGATGGCTGCATTGACTGTGGACTTCAGAAAACACAGTGAACCAACACCAGCAGATGACATGGCAGCCCAAATCATCACTGACTGTCGAAACTTCACACTGGACTTCAAGCAACATGGTTTCTGTGCCTTTCCACTCTTCCTCCAGACTCTGGGACCTTGATTTCCAAATGAACTGGAAAATTTACTTTCATCTGAAAAGAGGACTTTGGCCCACTGAGCAACAGTCCAGTTCTTTTTCTCCTTAGCCCAGGTAAGACGCTTCTGGCGTTGTCTTTGGTTCAGAAGTGGCTGGTACGTGGAATGTGACATTTGTAGCCCATTTCCTGAAGAAGTCTGTGTGTGGTGGCTCTTGATGCACTGACTCCAGCTTCAGTCCACTCTTTTTGAAGCTCTCCTAAGTTCTTAAATCAGCTTTGCTTGAAAATTTTCTCAAGCCTGCAGTCATTCCTTTCACTTGTACACCTTTTCCTACCACACTTTTTCCTTCCAGTCAACTTTCCATGAATATGCTTTGACACAGCACTCTGCGAACAGCCAGCTCTTTCAGCAATGACCCTATGTGGCTTACCCTCATTGTAGAGGGTCTTGATGATCGTCTTCTGGACAACTGTCAAGTCAGCAGACTTCCCCATGACTGCTGTTAGGATTACTGACCTAAACCCAGTATTTATACCCTGAGAATGGTAATTTAATAGAACTTGAAATTAAATATTCTAATAATTTGAGATACTGATTTTTTGAGCAGCAAGCTGTAATCATCAAAATGAAAACAAAAAAGTCTGTAAATATTTTACTCTATGTCTAATAAATCTAGAATATATTTAAGTTTTACTTTTTGAATTAAATTACAGAAAAAAATAACTTTTTCATGATATTCTAATTTATTGTGATGCACCTGTGTGTGTGTGTGTGTGTATATATATATATATATATATATATATACACATATATATATATTACCAAATTGTGGTGGAATTGGGGTTCCATAGGAAATCCAAGAAGTAGCCTATCATAAATGATTTTTGAATCAAAAATTTTATTTTTAAATTGTATTTATTGATGTATTTTTAATTTCCAATACTTAGATCGAATGAGATGTCTGTCTACATCACTGATTTGATATGCAGTATAATGACCCAAAATTAATTTTAAATATTTGTTCTAACACATTCAGTTTCTTGAACTAAACTGAAATGAATTCTTTCTCCATCTCATAACATCCACACGCAACAGAAAGTGCAGCTGAGAGCAAAAAGCTTGGTTTAGCTTACAGTCCTTATTGTTAATTTTGTATGATGTGTTGTTTTGTAGATGCAATGTAAAAAATATCGTTTTGATCATTTCGCCTCGCCTTGATGACGTCACCGCTACCGCCATCACACAGCTTTGAGTCTTCTGATGTGAGGTAAGCAGTTCACAGTGCTTCGTATATTTATATTAATTATAAAAAAACAGCTTGTTAAAGCAACATTTACAGGGTCATTTCTGTATTGATTATTCATCTGGTAAAGAGCTATTTGTGCGTCTTTTCTGGCGTCTGCTGACTGATATAAACATTTAGCCTAGCAGGCAACGTGAGAAACTAATGTTAAATTCATAAAGACCTGAGCGATTATTGTGTTTTTGTATGTTCGTCTGTACGGTTGTTTCGATGTCTGGAGCGATAATGGTATTTACTAATATGTCACTTGATCAAAAGTCAACGTATGATCTATGAGGGTAATTATTAGGAATCGATCTTTTGTGGATTAATCTATTTTTAACATTAATATCTATTTCTGACATGAAGAGGCTTTTCAGCAGCTGTTAATTTAAATCCATCACAAGAGGTAACGTGCATAAAATATTGCTTTGTCGTGCTGGTTCATTGTATTAGAGTATCATTGTAAAGAGCCGTTTATGTCCGTAGGAAAAAAAAAAAAAAAAAAACAGCAACATGTTTATCTATTTTTTATAGCAGTGTGCGATGACTGTAGTAAATTAACAGCTGCTGAAAAGCCTCTTCATGTCAAAAATAGTTAACGATGTTAATAGATTGACCCACAGACAAAATGAGTAAATGTAAAATATGTGAATTTGTTTTAATACAAATTAAATAACTTAATGTAAAATTATTTAATGTTTTAAATAAAATTCACATATTTATTTTACAACTACAGTCATTACATACATTCATAAAAAATAGATAATTAACTTAGTTGTTTTTTTCTAGGGACAGAAAAGTTTCTTTCAATAAAATGAAAGAGCACTACAAAGCAATATTGTAATGTTTCCAATGTCAAGCTTCCTTTGACATTTATCTGCATACTCCGATTCATGTACTTCTTGTAATAGATTTAAATTAACAGCTGCTAAAAAGCCTCTTAATGTCAGAAATAGATAATAATGTTAAAAAATAGATTGATAGGTTGAATTTTGATATTTCGAATTTGATTTTGATAGTTGGATAGATAAACACTAACAACATGCTTTAAATGTGTGAATTAATGAAAGCATCAATTTTATAACTGATTTATTTTTTATTTTTGTTCTGCTCCTCCTACCACAGTAATTCACCTTCAGTGAAGATTCTTCCACAGCAGTTCACCAGTAAATGCTGGAATATTCCTATCAGCCTACAAGTGAAGAAGTTAGAGTTTGCGAAAGAACTTTGAAAACATGAATGATCCAGAACCCTGCAGAATAAAGCAAGAAGATACTGAAGAACAAATAGGTGATCCAGAACCCTGCAGAATAAAGCATGAAGATGCAGAAGAACAAAGAGTTGATCCAGAACCCTGCAGAATAAAACAGGAAGATTCTGAAGAACAAAGAGGTGATCCAGAACCCTGCAGAATAAAGTGGGAAGATACTGAAGAACAAAGAGGTTGGTGTTTATTCTTGATTCTTCAGTAAAGTTATAAAACAAAGTCCATGGAGGTGCTTTGAAATATGCAGCGTTATTCAGTGTGTTGACGTAATTTCCACTGAAACAGGAAGACAGGCGGGACATATTGTGCAGCTCCTCCTCTTTTTTTCAAATAGCCAGTAGCGTTTCGTTTATATATATCACAGCTCGGCCAGAGCTGTTGAGCTTGGCAAAACCGCATTTGACAGCTTATGATGACAGCCAGAGTGTAATATATTCCCATTTTAGATTTAATATGAATCTGTTATTAAAGCAAAACAGTGAACTTGATCATGCTGAGAATGTGTAGTTTAAAAAGTGTGTAATTTATTTTGGTGCATGGCACTGGTTCCATTCAATTCACATTTATTTGTATAGCGCTTTTCACAATACATATCATTTCAAAGCGCTATACAAATAAATGTGAATTGAATGGAACCAGTGCCATGCACCAAAATAAATTATTATAATTTAGAGTGATCTGATATCAGAGGGGACTGTGTCCAAGTTTTGTATTTCAGAAATGTACATATTCAAATCACCCAGGTAGCAAACAATGTATTAATTTAAACAATATATTAATTTAAGGCTGAAACAATGATCTCATTGAAGCAATGAATATGTGTTAACAAATGATTAGGATATATAGAGAATTTTGCATTGGCGCATGTTGATCTAGTGTTTGCTTCATCTGAAGTCCTCGCAGGAGTAGTTGGTGCCATCTCTTCACAGGTGTTGGGTCATCTGAAGACTTCATAAGAGGCTGAATCCAAACTGGAGCTGACATACTCTCTAGTTACAGGAATGGGCATCTCTAGATAAAACAGAAAAGCAAATGGAATGGTGGTTGAACTTGCTGCCGGCCACCTGGGTTGTGGAGGAGCGGTTGCCATCCGTGAGGGAGCAGAGGAGTCGCCACCGTTTGCATTGGGCCAGAGCCTGCTGCCATCTGCCATCTGCCATGATGGGGAGGAGCAGGGAAAGACTGACTCTTGCTGGCTGCCCAAAACCGGTGGAGCTGGCTCCGTCCACCAGGTGGCGAAGGAGTGTTGAGCCGTCCAACGAGGGCTATCCAGCGCCAGGCATGGCGGAGGAGTTCACCCAGCTGGTGGAGGACCGGATGGCAGTGCATTTTGGGAACCGGACCAAGATTTTTTTTTTCCTCTCTCGTCTCTGTCACTCTTCATGCTTCTATCACCTTTCTCTCACCTCGTCTGTCCCGGATGGGGGGGCGGGGGCAATGGGGGTATGTGGCAAGCAGGGCGGGGCCATGAGAGAATGGCATGAGGCCGCAACAGCCTCATACAAAAGCATAAAAGGACCAGGCCTGGACTAATTTATGTTGTGTTTTGTTGTGTGCAGCAGTCGTCCGTGAGATTGCAATTTCGGGCCTTGGAGGGAAATCTCCACATTGAGAAACAGCACAAGTTACTTGAAGAAACACCTGGACTGGTGCCACGCTAACACTAAGCAAACCGAGAGCGCTGCAGGGTCGGAGAAGAGAAAAAACGCTGTGGACGAGAGCGCGGGCAAGACAAAGCAATAGAAATTAAGTTTCTCTCTGTCTGCCATGCTGCTTGAACCCTGAGAAGTAAAGAGACTCGTGGCTGAGTATGTTGAGGAAGATAAGAAAATAAAAGAATAGAAATGAAAATAAAAGAAAAAGAGGTGTGTCTTGCCATGTCATTAGGCTATAGGTTGCACTATTGTGGGCTCTAGATCTCTTTTGTTTGGCAGCTCTACATTTACATTTATTCATTTAGCAAACGCTTTTCTCCAAAGCGACTTACAAATGAGAACAATAGAAGCAATCAAATCAACATGAGTGCAACAGTATGCAAGTGCCACGTCAAGTTCCAGTTATTCCAGCAAAGTGCTCGTAGCAAGGATTTTTATATATATATATATATATATATATATATAAATAAAGAGAGAGAATAGAAATAGAAAAAGAGAAAGTAAGTGCTAATATTACTTGGTCATGTGTTGACGAAAAAGATGTGTCTTTAGCATTTTTTTGAAAATGGCTAAAGACTCAGCTGCTCAGATAGAGCTAGGCAGGTCATTCCACCAGCAGGGAACAGACAAGAAGAAAATGAATTTGAGTGAATTTGTTCCTTGTTTGGATAGCACCACAAGGTGCCGTTCACTTGCAGAACGCAAGCTTCTGGAGGGCGCACAAGTCTGAGGTAGTGAGTTAAGGTATAGTGGTGCAGAGCCAGTGGTTGTCTTGTAGACACACATCAGAGCCTTGAATTTGATGCGAGCAGCTATTGGCAGCCAGTGCAAACTGATGAAGAGAGGTGTGACATACACTCTCTTCGATTCGTTAAAGATCACGCTTGCTGCCGCATTCTGGATCAGTTGCAGAGGCTTGACAGTGCATGCTGAAAAGCCTGCCAAGAGAGCATTACAATAGTCCAGTCTGGATAGAACAAGAGCTTGGATGAGAATTTATGTGGAATGCTCCGATAGGAAGGGTCTAATCTTCCTGATGTTGCACAAAGTAAATCTGCAGGACCAGACTGTTGTAGCAATATGATCTGTGAAGCTCAAACGATCATCCATCACAGCTCCAAGGTTTCTTGCTGTCCTGGAAGGAGTAATGGTTGCCGAACCAAGTTGAAAGGAGAGGTTATGATGAATTGTTGGGTTCCATCTTTTGCAAGTCAAGTTGAGTGATGGTCATTCATCCAGGCAGAAATGGCTGTCAGGCAGGCTGCAATGCGAGTTGCAACTGTTGGATCATCTGGTTGGAATGAAATGTAGAGTTTTGTGTCATTAGCATAGCAGTGATTGGAAAAACCATGTTCCTGAATGACAGATCCTAGTGATGACATGTAGATGGAGAAGAGTTAACTGTGTCAAAGGCAGCAGACAGATCCAGCAAGATAAGTACTGATGATTTGGAAGCTGCTTGTGCCAGTCTCAGGACTTCAGTAACTGAGAGCAGGGCAGTCTCGGTTGAGTGGCTACTCTTGAAGCCCGACTGGTTGTTGTCCAGGAGGTTGTTCTGTGTGAGACATGTAGACAGTTGGTTGAACACAACTCTCTCAAGTGTCTTTGCAATGAATGGAAAAAGGGATACTTTTCTGTGAATAGAATATCAAGCTGGAGATCGCTAAACTGCAAGTTTGCCAGTGTTTTCAGAAAGCCAGTGCTTTTATCCACAGTGGACACAGTTGCCAGGTTGGCAAAAAATAAGGAAAATGCATATTTCCGCGCAATGTGTGAAGCTCTGGGGGATTACATTTCTTGATATCGGGCAACCCCAGTTATGTTCCTCTGCGGGCCAGATTAAAACTTGTTCTTCTAGGTGAAAAAAAGTACCCTTCTATAATGTACTTAAAGTGCTCTATTTTTGCACACTAATTTTGTACTTAATATACCAAAATTTCTTCTTTAGTTCTTTTTAAGATAATCTTAAGAACATCTAAGTGTACTCAACTGTGCTATTTTGAGACACCAAGAAATATGAACTAAAATGTGCTTTTAATATAGTATCTCTGTATTTAAAAAATGTATTTAGATATCACTTATAGTACATTTGAACCCATAGTGTACTACAAGTGGTAACTAAATAAATTTTTTAAATACAGAGATAGTATATTAAAAGCACATTTTAGTTCATATTTCATGGTGTCTCAAAATAGCACAGTTGAGTACACTTAGATGTTTTTAAGATTATCTTAAGAAGTACTAAAGAAGAATTTTTAGTATATTAAATACAAAATTAGTGCGTGAAAATAGAGCACTTTAAGTACATTATAGAAGTGTACTTTTTTTCACCTGGGCTAGCCTATATATTCTATTCATTAATTTCAGCACATTTACACATTGAGTCGATCCTTATCTTCTGATTCTGGTCGAAGGATCCCTATGGTTAGTGTTGTTCCATAGTTGTTGCTGCTATAGTGACCTAGTAACTATGAGACGAGTGTTATCCGTGCTACAGAAAATTGTTTATCATTGATTTAAAATTGTGTTATTGTTTTCTATTCGTTTTTTTATTTTATTTGAATGCTACCCACTACCCTCGCTACAATATACTTGGACAATAATTGATGTATGTTTGTATTTATGTATGTATGTATGTTCATTTTAAAACAAAAACTCTCTTGTACTGCTGCTTTAAGCAAATAATATCCTGGTAATTTTCCATGAACTGGGCACAAAATGGGGAGGCTAAAACTCTTATCTGAACTGTTTCATTTTTATATTTATTTATATCTGGTTTACTATTTTTGCAACCGTATTGCTACGATTCCCTGCCTTGTAAAATGCAGTTAATCGAACATATCTAATAGTTCTCACTACAAAAACTGTAATTTGTGCCAGTAATGTTTTAAAAATAATAATTGGATAATAAATGTACCAAATTCAAATGAATGCATTAAAATGTTCATACTTTCTACTAATATGTCAGGGTTCACATGTCCTTTTCCTTTCACATTTTTCAAAGATTTACTAAAAATCAAACTTTTTTACTTTCATTTTAGACCTGATAGAAGAGAACAAGGAGATTGAAGAACTGATTGGAGTGGGGAAAATACATCATGTCAAAACTGAAGAAAAATCCTTGAGTCCCTCATTGAAAAGAAGAGACAAAATATGTTTCACTTGCCCTCAGTGTGGAAAAAGTTTCCCATACAAACAAAGTCTTGAACTTCACATGAGAATTCACACTGGAGAGAAGCCTTTCACTTGTAATCAGTGTGGGAAGAGTTTCACACAAAAAGGAACCCTTAGCGAACACATGAGGATCCACACTGGAGAGAAGCCGTATACATGTGATCAGTGTGGGAAGAGTTTCACACAAAAAGGAAACCTTAACAAGCACATGAAAATCCACACTGGAGAGAAGCCGCACACTTGCGATCAGTGTGGAAAGAGTTTCAGACAAAAAGTAATCCTTAATGAACACATGAGGGTCCACACTGGAGAGAAGCCGTACACATGTGATCAGTGTGGGAAGAGTTTTGCACAAAAAGGTCACCTTAACAAACATATTAAAATCCACACAGGAGAGAAGCCGTACACATGCTATCATTGTGGGAAAGGTTTCAGACAAAAAGTAATCCTTAACGAACACATGAGGATCCACACTGGGCAGAAGCCGTACACATGTGATCACTGCGAGAAGATTTTCACAATAAAAAGAAATCTTAACGAACACATGAAAATCCACACTGGGGAGAAGCCGTATGCATGTGATCAGTGTGATAAGACTTTCACACAAAAAGGAACATGTAACGAACACATGAGGATCCACACTGGAGAGAAACCGTACACATGTAATCAATGTGGGAAGAGCTTCACACAAAAAGGAAACCTTAACAAACATATGAAAATCCACACTGGAGAGAAGCCGCACACATGTGATCAGTGTGGAAAGAGTTTCAGACAAAAAGTAATCCTTAACGAACACATGAGGATCCACACTGGAGAGAAGCCGTACACATGTGATAAGTGTGGGAAGAGTTTCACACAAAAAGGAAACCTTAACAAACATATGAAAATCCACACTGGAGAGAAGCCGCTCACATGTGATCAGTCCGGGAAGAGTTTTGCACAAAAAGAAACCCTTGAACACATGAAATGCCACACTGGGGAGAAGCCACACACATGTGATCAGTGTGGGAAGCGTTTTGCGCATAAAGCAACCCTTAATGAACACTTGAAAATCCACACGGGAGAAAAGCCACACACATGTGATCAGTGTGGGAAGAGTTTCACACAAAAAGGAACCCTTAAGGATCACATGAGAATCCATACTGGAGTGAAGCCATATGCATGTGATCAGTGTGGGAAGAGATTTGCACAAAAAGGAAACCTTAATGATCACATGAAAATCCACACTGGTGAGAAGCCGTACACATGTGATCAATGTGAGAAGAGTTTCACACGAAAAGAGCACCTTAATGAACACATGAAAATCCACACGGGAGAAAAGCCACACACATGTGATCAGTGCGGGAAGAGTTTCACACAAAAAGGAACCCTTAAGGATCACATGAGAATCCACACTGGAGAGAAGCCGCACACATGTGATCAGTGTGGGAAAAGTTTCACGCAAAAAGGAAACCTTAACAAACATAAGAAAATCCACACTGGAGAGAAGCCACACACATGTGATCAGTCCAGGAAGAGTTTCACACAGAAACAAAACTTTAATGAACACATGAAAATTCACCCTGTGGAGAAGCCGCACACATGTGATCAATGTGGGAAGAGTTTCACACAAAAAGGAAACCTAAACGTGCACATGAAAATCCACACTGGGGAGAAACCATTTACATGTCACCAGTGTGGAAAGAGTTTCACACATAAAGGAAACCTTAATGTACACATGAAAAGCCATACTGGGGAGAAGCCGTACACATGTGATCAGTGTGGGAAGAGTTTTGCGCATAAGCCAACCCTTAATGAACACATGAAAATTCATACGGGGGAAAAGCCGCACACATGTGATCAGTGTGGGAAGAGTTTCACACGAAAAGAAAACCTTAATGATCACATAAGAATCCACACTGGAGTGAAGCCGCACACATGTGATCAATGTGGGAAGAGTTTTGCACTAAAAAGACACCTTAATGATCACATGAGAATCCACACTGGAGAGAAACCGTACACATGTGATCAATGTGGGAAGAGTTTCCGAAAATCAAGTGTTTTTAAAGTACATCTACTTACTCATTCTAGAGAAAGACTATACAATTGTGACCAATGCGGTAAAACATTTTTTAGGGCAGATTTCCTGAAGGACCACATAAAAGTTCACACAAAGGAGAAACCTTACGTCTGTTATTTGTGTGGAAAGAGTTTTAGTCAGATGGGTGCATTAAAAATACACCAGAAAAGACACAGCGGTGTAAAGGATCACATTTGCTCTGAGTGTGGTAAGACTTTTTTTACAGATGGCGCACTGAAAGTGCACCAGTCAGTTCACACTACAGAAACACCTTACAAGTGTTCACACTGTGACAAGAGATTTAAACAGTCAGTATATCTGAAGATACATGAAAGGATCCACACTGGAGAGAAACCACATGCATGTGATCAGTGTTGGAAGAGCTTCACACTAAAAGGAAACCTTAACGAACACATGAAAATCCACACTGGAGAGAAGCCATTCACATGTGATCAGTGTGGAAAGAGTTTCACACATAAAGGAAACCTTAATGTACACATGAAAAGCCACACTGGGGAGAAGCCGCACTCATGTGATCAGTGTGGGAAGAGTTTTGCGCATAAAGTAACCCTTTACAGACACATGAGGTTCCACACTGGGGAGAAGCCGCACATGTGTGTTCAGTGTGGGAGGAGTTTTGCACAAAAAGAGCACCTTAATGAACACATGAAAATCCACACTGGAGAGAAGCCACATACATGTGATCAGTGTGGGAAGAGTTTCACACAAAAAGGAAACCTTAACGAACACATGAAAATCCACAGTGGAGAGAAGCCGCACACATGTGATCAATGTGGGAAGAGTTTCACACATAAAGGAAACCTTAACGTACACATTAAAAGGCACGCTGGAGTGAAGCTGTACACATGTGATCAATGTGGGAAGAGTTTCAGAAAATCAAGTGTTTTTAAACTACATCTGTGTACTCATTCTAAAGAAAGACTATATAACAGTGACCCGTGCAGTAAAAATAATTTTAGGGCTGATTTCTTGAAGGACCACCTGAAAGTTCACACAAAGGAGAAGCCTCATGTGTGTTCTTTGTGTGGGAAGAGTTTTAGTGAGCTCAGTGCTTTAAAATTACACCAGAAAAGACATAATGGTGTGAGGGATCATGTTTGCTCAGAGTGTGGTAAAACTTTTTTTACAGATGGTGAACTGAAAGTGCACCAGACAGTTCACACTAGAGAACAACCTTATAAGTGTTCACTCTGTGACAAGAGATTCAAACGGTCAATATATTTGAAAATACATGAGAGGATCCACACTGGAGAGAAGCCGTATCACTGCCATTCATGTGGAAAGCGTTTCACTCAGTTATCTTCTCTAATCTTTCATAAAAAAAAATGCATGTCTGAAAATACATTAAGTAGTTTGAGTTCTGATCCTGTACTTCAAAGTGTAATGCTGCATAGGGCTGCATCAGAGATTATTTTGATAATCAATTAATCAGATTATTAGAACGATTAAGTGCTGTATTATTTCACAGATTAGCTTTTGCAGTTAGTCAAGATGTTGAGTTATACCCATTCTTACTAATTCTAACTAATAATACAAGGAAATAACTTGAAAACATCTTTGGAATAAAGTTTGAGTAAACTGAATTGAGCAATCTCCTTCAGGTTTTCAGTTGTAGTTCTTGTGTTTCTCTTTCCTTCTGTGATTCTGCTTGTTAACAGCAGGTGTTCATCATTAATGCTCAATCACTTAATTATCTCATTAACTTCAACACTGGTTCAATGGTACTTTAACTCTAGTGTGCACACATGAACACTAGGCAGTGTTAATTTAACATGGGCATTTTGCTATGTACTATTACATAAATCATAAATCTGTTTCATTTACATATGACAGACAAATATGAATCACATTCACTTTATTAATACAATTACATAAATCTTACCTGTTCCATTTATGTATGACTTACAAATATGAATCACATTCAGTTTATTAATTTATTTATGTTAAAACTATGTAATCCAAATGGATTTCAATGCAATTCAAATACATAAATTAAGTTTGTGTGAAAAAATGAAAAATAAGTAGTAATAAATCATATATTAACCTGTAAAATAAAGCACAAATTATAGTGCCATTCATTATAAACATACAAATATCAAGTCAAAATCCATTTATTTTTGTGTGAATCCAAATATGTTTCCAAATTTGCCATGTAACATTTGGTTGCTAAACTATTATTCATTATGTAAACAAGGCTTTGTACTCCACTTGTGTTCCAGTATCCACATAAAACAGCATCCTTCACATTTGCAAAAAATGTGTTTGGTTGGGTGCTGGGAACACTGATTTTTATTGATTAATAAGCTTTGGTTGTCGGACTCTGTCAAGAGAATAATCTAAATGAACAATGCTCTCATTACATGCACCTTTTGAGGTCCAGAAAGGTACTAAAGACCTTGATAAAACCGTTGATGTGACTACAGTGATTCAACTTGCTGAAATTTTATTTTTGGGTGAACTAACCCTTTAATGTTACATCAGTCATTCACATTAGTGCTCAGCTAACGTATGCACTGTTATTAACACCTTTTCTACATGTGCACCGCAATAAATTAGAAATATACACCGGTTTGTTGATGAACATACATTTGTTAATGCTGATGGTGAGGAATTATAGTTGCAACATCTTATAATGTACCTCAGACTGAGTAACATATCACTGAGAAACGTCCTGCTCAAGTCGTCCTTGTGATGGAGGTTTGAGGTGAATAACTAGTTTTTCCAAAGTTTCATCATCAGACACGAACTCCGATTTATATGGTAAAATCGAATCCATCATTACTGTCTTTACAGTGTGTACAATCACCGAGGACTGAGGAAGCCTCCAGAGCTATAAAGTTCAGTTATGGTAATAGGTGTTTCATTTCCGACAAGTGCTGTAAGCGATAGACTAATCATAACAGACTGGGCCATCTGGCTAATCAGAGCAGAGAAGACTCGCGGAAAGAAGGGATTTAGAGAGAATGAGTCATCGGACGAGTCGTTTGAGAACCATTTAAAAAATGTGGTGATGTGCAATGTATATTACAAACTGAATTGAGCAATCTCCTTCAGGTTTTCAGTTGTAGTTCTTGTGTTTCTCTTTCCTTCGGTGATTCTTGTTAACAGCAGGTGTTCATCATTAATGCTCAATAACCACTTAATTATCTCATTAACTTCAACACTGCTTAAATGGTACTTTCTGTTTCATTTACATATGACAGACAAATATGAATCACATTAAGTTTATTAATAAAATTACATAAAAAAAAGTTTGGACTTTTTTTGTTTCTTTTTTTTGAGTGCAAAAATGAAAAATAAGTAGTAATAAATCATATATTAACCTGTAAAATAAAGCACTAATTATAGTGCCATTCATTATAAACTGGTCTGAGACCTCAGAGCTTTCCTGCTTAATATCAGTAAATGATGGATGCTCTGTTTTCAGGCGAATTGCTAAAAGTTAATGGAAAAGTTAGTTAGAAGCATGAATAAATGAAAAATAAGGAACTTGAAAAAGTTTAAAAGCGCATTAAGACTCAAATTGGCACTCGCACAACGGCTTTTTGTGCGAGCACTCAGCCACCTGTCTGCATGAGAGTACTGAAATGTGTTCTGTTTCATGGCGTTTGATCAAATAAAATTACAAAATTACGTAAAAATACCCATCCTGCTGAGTATTCCCAAACACAGTCGGTTATGTCTTAAGTTAACATAAACAGTGGGAGAAAATCAGATGTGTATCAGTATTAGATCTGTGCATTCTGTCTTAAAGTCACAGCATTCTAATAAACATGCTCATTAATGTTAATCAAACAACAGAGAGAAAATCTCTCTGCTCTAAACTAAACTTTTTTTTAGCTTTAGAAAGAGTCAGTGTATGCTTAATTCATAAAGTAAATAATTAATTTCTTTGCATTGGTTGCAATTACTGACTGTTACTTGTTTACATGTCTATGCTTTTATTTTCCTTTAATCAAGTTGGCTAACATTGTCTTTTTTAGGAAATATTTTGGAAATGTTGTAATCAAGCCACATGACAATGGTAAGTGCTTACGATCTTGTATATTTATTAAGATATATAGGCCTATTATATATTTCTTATGGCTGGTTAGTTTGATATCAGCTGTACTGATGTATTAAGTCTTGACTTGTTTTTTATCTGCACCTTTTTATTACAGACCCATACCTGCTGGTGTAATTATGCAGTTGGGGAGAGACACAGAAGAAGAGGCAGACTTAATTTTGTTTTTAAAGGATGGGGGAGATGTCATGTGATATGATATTGTTTATCATTTCAATACTGTTACTTTAACTTTGGGAGATAAGAAGTATCAGGGGGCGTGTGAGTATAGCGTCAGCATGTCGACTGGAGCGTGCAGGTTGTTGTGTTCTTCTGAAGAAACTGCATACTCTCTGTCTTTTTACAATAAATATACATACATTTTTTAAGTGACAAAAAAAAATCTTTGCAGGATTTACAATGCTGATAACCGTTAAAACACGTCATCACAGTCAGTGAAATGTGTTCATGGTCCATCCGGGCGATAGGTGGCGGTAATGCACTTAAGTGTCTGCGATCCGCCGTAAAACAAGAATAAAGACGTCATCACTACCGCCATCACAGCGAGTCTTTTGAGGTGAGGTAAGCAGTTCTCGGTGCTTTGTATATGTATACAATTATGAAAAACAGCTTGTTAATGCAACATTCACAGGGTCATTTCTGTAAGTTTTTCGTCTGGTCAAGAGCTAGTTGTGTGTCGTTTCTGGCGACTGAAATAAACATTTAGCTTAGCAGGCAACGAAGTGAGGAACTAATGTTAAATTCATAAAGACCTGAGCGATTATTGTGTTTTTGTATGTTCGTCTGTATGATTGTTTCGATGTCTGGAGCAATAATAGTATTGTTACTGAATGTCATTTGATCAAAAGTCAACGTGTGATCTGTGAGGGTAATTAATAGGAATCGATCTTTTCTTTTGTGGATTAATTTTTTTTAACATTAATATCTATTTCTGACACGAAGAGGCTTTTCAGCAGCTGTTAATTTAAATCCATCACAAGAGGTAAATCTGAATATGTAGGTAAATGTGAAGGAAGCTTGACATCGGAAACATTAAAATATTGCTTTGTCGTGCTCATTTATTTAATTTAAAGAGCTGTTTCTGTCCCTAGAAAAAACATCAGAATTAATGAAAGCATCAATTTGATAACTGATTTGTTTTTGATTTTTTTTTTTTTTTGGCTGTTCTACTCCTCCTGCAGCAATTCATCGGTAAATGCTGTAATATTCCCATCAGCCTACAAGTGAAGAGGATAGAGTTTGTGAAAGAAAATGGAAAACATGAATGATCCAGAACCCTGCAGAATAAAGGAGGAAGAAACTGAAGAACAAATAGGTTGGTGCTTTATTCTTGATTTTTCAGTAAGGTTATAATACTTAAAAGCAGTTCATCAGATTCAGTGATTGCAGTTAGAGAAATCATAAGAGTTGTGAAATAACAGTTAACCTTTTCAGTTTAAAATATTCTAGCTGAGTATTATTTCCATTGCGACATGTCATGATTGACACACCGCAGCCACAATAGAGCTGTATGACTGATGTATTGCTTTTATTTCATTTTTCCTTTTTATTCAAAATACTTACAAACTTGTAAACTATATTTTTAAATATCTGATGTTCCGAATCTCAAATATGTGTAAGTAAATATTCATTATTTTTTTAATGCAGTACTAAAAATTGCAAAGTTAAGGCATGCCTTAACTGCAATTTCTAGTATTGCATTAGTATTGCATCCTTCTCATGGGCATTTAATCATTTTTGACTTTTCAGTCTGAGTTAAATCCTTTTTTTGGCTCATTTTGCCTGTAAAAGAAAACCTGCCTAATTATGCATGCCTGAATATAAAGCGTTTTTCATTTCCACCCTTCATGAACAATTATAAATTACTTTAAATACAAAATTTAATAGTAGCCTAGTTTTTAAGATTGATGTGGTTTGGAATTGGTAAAATGTGCTTGGAAAAAATATGATCAGAAAATCAACTAGCCGAATAATTCTGCACATGGTGTAAATGCGCTTTAAATATTTACTTACGTGTAGGTTACATGCGTCTCAGAGCGGTTCTGTTAGCAGTAAACGGTGCTTCACAACTGTTATCATTTATATTTGTGGAGCTTCTCAAACTTCATCTCTGCATATGCTGTGAGATTAGATGATAGAAAATGCAATGTGTATTATTTCATCAGATTTATAAGGTAAATCATTTATAAACCTACGCCAACACAGGATATGTCGAAATTTCAAAATAAATGTTTAAACCCTCGCTCTGAGTTTACGTGTTTTGATGTCCACATGTTTGATGTCAAGAAATTACAGTGGCTGTAGCATTTCTATCATAAAGAAATATTAAAGCCTTTAACATTTGAATTATGTTATTTGGCCAGCATTAAACAAGGATTTGAAAAATAGGACAACAACAATACCAGGCTGTTGACACCCTCTGCAGACATTTGTTATTATACTTACTGTACATAAGTTGATTGTTTCTATGATGTATGTTCTATTATAAATTGTGCTATATGATTACTTGTTTTTGATACTTTATTTGAAACAAAAATTATTGCCTCTTTATTATACAAGTATTTTAAGTTTAAAAAAAAAAATTAAAAATGATGGTCAGATTACTAGATTAATCGTCAAAATATTGACAGATTACTAAAATGATCGTTAGTGACAGCGCCTAGTTGAGAATATTGAGCTGAAGCTTGACAATTGCAAATCGAATCGCAATCACAATACTAGTCAGAATAAATCGCAATAAGATATTTTCCCCAAATCGCACAGCCCTATTAGAGAGCCATTGTCTGTTTTTAATTATTTCTTTATTGGTTAATTTTGCATACTTTAGCACACCTGTCTGATCCAGTGTTTTGGGCATGGGCTCTGGTAGCACGTGTAGCCGTAACTTGCCACGTGTAGTCGGTCATACAATTTTCCAACATAGAGAGAGACGTGAGTGCTATGATTTGTTAAATGTTTAATATTGTTTGTATGTTGTGCTTGTTTGTATTATGATTATGTGTAAGTTGTTGCCATCTCTGAAAAGCTTTCTTGTTGTTTATGTACGTGACGTCATCACACAAATATGAATTTCAACCCTACCACTCAATTATAAATCATTATTATAAAGCTTACCATTTTACTGTTTTGAACACTTTTTTTTATGTACTTGGTCAATTGTACTTTAATCGATTGATTGATTGATTGATTGATTGATTATTTTTTTTTTTTTTTTTTTTTTTTTTTTTCTTCTCAAAGTAGGGATGTACCGATACCACTTTTCCCTGAACGAGTCCGATACCAATACTTTCATTTTTGGTACTTGCTAATACCAGGTACTTATACCTGTATGTCCATTGCATTTGTAATTTTTAAAAATACTGGGTAGAGAAGCCAAAGAAAAAGAATCAAATTAGTTGGCTTAATTCATTTAGCAAATAGGTATTCTATTCAGTTATTTTCACACCTAATTAAGCATGTTGAAATGTATTTGTAGAAGCTTCTGTTACTGTCACGGTTCATTCTTTTGCTCCTTCATATTTTATCTTTCATTTAATAGCATAGTGCATATTTAGAGCTGCTCAATGCTAATGCTGCATTCACAAGGGGCGTAGGCGTCAATGCTTGATGGCGGGCGTGTCTGAAGCTTGGTGCTGATGCGACTGTCAGTGACAACAGCCAATCACATTACTCTTCTGGTGTTGCATGAACGCAATTGACTAGCATCTGCGCTAGGGTATTTGCGTAGGCGATCTGATTGGCTGACGCCTGCGTTGGCTCTTGAAAAGTTTTCAACTTCTGCCATGAGCAACGGCAGTGGCGCGACGCAACTGAACCCACAATTCAGTTGGGAAACACATGACGTCACCCATTCAAATGAAAAGCGTTAATTCCTCGTGTGAGTGCACCATCAGGATTTGTTCTACTGGTCCTGTTGGGTCAGTGGTTCCAATTTTTAGATACCAGTGAAACATCACAATTTTCAGGTACAGAAATTGAATAATGTAATCAAATGTAAAATAACACTGCATAGTTTGCACTGTATAAATTAAATATAGATGAATCCTTATCAAAGTTACAAAATTATTCAGTCTTTAGGTGGTAGATGAACATTGAGGACAAAGACAGGAGTAGGTTTATTAGGCTGCTGCCACTTTAAGAGCTGCATGTATCCAACATACTGTTATGCACATTTTCTTTCTGAACTGTTTACTTTCACTTCAAACAACCGACTATTGGTGCTTCTCTATACTCAAGTTGATGTTTCCTTGATTCCTCGCTCCTCCGTCATCCAGTCTGTGACACTGAATACCGATCAAAGTAAACCATCTTGAAGGACATCTCAGTTCTCTAATTGCACTGCATCCTAGCTGTATCCTATGCGAAAGTCTTTCTTGTAAAAAACCTGATGCATGGATAAATTCTCCTCCCCCATCACATCTGTCACAAGTATTTTAATTTACGTTTTACCTTTGCAGTTTAAATAAACACAACCATACATAAAACAAAAGGACCGATCCCTTTGAGCGCAGCTGATAACGCTCGAGTGAATGATCATTGTGCCGCTTTCCTGTAATAATGTAGGGAACCACTCATTATACATAAATCATCTAACAGTTAATTTTACTCACACGTACCATTTAGTTTTAATCCAAATGACGCCTGTGTGCCGAGTAAACGATCAGCACTCAGAAGCATGTAACAATTGTGTGCTCTATCCATCATTTAATGTTAGTTATGTTCCTCATTTTACCTTCTTTGCTATTGACATATCCGACTGAACTACAAACTTTCCAGTGACATCTGTAAAACAGGGATGCGGTAAAAAATCCACTCCATGTTTTATTCTTTTAATTAGATACATCTACTTCATAGCCATCTTTCTCTGATATCTCCATTATGTTCTCTGTTTGCTTTGTTGTCAGTGTTTCTTTGTCTGAACACAAACACTGTACACATGCTGCTTTTGCCAGCAGAGCATTTTAAGGAGTATGAGTTCATGAGCACAGTTTCGGGCCTGACACTGGTATCGGTGCATCCTAATTTTTAAACCAAAAACTCTTCTGTACTGTAGCTTTTAAAACAAATAATATTTGGACAGTTTTCCACTAACTGGGTACAAAATGGAGCCTAAAACGCTTTGTTTCAACAAATGAATGTTGTGTGAGAAACATAATGACAAACATCAGGAGGTCATACTAAATATTGTCTGTTTATATTTATTTATATGTGGTTCACAATTTTTTTTCTACCATATTACTAAAATTTTGAACGTTACAACCCTTTCAGGGCTCTGCGCTAACATTTTTCACTTGTGCTCCTAATAAAAACATTTAGGACCATAGCACTTTCTGATCAGTAACAGACATTAACTTTCCCATTAAAGGGCGATTATTTTCCCCTTTAAATTAATTTCCAGGGGCATTTTTACTATTATAAGAGCATTTTTTTTTTTTTTGTAAACTTATTAAATGTATGCATCATATTTTGTCAATTTCTTAAATTAAAATAGAAAATTTGTTTTTAAATGTTAAACAATAAATTCAGTTAGAACAATAAGACCCAATCAGACTGTTACCAATCAAAAGTAATCATCAAAAAATCCAATTTTGCACTGAAGACTGGCACAGAAGCTCCACCTGAGGTGGTATTTAGACACATTTACATAGACTGCTTAATGCGGCTCAGTTAAATATAATTTTTTTTAATTTAGAAATATGTAAAAAATAAATAAAAAAAATGTAACTTAAGTTTGATATTTAAGTAAAAACAGTCTATGTAAAGTGTAAATAATAAAATAAATGTAAATATGAAAAAAACCACCAGTAGGTGGCTGTAAACCTTAATGTGCGAGTCATTCATTCAAACGCAGATTCATTCAGGAATCACCGTTGCTTGGAAATGCGCAACAGTTCTGGTGTGGCTTTGTTTGAAACATTTTTCTCGAAACAGCAAAAACAGTTAGCATAGTGGCTAAAATGTTAAGTCATTTAAGATAAGTAAGTGTTACATTTGCAATTATGCCAAAACCCAGAGAAAAAGGAGTCTACTCGTGTGATATTACTTAACTTACATATTAGGCTTGCTGCGATAGACTGTGTTACCGGCGTTCAGCCGCAACACCGTATACATCACTTACCCACCGTGACCGCCGCGGCACCACCCCCACCGTCGTTTTTTTTTTTATAAATAGTAATAAAATTCATTAAGTTCAGTTAGAGAACAGACACTACGGTTAAAAACTGAACGCGTCTGCTCAATTCAGTGAGCCGAACGAGAGTCGCAGCACAGATCAGCAGCAGGAGTCAGATTTCACCTCACTTTTCTGAATGACAAGACGATAAATGAAGATTTGGTTGCAAAGCGAAATGTAAAAGCACATATTTAAGTGAGTTTGTCATTGTACTGTTTTGATGATAATGAACCCACCCACGATTCAAGCAATTGCCGCCTCCGAATTGCCGCTACTTCAAAAGCAAAAGTAGCATATGCGCACGGGGCATTCATAACGGTGTGTTTTTTTAAAATTAATTTTTGGAGGCATTTTTGCCCCAAGCCCCTGTTAATTTCCGACCTTGCTTATAATAATCTAAATGTAATATTTCCAGTTAATTTGACTACAACATCAGCAGCATGAGACGGTCTGGTAAGTGTGCATGGCTGCGTCATACCCATTTCACCTTGTAAACAATCTTTAAAGTGTATGTCTTTTGCACTTGCTCTGCTGAGTTCAGTGTAGATGCATTTTGGAGGTTGTTCTTTTTATTCAGATTGTATTATTGATCTATTCATGAGAATCGATTGGGTCACTCGCACCGGTGCGCCTAAATATTTTTTCACAGTCACACGTAGTTATTTTTAGTTGCAAATGCGACCGAAATGGTCAAAGTGTAGAGCCCTGCCTTTGTAAAATGTTGTTAATCAAACTAATTAAATGGTCCTCATTTAAAAACAAGCAATTTGTGCCTTAAAAATAGTTGGATGATAAATGTTCCAAATTAAAATGAATACATTGAAATGTTTATACTTTCTACTATTATGTTGGGGTTCACATCCTTTTCCTTTCAGATTTTTCTTTTTTTTTTTTTAAATGATTTACTGAAAAACAAACGTTTTTTAAAACTTTTTTTACTTTCATTTTAGACCTGATAGAAGAGAAAAGGGGGATTGAAGAACTGATTGAAGGGGTGGAGAAACATCAAGTCAAAACTGAACCAATATCCATGAATCCCTCATTGGACAGAGGAGAGAAAATATGTTTCTTTTGCCCAGAGTGTGGAAAGAGTTTCTCATGCGAACAAAATCTTAATCTTCACGTAAAATTTCATCGTGGAGGAAAGCCGTTTGAATGTGATCTGTGTGATAAGATTTTCACAATAAAAGGAAACCTTGATGAACACAGGAAAATCCACTCTGGGGAGAATACATACACATGTGATCAGTGTGGGAAGAGTTACGCACAACAAAGAGTCCTTGACGAACACAGGAAAATACACTTTTTAGCAAAGCCGTACACATGTGATCAGTGTGGGAGGAGTTTCCCATATCAAGGAAACCTTAACGATCACATGAGGATCCACACTGGAGAGAAGCCGTACACATGTGATCAGTGCGGGAAGAGTTTTGCACAAAAAGGAAACCTTAACTTGCACATAAAAACCCACAGTGGAGAGAAGCCGTACAAATGTGATCAGTGCGGGAAGAGTTTCTCACATAAAGGAAACCTTAACGTACACATGAAAATCCACACTGCAGTGATGCTGTACACATATGATCAGTCTACGAACAGTTTTACTCAAATAGGAAACTTTACTGTACACATGAAAAACCATACAAAAGAGAAGCCATTCATATGTGATCAGTGTGGGAAGAGTTTCACACATAAAGGAAACCTTAATGTACACATGAAAATTCACACTGGAGAGAAGCCGTATACATGTGTTCAGTGTGGGAAGAGTTTCAGACATAAAGGAAACCTTAATGAACACATGAAAAGCCACACTGGATTGAAGCCGTTCACATGTGATCAGTGTGGGAAGAGTTTCGCGCACAAAGCAACTCTTAATGAACACATGTCAATCCACACTGGAGTGAAGCCACACGCATGTGATCGGTGTGGGATGAGTTACGCGCGAAAAGGAGCCCTTAAGGATCACATGAAAATCCACACTGGAGAGAATCTGCACACATGTGGCCAGTGTGGGAAGAGTTTCATTAAGTCAGGTGTTTATAAAGTACATCTGCTTAGTCATTCTAGAGAAAGAGTATACAACTGTGAGCAATGCGGTAAAAAGTTTTTTAGGCCAGATTTCCTAAGGGACCACCGGAAAGTTCATACAAAGGAGAGGCCTTGCGTCTGTTATTTGTGTGGAAAGGGTTTTCGTAATATGACTGCATTAAAAATACACCAGAAAAGACACAGCGGTGTAAAGGATCATGCTTGCTCTGAGTGTGGGAAGCGTTTTTTTTACAGATGGTGCACTGAAAGTGCACCAGACAGTTCACACTACAGAAACACCTTACAAGTGTTCACACTGTGACAAGAGTTTCAAACGGGCAGAATATCGAAGAATACATGAGAAGATCCACAGTGGAGAGAAGCCGTATCACTGCCATCCATGTGGAAAGAGTTTCACTCATTTATCTACTCTAATCGGTCATAAAAAAAAAATGCATACATGAAATTATAGTAAGTAGTTCGCGTTCTGATCCTGTACTTCCACGTGTGATGCTGTGTAGTGCTGCGCCAATTGTTGTTTTGATAATCGATTAATCAAATTATTAGAATGCATGTTCATTATTTTACAGATTAATCAATTTAGATTTGATTATTCTGCTTTTGCAGGTAGTTAAAATAGTGAGTTATACCCGTTCTAACTAATAGATGAAACACTTGAGGTTTTAAGAATGTATTTTTAATGAGCTTCTAGTTAACTAAATCTCCTTCCGGTTTTCTGTCCTCTTCAGAAGTCATCAATACACCAACTGCTGAAGGATCAAAGCAACTTATGTGTTACTTTACAGTTTTTCACAATTGTTAAGACACTGACTAAACCCCATATGCTGAATCTAAACAAGTTCAGGCAGTTTGACACTATTTGCAAGTCTCATGCACTCTTTTTGCAAAACTCTAAACATTCTCACTCACTAAAACACGTCGTTGCAAAACGGTAAACGCAAGCTGCAGAAGTTAAACTGACTAAAACGCAGTTGTCATCGTTTACACATAACGACTCAAATTTGTTCCGTTTTTTTCTAATAATGTGATCAAGCCAACTGTACAAAATATAAGCCAGATCAGAGTGCACAGGTGCACTGAATGTTGATTCGAACAATGGATGGAAACAGTTTGAGAGAGGAGGAAGAATACGTGTAATGGTGAATGAGGATGAGGACAAGGAAGAACAAGGTTGGATTCATCTGACCAGAGGGTTTTTACCTTTGCCTGGCAAGAGATGACATTGCCTATTATGTGGATAGAGTCAATACAATACCTGCAGTACATACAGTATACAATAAATTCCCCTATACTCATTTGCGATTACAATTTCAAAATTTGTTTAATGTATGCAATATACGGATGCTGTTCTCCTTTTTTTTTTTTCTTCCTTTTTTTTCTGATGTAGTTTCTAATGAATGATCTGTAATGTTTATATTATTGACTGATGTGTGTATGATCTGAAAGCTTTGTTTGATTTCAAGTACAGGTAAAATGATTTTGAATCAATTGTAAAAAAAAAAAAAAAAAAAAAAATTCTAAGAGAGCAACCATACATCTATGTTGTTTTATTTTTTTAATACAATTTAATTTTATAATCATTAGTCATTTATGTAATTGTCATTTGATTTAGCATTTAATCATTTTATTATTCATTTGTCACTTTATATTTTTATTACTTATTATTTTACTTCTTTCCTTGCTCTTGCAATGCTTGCTATTGTTGTTTGTGGTTTGTAAGAGATTAAATGTGTTTAATGTCACAGGACGATGTTGTGAAGCAGTAATTTTTCATTGTTTTTGCTTTGGTATAATAACGCCTGTTGGAATTGTATGAAGTCTGATCATTGAGATATTGACATTCAGATGAAGTCTGAGCATTGAAACATATGAAGCTAAGATTATTCAATAAACTTTGCTCTTTTTATCATCATCACTTTGTCTCCTGCTTCTGCTCTTCCCTGGCATTCTCAGTCAAACTCTCAGGCTGATAGAAGACTGTTAATAGAGGTTTGCAAGACTTTGTTTACAGGTTTTACTGGTTTTGGACACCAGACAAAACGGATTTCTTCTGGCAGGGATTCAGATCTAATATATCTGACATCCACATCCGTCCAATCTAACACTGCTTTGCTTAGAACTGAAACCAAATTTATAAGGTCATTTATTTCAGAAGAGAACACATAGAAGTCTAAATATTAATCTACAAACAATCATTACTAGTATACGTTTACAGTTATTCAATTTTTTTTACAATACAATTATTTTTCGTGTACAAAATGAGATGACAGGCAGAGAAACATTAACCACTGAATTAATGAAAAAGTAACTGATGCATAGTTCTGCCTAACATTCTTTTGTAAGTCATATGGCTATGGAACAACAAAGTTGATAAGAGATTTTATTTTGGGATAAACTATTCATTTTTTTCTTTTTAATTCACAACATTTCCTCTCTTATAATGCCTTATAGTGTTATGATAATCAATAGCAAGATCAAGCTTTAACTTATTTTTTGTTTGCGCAAAATATTCATCTTCAACATGTCGGTTTGTTGATTGTCAGAGATAGTAGAAAGGATGGAGTTGCTGGATGTAGTTGTTAGAGAATCTATATTTCGATTCATATGTAGTTATTTACCTTAATGAAACGGTCTCCAAAACCGAAAGGAAGCAGAGAAACTATTTTAAAGATAGTGTCATATTCGTTTTGATGTGTTTTTTTACGGTTTATTCTACTCAGATGATAAGAAATAATATAGAGCATTTTTTCTTTTACCATTTGTCCTGACTCAAATAGAGTCCAAGTTACTTCAAAGTGCAAACACTAATAATAAAGTGAGATCTCTGCTGATGCTCCTGTAAGGCTTGTATCAGGAGTGTGACTATTAACAACTGCTGAAATGCCTCTTTATTTCATGTCAATCGTTTAATAGTTTTCACCTCATTCATTATGGTGATGTCTTCAGATCACCTGTAAACTGCCACTTAAAGCTCATTTCATTGTTATCAGCAAACTATATGATCACCACGTTTCATATCTACAAGATATAAATATCTTTACAGCATTTATTTCATTATAGTCTGTGATAAACCATCCATGTATCATATAAAAACGACATAAATCTAAAAACCAGTAATCAAAACATTGGCTACATGACGTTGAACTCAGTATGTGTTATTTATTTGTTGCTTACAAATCTGTTATTTCTGAATTTATACTTCTGTTTTATTATTCATACTTCTTTATATATTTAGATTCTTTTATTTGTGGTATTTTTCTATATTTCTTTGAATAAAGAATAAGAATAAAAAAGGAAAATATTTATATTATTAGATAAATTCACATACAAAACAGAATTAAGTAATAGGTAATTTTACATTTTCATTGATGATTAGATAAATAAAATGCTAAAATTGTGTTACTGATTCTGTAACTAATCTGTTTTGGGTTTTCCTAAAACAGCAATATTCACGTAACAGTTGACCTACTGTGAAGCTCCTCCAACAGCAGTTCACCAGTAAATGTTGGAATATTCCCATCAGTCTACAAGTGAAGAAGACAGAGATGAACAATGAGAACATGAATGATCAAGAATCCTTCCAAATAAAACAGGAAGATCCCGAAGAACAAAGCGGTGATCCAGAACCCTGCAGAATAAAACAGGAAGATACTAATGAACTAATAGGTTGCTGTTTATTTTTGATTCTTCATTAATGATGCTGAAGAACATCAGGTTTATAAAACAGTTTTCAATTAGATGTAATGCTTGTAATTAGACTGTCATAAGAGCTGTGAAATAACATTGTTAAAGTAGCAAATAATACACTGAACGCTTTCCACGAAATGGAAAATGAAGCCTGAAATGTTAAATGAAAGGTGGTTTGAGAAACATTAATATTGATTGTCAACATCAGGCGTATCCAAACGAAACAAGGCTTCGTTGTGTCATTTGATCTGGGAAACTTATCATTTAATTCATTCACATTTCATATTTAGTGTTTTTTATTGTTTTGTAGACTACATTACAGATTACACTTTCATGAAATCCTTTGTAATTGGTTCGTGAAAGGTGTCATTTCATGTTTATTGCTCTGTATTTATGCATTTACAGCATCTCGACCAGCATTTTGATTCAGAGTTTCAAGAAGCCTTGTTTCTCCCTTCATCATTACTGAGCTGGGCTAAATATCCACCTTTTTTTGCAACACGGAAGTACCTAAATAAAAGAAATGAGAAGACAGATGAAAAGAATTCCAACATAATAGACTTTTTGGCATTTAAATGAAAATCTGTGACACTGATAAACTTGTATTTCTTATAAATTATAAAAGTGAATGAAGTTCTGTTATTGACAGGGTTAATGAATTCTGTCAACACTACAGTTTGTGTAAAAGGTGAGTGTTCATTCACACTAAGTTGTTGACAGAGCAACTTACAATAACTCTGATCTTCATTATCCAGTTGAACTAGACAAAACTACAAAAGAAATGTGTTTGGAAACAGGATCAGTGGCATGGAGAGTAAGGAGAGTGGGTTTATCTTTAAGCTCATCTTTATTAACTAGTAAGAAACTAATTTTTCATATCTGTTTTTTCATATCATATCTGTTTAAATGTATGAAAAATATGATGTGAATTGTTGATATAAACAATTCAATTTTCACTAGATAAAATACTAATTTTTGTATCAGAAATGCAATTTCTACTAGTTGAATGAGCAGGAATTACATTTGCACAAGTTAACCATTAATTATTAATGTTAAGAATGACTCAAAAATGAGTTTTTAACTAGTAACAGATGAATTTCTTGATATTTATAACTGAATTCTTATGTGTAAAAAGCAATTAGTACACATTGATATCTATGATATGATATCTATCTTTCACTAGTGAAAAGAAAAAAAACAATTTTAAAGTCCCCCTGCAGTCCAGTGATTCTATAATTAGAGATACAATTTGCATTTCAAAAAGTTAAGGAAAAAAACCTTCACTGACAGAAATTCCTAATTCCTTTTCTTTCTTTTTTTTTTTTAATAATTCAGGTTTTATTGTTTTCAATATTGACAATATTGTACAAAATATATACAGTGGTTGCAATTAACAAAAACAGAATACTAAATGAGGAAAAAGGGACAGAAAAAAGTTCCAGGGACATATAATTAAATTATATGAAAAAGAAATCACCAAATGTCCTTTCACATAACGTTTCTGTCTTTGAATGTTTTATGATTTACTGAAAATTAAACTTTTTTACTTTCAATTTAGACCTAAAGAGAATGAGGAGAGTGAAGATCTGAATGGAGTGGAGGAGAAACATCATGTCAAAATGAATTCAATTAAATTTGTACTAAGAGCCAACAAAAATAAAAAGATCACTTGGCCTCAGTGTGAAAAGAGTTTCTCATGCAATCAAAATCTTAACCGTCATATGATAATTCATACTGGAGAGAAGCCGCACACATGCGATCAGTGTGGGAAGAGTTTCACACAAAAAGACAATTTAAAGAAACACTTGAAAATCCACATTGGAGAGAAGCCATACTCTTGTAATCAGTGTGGGTGGAGTTTCACACAAAATGTAGCTTTAAAGGATCACATGAGAACCCACACTGGAGAAAAGCTGTACACATGTGATCAATGTGGGAAGAGTTTTGCATACAGAAATACCTTTAAACTTGAAGGTGACTATTCATAGTGGAGAGAAGCCGTTCACATGTGATCAGTGTGGGAAGAGTTTTGCACGAAAACGAAACCTTAAGGAGCAAGCGAGGATCCACACTGGAGTGAAGCCGCACACATGTGATCAGTGTGGGAAGAGTTTCACACATTTAAGCACTTTTAAAATACATGTGCGTTATCATTCTGGAGAAAGACCATTTTACTGTGATCAGTGTGGAAAAAACTTTTTGAGGGCAGATTCTTTAAAGAGCCACCTTAAAGTTCATTCAGAGGAGAAGCCTCATGTGTGTTCTTTGTGTGGAAAGAGTTTTTCACAGCTGACAGTTTTTAAAACACACCAGAAAAGTCACTGTGGTGTGAAGGATCATGTGTGCTTTGAGTGTGGGAAGACCTTTAATACAATTTTTGAACTGAAACAGCACCAGAGAATTCACAATGGAGAAAAACCTTACAAGTGTTCACTCTGTGACAAGACATTTCGTCAGTCTCGATCTCTGAAAACACATGAGTGGATTCACACTGGAGAGAAGCCGTATCACTGCCCTCCATGTGGGAAGAGATTCACTTGTATATCTTCTCTACTTCGTCATAAAAAAAAACAAATGTCTAAAATCACAGTAAGTAGTTCATCTTCAGGTCCTGCACTTTCAAGTCCTCACCAAACTTGACACAATATGTTGAGGAATATAAATTCTCTCTTAGCCAGCCACAATGAGTGACAGGACAAAGAAACATCACCCAAAGTGAACAAAGTTCATCTTCAAGACCAGCAGTTTCAAGTGTGAAACTGAAATCAACTCAACAATATCTAAGATTATTTTTCTCATTGTGGCAAGCAGGACGAGACAGAGAGCTGTGAGAATGGTGTGAGGTCTCGAGTGTCTCACAGAGGAGCTCCGGATTGATAAAAGGAGGAGCGACGACAGTGAAGGACAAGGGAGAACTAGGCATGGGACATTTATGTTATGTTTTATTGTTTTATACGCCAGTCGTCCGTGAGGGGCTGTCGCTTTACTTTCGTTTTGTGTTTGTTTATTTTGGCGTTTAAACATTTGCCGGTTCCCGCCTCTTTACCTTATCAACGAACCTTGCTACATTTATCATTTTACTTAATGATATAAACGAAATCATTATGCTTGTTAATTATTGTATCAACCAGCTTTTACTGTGTTCCGATTCCATGGAGCTCTTAAAGGGACATGGTGAAAAATAAGCTCGAGTTTGTTTCAGGAGTGTCACTATTACCAAAGCTGCTGAAAAGCCTCTATATTTTTTAATGGTTATA
The DNA here is from genome assembly GCA_037950675.1 of Hypophthalmichthys molitrix. Classification (NCBI taxonomy): domain Eukaryota; kingdom Metazoa; phylum Chordata; class Actinopteri; order Cypriniformes; family Xenocyprididae; genus Hypophthalmichthys; species Hypophthalmichthys molitrix. Next base: position 5,908,990 of record CM075501.1, on the reverse strand, counting down.
GAGTAATAGTTTTCACCTCATTCATTATGCTGATGTCTTCAGATCACCTGTAAACTGCCACTTAAAGCTCATTTCATTGGTATCAACAGACCACTTTTGATATTTGTGAATGGGTGAAAACATCAATCTGATCATTTATTCATTTAGGCAGATCTGCTCCTCCTACCACACAGTGATTCACCTTCAGTGAAGCTCCTCCTAGAGCAGTTCACCAATAAATGCTGGGATATTCCCATCAGTCTACAAGTGAAGAAGACAAAGATGAACAGTGATCCAGAATCCTGCAGAATGGAACATGAAGATACTGAAGAACAAAGAGGTTGGTGTTTATTCTTGATCCATCATTAATGATGCTGAAGATCACTGAAGTGTTAGTTCCCCAAAAAATGAAAATTCTGACCCGTAAGACCTTCGTTCATCTTCAGAACACAAATTAATATATTTTTGATGAAATCCGAAAGGTATAAGATTCCTCCATAGACAGCAATATGATCAACACTTTCACGGTCCAGAAAGGTACTAAAGACATCGTTAAAGCAGTCGACGTGACTACAATGGTTCAACCTTAATTTTAAGCGTCAATAATACTTTTTGCGTGCAAAAAAAAAAGACTTTATTCAACAATATCCTCACTTCTGTGTCATTCTCTTACGCTGTTTACGTTCAGCGCTTCCAGGTTCTACGTCAGAACGCAGATTATTATTACATTATTGGCAGACGCTGTACATGTGAGCAGCACGATGCATGCATGTCATGCTGACACAGGAGCCGGCCAATAATGAGTTCCCGTTCTGGGGTAGAACGTGGAAGTGCTGAATGTAAATGGTGTAAGAGACATTAATTTGCCTTCCCAATCCCTGCACAAGGCTAGAGAAACTCAGAGATCGTTGAACTGCATAAACCAGTGTTAAAAAAACAACACTTTTAATTGGGTCCATATGAACTGAATATGAATTCAAAATATGCAGTATACAGCTGAAACTATTTTAATACTTTTTAAACACCCATCATCCCCGTTCATGCATCGACGCTCCTTCCCCACCTTTCATTTGATTACACTGTATGAGCTGTTTTATTCACACGACTAGGTGGTAATGTCAAGTTAGCAGTGAAACAGCAAAAAAAGTTGCCTATTCAAGTATTAAGCAAAGAAAGTGGATTATTCAATTCAAATACATCATGTAAATGAGCAGAGACAACTGAAAGTAAGCATTCATATATCACTTTTAAGTCCTTTTGATGCCCAGGCTGCCTACAGCGGTCTCATCTGTCAGTCACTGACTCGCTTTAATGTTAAATTGCAGTGCTTGAAGTGGAAAAATAAAAATGCTGGTATTCACGATGCTCAGTTCAAAACATGTTCCTGAAGAAGGGAGAGCGCGGTGGGCAAAAGGTAAAATAGAGACGAATTATCTAATTCCTTTATTTCTAATGTACTTATTAGGAAATTGAACTATATTTAAGCTCAAATTGACATATTATGCATAACTGTAGTAGTCTCCCACATAAAGAAGCAGAAAAACTGCTGTGAAGATGGGTGTCGTTTGTACTGTTTTTTATGCATTTTATGCATTACTGATGTTTTATTGTTTTATTATGATGGAGCAGTTTTATTGTCTTTCAGCAAATATTCTGACTCAAATAATCTTTACCACAAACACATAATAAAATCAGATTTCTGTTGATGAGGCTTGTATCAGGAGTGTCACCATTAACAGCTGCTGAAATGCCTTTATATTGCATGTCAATAGTTCTTGTTTTCACCTAATTCATTATGCTGATGTCTTCAATCACCTGTAAACTGCCACTTAAAGCTCATTTCATTGGTGTCAACAGACTGAGGCAAACTGCATAATCACCACTTTTGATATATAAAATTTATTGTGTTATATATTCTAGTCTCATACTGCAAACTAAAAAACAATGAATAACAAATCATCTAAATGTGTTATTTGTTGCTTACTAAATTTATTTCTGACTTAATTTATCCTACTGTATTTTTATCCTTACATTTTTATATTTGGATTCTTTTAATTATGGTATTTATTCATGTTTTTCTATATTTCTTTGTCCATTAGATAAAAATAAGATTAAATGTATAAAAATGTTATAAAAATCACTTAATGTTATAAAAAATCTAGAAGTACATTTGAATTATGCACTCAAAAGCGGTTGTAGCCTTGAAATTTTATTAAAAGGCTATTTTGTTCTGTCATATCTGTCATATCCTGTTGCTCCATTAAAAAGCTGTGCAATATATTTAAAGTATATTATATATTCATAATTTATATCTATCTTATAAATAGTTTAGGTGTATATAAATCTAATATAAATTGTTTTCATAATACAATTATAAAATTTATTTTATAATACAAGTAGCCATTGATTTTACACACTTTTGTTCACTTTTTTTACCCACTAAATTTTGATTTCATAAACTCTGTGCCCCCCCCCCAAAAAAAATTCTAGAAGTACATTTGCTACTGAATTATCCCAATATATTTTATTTTGCTGATTGACAATTTTTTTTATTCATTTGTTGTTTTTCTCTATAATGAAGTAGTGTGTGTATTTAGTGCTTTGTTTTTAATAACCAGTTCCACACACAGAGGTGTAGATATTCTACAATAATCAAGAAACAGCGATTGTTTCGGATCGATATCAGCCGATACTAAGAATTTGAAATAACAGAATTGGAAAAAATTGTATCTGTTCATCCCTAGTTGTCAACATCAGAAACTCTGACTAAATACTTGTTTTACATTTTAGATCTGGTTCACAATCTTTGCAACCATGTTACTGAATGTTTGTTGTAAATATTGTAAATATTTGACAATCACATGACTGATTTTATTAATTTCTAGAAATAAAATATGAAAAAATTATTTTTATGATTTACTGAAAATTTAGTTTTTAGTTTCTTTTTTTTAACTTTCATTTTAGTCTTGATGGAGAATGAGGAGAGTCAAGAAGCTGGAGAGAAGCCATACACATGTGATCAGTGTGGGAAACGTTTCACACACAAAGAAGGCCTTAAGTATCACATGAAAATCCACACTGGAGAGAAGCCGCACACATGTGATCAGTGTGGGAAGAGTTTCAGAGGAAAAGGTTACTTTAAGGAACACATGAGAATCCACACTGGAGAGAAGCCGTACACATGTGTTCAGTGTGGGAAGAGTTTTGCAATAAAAGGAGCCCTGAAGTATCACTTGAAAATCCACACTGGAGAGAAGCCGTACACATGTGATCAGTGTGGGAAGAGTTTTACAATAAAAGCAAGACTTAAGGATCACATGAAAATCCACACTGGAGAGAATCTGCACACTTGTGATCAGTGTGGGAAGAGTTTCATACTAAAAGAAACACTTAAGAAACACATGAAAATCCACACTGGGGAGAAGCCGCACACATGTGATCAGTGTGGGAAAAGTTTTAAAGAAAAAGGAACCCTTAATGATCACATGAGGATCCACACTGGAGAAAAGCCGTACACATGTGATCACTGTGGGAAGAGTTTCAAACACAAAGGAGGCCTTAAGTATCACATGAAAATCCACACTGGAGAGAAGCCGTACACATGCGATCAGTGCGGGAAGAGTTTCACACAAGCAATCACTCTTAAATCACATCTGCGTTCTCATTCTGGAGAAAAACCATATTACTGTGATCAATGTGGTAAAAACTTTTTTGGGGCAGACTCCCTGAAGAAGCACCTGAAAGTTCATACAAAAGAGAAGCCTCACATGTGTTCTTTGTGTGGAAAGAGTTTTAGTCGGATGAGTGAATTAAATTCACACCAGAAAATACACAGCGGTGTCAAGAATTATATGTGCTTTGATTGTGGGAAAACCTTTATTACAGATGCTGAACTGAAAATGCACCAGAGAATTCACACTGGAGAAAAACCTTACAAGTGTTCACTCTGTGACATGAGATTCAGTCAGGCAGGAAACCTGAAAACACATGAGAAGATCCACACTGGAGAAAAACCTTACAAGTGTTCACACTGTGACAAGAGTTTCAGTCAGGCAGGAAACCTGAAAACACATGAGAGGATCCACACTGGAGAGAAGCCGTATCACTGCATTCCATGTGGCAAGAGTTTCACTCATTCAAATTCTCTACTCAGTCATTCAAAAAACAAATGTCTGAAATCATGATATAATGTCCGAATTCATCTTCAGATACAGCCTTTTCTAATGCAATGCTGCATCCTCACCAAACACGACCCAATAACATGTTGAGCAATAAAAGCTAGCTCTTCCATATAAATCAGGACAGAGAAACATCATCCAACAAGTTTTTACTGCAAACTGGTGGTTTCAAGTCTAAAATAACAATATTTTAACGTATCATTTTGTTTTGTGATACAAGTTAAATCATTATGCTTTATAATTACTTTTGTATTATATTACAAAAAATATGTTGTATTATGAAGGAAAGTAGTTTTTTTTTTACATGTACAACATGTTCTTGTACTTGTATGTTTAGCAGGAAGCTGAAGAAGAGTCTTTAACATATACACATACTTTTTCTTCATTGTTGTGCTTAGAACTAGATCTAATTGCTCTACTACTTATAACATATTTACCAAATGCAGATGTAAGATACTATCATGTAGCTTTTCAACTGGATGATTTTTCGTTTCTCTTTTTCTCTTGAGATGTTTTGGCTACCTTGTAAGTCAATAAAGAGAGAAATCTATCTAATTTGTTTTCATAGTTATTACTTCATTTATATATTTGTTCAACCAATTCTTGACTAAACTTGTTAATTATTTTTTCAACAACTTTTATTGTCCAGTTTTATTGTATGCTGATTCTATGAAGCCCTATTGGAGAAAAAAAAGGATATTAGTGTTGCTAATTAATTGCTATACTTTATAGATATCATAGACTTCGCTTTTATTTAAATTTTGTTTACTAATGATTAAACTTGTTACTCATTTTATTGTCTATTTTTTATCTACTGAATCTGCTTGTAACAAGAATAATTTAATTCCATTTTAATCGCTTAATCATTTTAAGCTTTCCATTTAAATCTTTTAAATACCTAATGAATTATATTTCTCATCTCACATGACTGAAATTAAATGAGATTTCTGGCATTGTATAGTAGGCTATAGACATACAGACGTCATCCATATGGGACATTAAAGGGATAGTTCACCCAAAAATGAAAATTTGATGTTTATCTGCTTACCCCCAGGGCATCCAAGATGTAGGTGACTTTGTTTCTTCAGTAGAACACAAATGATGATTTTTAACTCCAACTGTTGCAGTCTGTCAGTCGTATAATGCATGTCAATGGTAACAAAATTTATGAGAGTAAAAAAAAAACATGCACAGACAAATCCAAATTAAACCCTGCGGCTCGTGAAAACACAATGATGTCCTAAGACACGAAACGATCGGTTTGTGCGAGAAACTGAACAGTGTTTATATAATTTTTTTACCTCTGTAACATCACTATGTCCAACTGCCTTGAGCGCGCGCACAGCATCCAGTGCGTGAGGTAAACTATCCCTTTAATTTGCCTTCCCAATCACAGGACAAAGAGTAAATCAGAGATTGTAAAACTGCATAAACCAATGTAAAAAGATCAAACATTTATCTGGGTCTCGAATGTGAACTGAATATATCAACAAAAATATCCAGTATACAACCGAAATAATTTTTAATACTTATTTAAACCTTCACCCATCATTCCCGTTTCGTGTATCGACGCCCCTCCCCCCGCATTTTTAGTTTTATTCACGAGGCTAGGTTAACCTTTAACATCAAATTAGCAATAAAACAGCAAAGAAATTATGGATAGGTGGATTATTCGATTCTAATATATCAGGTAAATGAGGGAGACAACTTAAAGTAAGCATTCATATATCACTTTTAAGTTATTTTGATGTACAGGCTGCCTACAGCGGTCTCACATTACTCAGTCACTGAATCGCTTTAATGTTAAAAATGTTACTTATATTTTACTGATATTTTCTACACAAACAGAACGTAGAATACTGTGACGTCTAAATTTAAACTTCTTATTTCAGCGTGCAACTATTTTAACACTTAACGCCTCACAAAAGTTGCAGTTTGGTCAAGTTTGTGAAAAGTTGTAAAAGCGTTTTGTGTTTACTGGGAAGAGGTCTTAGTGTGCGATAATAAATAATCTGTTTCTACTGCAAACACTTATAATAAAGTCAAATCTCTGCTGATGTAAGGCTGGTTGCAGGAGTGTCACTATTAACAGCCTCTATATGTCAATAGTTAATAGTTTTCACCTCATTCATTATGCTGATGTATTCAGATGACCTGTAAACTGCCACATTTCACTGGTGTCAACAGACTACTTTTTATATTTACAATTTATTGTTATAGTCTGTGATAAACCATGTTTCATGTGAAAACAACTAAAAACCAATTAATACAATGTAATCTAAATGTGGTATTTGTTGCCTACTAATATGTATATTGTTCTGAATTAATTTATCCTTCTTTATTTTGATTCTTACATTTTTTTTTATTTGGAGTGTTTTAATTCTGGTATTTATTCATGTTTTTCTATATTTATTTGTTCATTTGGGAGATACAAAAAATAATTGTCTAAAATGTTAAAAATAGATAAATTCACTGACAAAACAGAAAAACTTAAATGTGAAACAATGTGAATTTATTTTAAAAAACAAACTCAGTAACTGTATATTTTGATAGATTAAACAAATATACATCCAAAACTTCAATCTGATCATTTATTTAGGCAGATCTGCTCCTCCTACCACACAATAATTCACCTTCAGTGAAGCTCCTCCTACAGCAGTTCACCAATAAATGCTGGAGTATTCCCATCAGTCTACAAGTGAAGAAGACAGAGATGAACAGAGAGAACATGAATGATCCAGAGTCCTGCAGAATGGAACCTGAAGATACTGAAGAACAAAGAGGTTGGTGTTTATTCTTGATCCATCATTAATGATGTGGAAGATCATTAAGGTTCTAAAATGAGTGAAAAGAGACATTTATGTTGACTAAGAACATCAGGAAATCTGACTTAATACTATACGAGCGGTTTTATTTTACATTTATTTTATTTCTGATTCACAGTTTTGCACAATTTTTTAATACTTTACACCTCATGAATTGTAAATATTTTACAATCGCATGACTGCTTTTATTAATTTCTAAAAAATAAACTTAAAATTAAACAAGATGTATCAAATAAATCATATGTTAGCATAAATGAGAAAATTCTCATTTTTAGTTACTGATAAACTGTATTTTTTTTTTTTTTTATAAATTATGAGCAAGATATTGTTACAGAAGTTGCGTTTTATGGTAACTTTGGTAAGAGTTGATGAATGCAGTCAATACCATTCAAACATTTGTTTAGCAATTACTACTTTCTGATGTCACTTTTCCAGCATTCATGTCCTTTCCCTTTACATTTCTCTTTTTTATTATGATTTACTAAAAAAAGCTTTTTACTTTCATTTTAGACTTGATGGAAGAGAATGAGGAGAGTGAAGAGTTGATTGAAGTGGAGGAGAAACATCATGATGTCAAAACTGGAAAGAAATCTTTGAGTTGCTCACAGACTGAGGGAAATTTTTTACTGGAAAATTCCAAAAAATCTTTCACCTGCCCTCAGTGTGGAAAGAGTCTAACAGAAAAAGGAAGCCTGAAGAGGCACATGAGGATCCACACTGGAGAGAAGCCTTACACATGTGATCAGTGTGGGAAGAGTTTCAGACATGCAAGCACTCTTAAAATGCATGTGGATTCTCATTCTGGAGAAAGACGATTTAACTGTGATCAGTGCGGTAAAAATTTTCTTTGGGAAAATTGCCTGAAAGTTCATACAAAGGGGGATCCTCATTTGTGTTCTTTTTGTGGAAAAAGTTTTAGTCAGCTGAGTCATTTAAAAAAACACCAGAAAAGACACAGCGGTGTGAAGAATCACATGTGCTTTGATTGTGGGAAGACCTTTATTAGAAATGCTGAACTCAAGCTGCACCAGAGAATTCATACTGGAGAAAAACCTTACAAGTGTTCACACTGTGACAAGAGATTCAGTAATTTATCAACTCTCAAAATTCATGAGAGGATTCACACTGGAGAGAAGCCGTACACATGTGATCAGTGTGGGAAGAGTTTTGCGCAAAAAGGAGGCCTTAAGGATCACACGAGAATCCACACTGGAGAGAAACCGTACACGTGTGATCAATGCGGGAAGAGTTTCACACAAAAACAAAGTCTTAATCTTCACATGAGATTTCATAGTGGAGTGAAGCCACACAAATGTGATCAGTGCGGGAAGAGCTTCACACTAAAAGGAACCCTTAAGAATCACATGAAAATCCACACCGGAGAGAAGCCACACACATGTGATCAGTGTGGGAAGAGTTTTACAAAGATGGCCACGCTCAAGTTACATCTGCGTTCTCATTCTGGAGAAAGACCATTTTACTGTGATCAGTGTGGTGAAAACTTTCTTTGGGAAGCATCCCTGAAGAACCACCTGAACATTCATTTAAAGGAGAAGCCTCATATGTGTTCTTTGTGTGGAAAAAGTTTTAGTCTGCCGAATACTTTAAAAATACACCAGAAAAGACATTGTGGTGTGAAGGATCATATGTGCTTTGATTGTGGGAAGACCTTTTTTACAGATACTGAACTGAAGCTGCACCAGAGAATTCACACTGGAGAAAAACCTTACAAGTGTTCACTCTGTGACAAGAGATTCAGACAGGCAAGCACCCTGAAAACGCATGAGAAGATTCACACTGGAGAAAAACCTTACATGTGTTTATACTGTGACAAGATTTTCAGAGAGTCAGGACATCTGAAAAAACATGAGCGGATCCACACTAGAGAGAAGCTGTAACACTGCCCTCCATGTGGCAAGTTTCAATCAATTATCTTCCAAAATAACGAATGTCTAAAATCATGGTGTAAGTAGTTCATGTTCAGATCCAGCATTTTCAAGTGCGACACTGTGTCCTGACTAAACGTGACCATGTACACACATCTGAGATCAAATTGAGCAGCATTTTATAAATGAGGCCCCCCAACCACGCATTTTTTGGCCATGTCCACAATAAAGATGGTAGGATTTTAAATATATTGCCCATCTCTAACTCATTCATTTTCTGTGCGACTTCTTGCAAAGGTACGTCCAAACCGCTTGCATTTTGTTTAGTCACACCACAAGGTGTCACTGTGGCCTCAAAGCTTCAGCACTGCCACTCTGAGCTCTGAGGTAAAACACGCCCTCCTCATTAGCATTCAGACAAGGAAATGTAGAAATAAATAAATGTAGAAATAAATACATATAGAAATAAATAAATGTAGAAATAAATAAATATGGAAATAAATGTAGACATACGTATATACATAAATGTGGTAATAAATAAATGCATAAATACAATTATACATAAATAAGTAAATAAAAGTATACTCATTTATTTTAGTTTTTTACATTTTCTTGTATATTTATTTATGTATTTTTATTTTTACTGGAGTTTTCCAAAGATTACAGAGGAGTCTGACAAGTAAGATGCAGATACATGTGCAAGCCTATTATTAAGTAACATTTTATTAAAACATGCAAATAACAATTTTTTGCAATTTATACTCATCTTGGCATTTGCATCCAGCATTTTTGATGCAATATCCCAAATTTTTGCATAAAAATATGAGGATGGAAACATCTAATAACCACAGAGGAAGGGAAGGAAAATACAGACCTGTAGAAGGTAGAAGGTCATTTTAAGTATTCTTATTTTTTATTTTACAAAAGTAGTTGAAGAAAAACTTAATGGGTGAGTAAAAGCTTAAAAAAACATAAAAAACAAAAGAAAAGTAAACACAACAAACTACACAAACTCAGTGAATATAAAACAAGACAAAATTGTATATACAAAAGAAGTGCAGCAACCGCCAGCAGCTGGGGAATTGTCAGATCTTATGGCATCGACCCACAATATAACAATAAGTTAACACATTTTTAGATGCTAAATTCATGTTTTAACATTTGAGTACACAGATCTACTGTGGACTTCAGGAGAAACCCCCCTGCTCTCCCCCCACTCACCATCATGAACAGCACTGTGACTGCAGTGGAGTCATTCAGGTTCCTGGGCACCACAATCTCCCAGGACCTGAAGTGGGACAACCACATTGAGTCCATCGTGAAAAAGGCCCAGCAGAGGTTGTACTTTCTTCGCCAGCTGAGAAAGTTCAACCTACCACAGGAGCTGCTGAAACAGTTCTACTCTGCCATCATTGAATCCATCCTCTGCACTTCTATATCTGTCTGGTTCAGCTCAGCTACCAAATCTGACCTCAGAAGACTACAGAGGGTAGTCCGGTCTGCTGAGCGAATCATTGGTACAACCCTCCCCACTCTCCAAGAACTGTACTTATCCAGAGTGAGAAAAAGGGCAAAGAAAATCACTCTGGACCCCTCACATCCAGCACACTCCCTCTTTGAACTGTTGCCGTCTGGTCAACGCTACAGAGCTCTGAGCACCAGAACGACCAGACACAGGAACAGTTTCTTCCCTCAGGCAATCCATCTCATGAACACTTGACAAACACGGAACACACAACACTATTATACGTTATTTACTTAAAATGCATACTTATTTATATTTCAAATTTGCACTCATCATAACTGTACATACAAATTGTCTATATTATATATTGTTTTTTGCTCTTTTTGCACTTTGTCTATCTTGTATATTTGTATATTATTCTTATTCTTTTTATTATCTGTGTCTTGTCGCTGTCACTCTGTTGCACTGTGGAGCTTCTGTCACTAAAACAAATTCCTAGTATGTGTAAACATACCTGGCAATAAAGCTCTTTCTGATTCTGACAACGCCCTGCAGGAAAAGAAGAATCAGAATTGATTTAAGAAAAAACACTGGTGCTTTAAATCAAGTACAATCAACTTAAATGTTTAAGTAATTTCAACTTAAATTACATTTAAAAATGACATTTTTATTACCTTAAAAAAAGGAGTTGAATCTTGTATAACTTCAAAAGTTGAGTTAAAGCAATGTAAAAACATATGTTGTCATAATTTATTTTTACAGTGTAGGTTCCAACACAAGGGACAGATGTTCATGTTCATATAAAATAAAAGCTCAATTTACAGTAACTGAAGAGGGGAAAAACAGTTGCATGCAACTACAGAGGGAATTTTAAGAAGCCGAGTGAGTAAACATGTACAAAAACTGCACAGTAACAAAATATATCTTACCGTAGTTAACTACACAGAATGTGGGTTCAGTGTAATCTCTTCCCCTTGAGTCCTAACTGTTAATAATCATTTTAAAACATTTAATAAACCAAAATACACCATTTCTTTTTACACAGTATTTTTAAAGATTGTTTTATTTTTTAATGTAAAAACTTGCCTTCTTGACCTGGTTGTGTACACTTCATGAAACGGTAGCAAACCAGCAGCATCAGCACTACAACAACAGCTATCAGCACATGTGAACGCTGGTTCTGTTCTGTAATGCATAGAATACAGTCATGAGTGTGATCTTAATTTAACAGCTTAAACTTTCAAACAAGTTATTAAATTAATCATTATGATGATGAAAATTGTCATTAAACATGAAAGGCTTGTCTTTTTTAACAGCCAAATGCTTAATCAATGTTTGGCTTTCATATCAGAATCAAATTCCGGAGAGACTTTTATTAGACAAACATTTGTATACTGTCATCAACATTTTTTCATTATTTATCTCCTAAAAGTGAATAACTGTAGGGTTTAAGAGTTTATGTTTTAGCATATAGGTGATGCCAAACAGATATGGACTAAAAGTCACAAAATTCACAATTTTGAATTTAATTTAAATAAAGGATAAAAGATGCTGTGATACCTGCACATCTGTGACAGAGTTGACTGATGTCCAGATGTTGAGTCTGGTTTCTGATGGGATTGTTGATCACACAGCTGTAGGTGTTTTTATCCTGATATTCCACCTCCAGAGGTAGAGAGAGACTGATGCTGAGATCAAACACACTGATGTTGGACAATAAACTGTTTCCTTTGTACCAGGAGAGAGTCACATGACTCACATTCACAGCTGAGCACAGCAGTGAACATTTCTGACTTGATGATGATGATGAAGAACATTGTGAAGAGTTACTGCTGATGACAGGAACAGGTAAAGAACCTGAAAAACAAATAAATAAGCAAACAAATACCTTTAACAATAGAGATATACTGCATTTGACTGTCATCTGACATATTCAACTCTCCCTTTAAGACAAATTAATTTTTTAACCAGGATGAAAAATATGAAGGAGAAAACTGCTTACCATAGACTTTAACACAATAAGACTTGGATGTTTTATGTTGTATGATTTCATTTCTGATGATGATAAATTTATAACATCCAGTGTCTTTAATGCTGATGTTCCGGATGGTGAGAGATCCGGTCTGACTATCCAGCTGAAATCTGTCTCCGAATCCCTCTTCACCATCACATGTAATAATTTTATTTTCCTTGTAATCAGCTATACATAGATGATCTTGAGACGTCCACCGTATCAGATCACCGCTCTGTAGTTCAGAAGCATCAGGGTAAAATGTCACAGAATCCATCACTGAAACGTTCGTTTCAGCTGGTAAATCTGTAAAACACAATATCCAGTTTAAACTTGATATTCATTGTAATATGTAATTTCTTTTCATCCCGTTGGACCTTTAACAGGTCAGAATTTTAAAAGGTTTGCTAATAGTGTTATAACGTTTACTCACACAATCTGAAAAAGGCTTGTAGTCGAGTTTGAGAGGCCCCATATGTGTCGCTGAAGCTCCAGATAATGTGTGATCTGCTCTGCTTGTCTTTAAAACTGTCCGAGGTCGAGATGATCCTTTCATAGACTTCAGGAGTGTGAATGTTTGGAGATCCGAACATCCACAGCACATGATCTTGTTGCGTTTCATTAAAATCATTGTGAAGAATGATGAAATCTCTCTCAGTCACTCTTGTCGTCATTTCATCCCTCACATACTCATTCACATCTGGAAAAAGGGATAGTTCACCCAAAAATTTAAATCCTGCTATCATCTACTCTCTCTTAAGTTGTTACAAACCTGTTTGAGTTTCTTTCTTCTGTTGAACACAAAAGAAGATATTTTGAAGAATGTTGGTATAACCAGACAGTTGACAGTAGCAAATGACTTCCATAGTATTTTTTCCCTACTATTGAAGTCAATGGCTACCACCAACTCTTAAAATGATCTTAGAAAGCAGTTTATGAATATATATATATATATATTTTTTAAATCTGATCTTATATTGTTAACACATAATTTAACAATAAACAAGAGTTACGTTGATTTTAAGATTTTTTTTTCTAAACAACATAGGACCCCATTGACTATTTTCCTGATCTTAAAACTGTTTGTCAAAATTATGTTTTAATAAAACAACTATCATTGTATGAACAGCAAAAAAATCTGCAGGTTTAGATTGATACGAGAGTGAATAAATAATGACAATTTTGGGGGGTTATAACTATCCCGTAGTCACACATTGACCCAAAGATTGTTAGTAACTTTTTATCACATGGTTTTAGCTGCCATATAGACTTGCAGCCAGAATCAGAATAAGACCACTGACATTACGTACTATGTACAGAAAACATTCATCATTTTTGTGAACAGAGCTGAAAAGATGAAGTTGAACAAGTCTAGAGATTAGAAGATTAGCCTTTTTCTTTAGAGTAAAGTTTAAAAAAAAAAAAAAATGCATCACTCACCATCCATACATAGATTAAAACAGAACAAAACAAGAAAAACATTCAAATTCTTCAGAAGTTTGAAGTGATGAAGAGTTAACATGATCCCATCAGCTGCTCTGCTGTTTCTCATTCTAAAGATTAACTAGTAAACTAACTGGAGAAAGTTGTACTGCATTTATTTCGTATACAGAAAGTGTCATAACTTCTGCCATCTTTTACAAGACAATCCCAAATGAAATCGAAAGTGGAGAAATGCACCTGCGCAATGTGAGTTGTAACGTGTCAGTGCTTGAAAATCATTTTACGCTGTTAGAAAAAAGGTTCAGTGGGGTTATATGTAGAACCTTAGTATTCCTGACTCAACTTTAAAGCATTTTTTTTTTTTGCCAAAAAGGTAAAAATATAAGGAGAGGAGAAATGTCTTGAATTATTGCATAAAACCTTCATGTTCAATGGGTTATTTCAGTTTTTCCTAGTGATAAAGCATGTTTTTCCACAACGGTGGAAAAGTAATTATTTGAAGCATATTGTATGTTTTATACATAGCAAAAATAGCCTGTATTTGACCCAAATTCCAGAATTGTCAGCAAGCTGCATCTATTAGCATGGGGAATGTTTATATGGTTGTCAGTGAATGGGAAGCTAAATATCATTTTGCCTTTAATAAGATTTTCCCAATAAATAAGAATAAACCTGGTGTCCTCCATGATTCATGTTCTTTCCAACAACAAAGCACTTGAACGTGACTGTCACAACCACCAGCTGGAGTGCCCATGATCTCCACCAGAGAGCACTCCTTCCATCAGCTTTATCTCACATGAACTACATTTCCCATCGCTTGGACTAATCATATTCTGAATACTTCAACCTGTGAAAAAATAGGCAAGAGTAAACCTTGCTGGAGTGAACTGAAGAGAAGAAGCACCAACATGGAGCTGGGAATCTGAAGGATCTGTAGAGATTCTGCATGGAGGAATGGTCTCTGATCTCTTCTCAGGTGTTCTCCAAACTCATCAGGCATTATAGGTGAAGACTCAGAGCTGTTATCTTGGCAAAAGGAGGTTGCAAAAAGTACTGAATAAAAGGGTGCCAATAATTGTGGCCAACGCAATGTGTTTTGGAGAAAAACATTTATTTCATAAAGTGATTTTCCCCCCACTTTCAATTCTTTTCCTTCAATTAAAGGTTAGATTTTTGCTAATTTTATGAATTAACAATCAAAAGGATAAACAATGCAAATTTATTTTTACAGTCATTTTGATCATATTTACCAAGGGTGCCAATAATTCTGAGCACAACTGTATTTTTGTTAGCTGGGAAGGACTGTTGAAATGTCAGCTAGAAACACTTTGAGAGAACATCTGAGACCACATGTCAGAATTCAAAGTAAGAAACAGTGCAGAGGGGGTGAATCGGAGCACGTGTGTCTGGAAATGTCCCTGAATGCAGCTTCAAAGGTTCGAAGTTATCCTTGATGTGGGCTCATCAAACACCTCAATAGGGTACAAACATTAATTTCACATCAGTAAATGTGAATTGTTTTATGTTGTGGTGCATCTTTACTTTATTAAAGTGTGTTTTTTCACCCCTGTCAAACATGACTGATTTTGCAGTGAATACCTTTTAGAAATGATCTGAAATCAATACTCGTATCACTGGACACATGCTGTCGTTACTGGGACAGTTACACTCTGTGTGCTGTAGGGGGCAGCATTTAACTTTTTATCATTTCAGCAGAGTAGAGAAGAGGACTTTATTCATGTAGCCTACATGTAAATTGCTCACAGGAGCTCACGGCTCATTACAACACCTTCTGGAAATGGGCACATTCTGAATGTCAACAGTGTTGTGAGACAAAACAACACCGAGTGGTTTTAATCACAAACACACTGAGTTATTTTGTCTTTAATGGCATTTAAGGTCATATTTTTGTCATTATGTGCAGAAGTTTGAAGTGATGAAGAGTTAACATGATCCCATCAGCTGCTCTGCTGTTTCTCATTCTAAAGATTAACTAGTAAACTAACCGGAGAAAGTTGTACTACATTTATTTCTTTGTCATTATGTGCATTCATCATTGTTATAGATGCCCAGTGAGAGTTCATGAATGAATCTTTAGGGTATATCTAAAGTGCCTTACAAATGAGAAGCATGACAAGCAATTTATCATACAAGAACAATGTCCACAGTTCTGCCATGGCAGGTTTCACAAGTAGGATTAAGTGAAACTGGAAAGAAGGACAGAAGATATTATTAGGAACTGCCTTTTGGTTTGTGTTCTTGGAAGAGCTGAACCTTCAGCTGTTTCTTAATCATTGTGATGGTCTAATGATTGATGGAGGCTGGAAACTCCTTCCAACACTGAGGAACAGAGAGGATGAAGGTTCTGGAAAACAACTTTGTACCTTGTTTTGATAAATCCAGGTGCTGGTGCTGCTCACTGATAGATTGTGGAGTAAAGGAGGGCACATAAAAGTCGTATCTCATTTCAAAGGCTGTGTCCTCCAGGGGTCACATTTGTCAGCTGCATATGCAATTGAAGCTGCCACATTTCAGTAAAAAACCAATGCATTTCAAAGTCATAAAGAAATTATAATTTACACTTCACAAGAAATACTAATGGTCAGTTTTGTAATGGTTACTTTTCTGAAGTGAGACATCCTATGCAGCTGACAAATAGTGCAGCTGTCCCGAGGGCCAAAGTTATATAATATAATCAAAGCATGAGATGCTGTAATAATCCCCATAGGAAATAGGCTATATATATAGGCTATATATATGTATTGTGTATATATGTATTGTGTGTGTTATTTTTTTATTTATATTGACCTGCCAGGGGACTACGGGTGAAAATCAGCTTTAAGCTAAATTACATCCGGTACAATGCATGGAATGGAAACATTTATGTTAAAAATTGTACATGGTCCCTTTACAAATAAATAAAGTAAAGTAAAGTACCAAACACACGACAGGAGTTAGAAGGAACACATCAAAACATACCTCAGTACATAGCTCCGCTATCGAGTCAATGGACGAAACAACACTCTGTTCTTCAGAAATGTCATCCTCCGACTGATCAGTCACTGCCGAGTACATTGCTCCACAACTTCTTCAAGTAAGAACTTTGTTTTCCTCATTCTCTTCACCATTTTTTTTTACCTCTAAATCTACATACAACATACATAACTAAACAAACATTCATACTTACATAATTTTTCAATGCTCTATCCTATTCCTTCTTCCCAAGACCCACCTGGCGCTGCATGTTCAGCTCCTCCAGACTAATTTCGTGGTTTCCTAAGATTCAGAATAGACTAAAGCATCCACGTTCTATATTTAAATCCTTTCACTTAAAGGGATAGTTCACCCAAAAATGAAAATTACCCCATGATTTACTCACCCTCAAGCCATCCTAGGTGTATATGACTTTCTTCTTTCAGATGAATACAATCGGAGTTATAATAAATAATGTCCAGGCTAATCCATGCTTTATAATGGGAGTGGATGGTGGGACAAATTCTAAAGACATGCACCCATCCATTATAAATGAAGTCCACATGGCTCCAGGGGGTTAATAAAGACCTTCTGAAGCAAAGCAGTGCGTATGTGTAAGAAAAATATCCATATTTAAAACTTTATAAAGTATAATCTCTAGCTTCCGCTAACTGTCGGAAAATACTTCATATAGCAATCAGTATTTGTTGAATTTATACCTCATTTGACTGAAACACAGCGCAGGCGTAGACACAGCTGGCTTCTCTGCCTTGTAATCCTCAGACCTGAAATGTTGACTGCACAGCATGTGTTTATATAATTTTTCCATGGGTGTATTTACATCTCAGCGAATAGCGAGCAGCCATAGCTTCAATTGCTCAGGATCCTTTACAGGGAATTTGTGAAATGTTAATGGTGCATCTCCCTTTGATGTCGGCGCACGTAATCTCAAAACTTTAGCTTTGTTGAAGCAATCTGGATATTCACAAGAAATCAGCATTTTAACACTAATAAAATGTAGAGTATAGCTCAAACAATTCGCTTCTTTACATGGATTTCCTTTGCTGTACACAACTTGGTTATCGTGAGACTAGCATATTCTCACCAGAGCTCACACTGCGCCTGCGTCCTACATCATAAACTGGAACGCCACTCTCTGGTGAACACACATATGACAGTTAGCGGAAGCTAGAGATTATAAAGTTTAAATATGGATATTTTTCTTACACATACGCATTGCTTCGCTTCAGAAGGCCTTTATTAACCCACCGGAGCTCTGTGGACTTCTTTTATAATGGATGAGTGCATTTTAGAATTTATCCCACCATCCACTCCCGATTGTATTCGTCTGAAAGAAGAATGTCATATACACCTAGGATGGCTTGAGGGTGAGTAAATCATGGGGTAATTTTCATTTTTGGGTGAACTATCCCTTTAACCCAGTAGTACCCTACATATGTATTTTATTAATGTCCTATATATCACTCTATCTCTATTAAAATCATATCCTAATAAATATTCCAAATCCTTATTTACCTTAACTTTTTTGTTTAAAAATTATATTAATTCCTTTCTTTCTTCATCATACCTTTTACAACCATATATTATATGCTTCACTGTTTCTTTCTCCCCAGTTCTCACACAGACCAGTCTCATGTATTCCAGTTATAAACAGTGAAGCATTAAATCCTGTGTGTCCGAGTCTCATCCTAGTAATTATTACCTCTTCTTTCCTATTTCTACCACTTATATTTCTTTTAGTATTTACCATTTTTTTAATATTATATAAATGCCTTCCCTTATTATTGGTATTCCATGTTGCCTGTCGTTCTTTAAAGGGAACCCCTGGTGTTAAGAGTTGTATGGCTTAATATAATGTAAACGATGTCTCTTACTGAAATATGAAGTAGAAAACCCATGAAAGATTTATGTTATTTAAAAAATCCATGACATATTTGGACAAGGCGCCATTTTGTTGCGTTCTATGTCGATGACGTCAAATGGTTGCACTCACCGAGCTACTGACGCTGTCCTATTGCTATTTTTAACTCGGAATATAATATACAATGCCAAATTGTGCAGCTTTTGGTTGTAATGTGAGAAGTGATGTAGGTCTTTACTGCTTTACTAGCAATAAGAGGAGTCAATAATTTCAGAGTAAGTCCGAATAAAATCAAATGTAACAATTTATTAGTCAGGTAAATGTACCATGACAATTACATAATCAATTCAAAGATGATCAATACAAAACATCAAATGCTCAGAAATAGAGTAAGATGCATACCTGACATTAGAAAAATGCACATTGCTGAGTGTCCTGGACATTCAGCAATGTGGGCTGATCTGACAACAGAATCGCCCTGAGCCTTTTGCAACATTTCGTTAAATACTCAGACCAAGACAAAACATCCCTCAATGTGGGGCATGAACTTACAATCAGAATTTGCACTGACTAGGGTCACAGACCTAGAGAGTTCGCACCTTGTTGGGGAACAGGAGGTAGTTTGGATGAAGGACCCTGGAAAAGGGGCACACCCACGATAGCAGTATCTCTAAACTCTTAAAACCTTTATTACCTTTTGGTTTACTTCCATGTAGATGAGACTATTGTACCAGTCACACTGAGTCATTTTAAATGATATCAAAAATGACTTAATTCACTTGCATTGACAAAACATTATTATTTTTATATTATCTTTCTAAGTGAACTGAATGAAGGGAAGAATGTGTAAAGGGAAGGAAGTGGGGGAGAAGGAACAAATGTGAAAGGAAGGACAGGATGGAGTGAAGTTTTCCCGCAACTTCACTCTGTGGGGTGTGGAGACAAATGGGTGTATGTGTTTGTACTGTCCATATTTCAGGAGATCAAAGTATCTGAGGTTCTGTTTATCTTACACTCCTAAATAAAATGTAGTGAGAGTAAAACATTAATGATATCAAGAGATCAGTTTGGGTGAATAGCCAGAATTCATGGCATTGATCTTAAGTATAACAATAAAACACAATCAGTTGGATCTTAAATTCATATCACAACAGGTGAGTACACTGTGCGATCTTCTACAAAGACAGCCTGCAAGAAAACAGAACCAGAATCAAAAATTAGACCAAGATGGTTCTTAAACATGAGCCATACTGAAGTATAAAAGTGAAGGACAGTAAAATAACAGCTCTAACTCCTACAAATAAGTGATAAAAACCTCACACACACCAAAGACTACATGAATTTAAAGAAGCCAAGGGAGTATACATACTGAAAACAGGCACAGTTCATACAGTAATACAATATACAGTATTTTACCATACTCTGAAGCTGATGTGCACAGAATGTTGTTTCAGCGTAATGCATCTCTTCATCACGAGTCTCAACTGTTTTAATAATAATCAGACATTTAATAAACGAACATACACATAATTAACTGCATATTAAAATATTCTTTTGGCTCTTATATTTTATTTTTGCATGTGAATACTTGCCTGGTTGTTTATCATTTCTGTGGTAGTACATCACACGTGCAAACAGAGTTAAGATTACCAGTGGCACTACAGTAACAGCTATAAGCAAAATGTGACGCGAACGCTTTGGTTCTGTAATACACATGCAGAGAAAACAGTCATTAGTGCTTCACATGTGTTTAAGTAAAGTACCTGAATTTATTATATAAAGACTCTTATATGGGCTTTACAGCTCACTACATGATATCCTGCGGTATTTATTAAAGTATTTATTATTATTAAAGAAATTATTTGATGAAAAATTTGTTTCACTATGTTAATGTATTTCCTACACTCTTAAAACAGATGTGTTAAAAACAACACAACAGGTGATTCAGGTCAAATAATGACCTGATGTGAAACCATAACCAACACCAGCTGATCATCTTTTCTCTTTGCTTGCCTGGTTGTTATAAGTCAGTTACAACAGCCCAAACAAAATCTAATATTAAAAAGTCAAGGGCCCAACTAAAGCAAACACTGATCTCCATAATGGTGACTTAAAATTGTGATTTTCTCCTTTGATTCTGCTTGTTAACAGCAGATCACCTTCCTGACACATTTACTGTGTTAAAATCATTATGTCAAAATGAACACAAGTCATTCACCGATGAAGAAAGAGGCGAGAACTTGCTTAACGGCTTGCGGAGTGACGTAGCAGCAATGTGATTGGATGATAGTTAACACATGTTGTGTTGGACACAGTGTTGTTTCTCTCTCTCTCTTTCTTTTTATACACGATCAACTTAAAATGACACAAAATGTGTTAAAATAGCCAAATGGCAAAAAAAAATTGTAATTAATTAACACATCCTTTTTGAGAGTGTATTGAAACAGGATGTTTTGATGGGACAAACTGAAAGCATTCAAATTTTTAAACTGCCAACTGGTTTCAATGTAAGACAAATGTCACACCATGATTTGCTTTTTATTAGACAAACATTTAAATATGATAACATCTGCTAACAATGCACAGTCAATATTTTAGAGAATATTAGCAAATAGATGACATCAAAACAAATAGACATAAAATTTGAGAATATGAGATGCTGCTGTACCTGGACATGGCTGACAGAGTTGCGTGATGTTGTCCAGATGTTGAATCTGGTTTCTGATGGGATTGTTGATCACACAGCTGTAGGTGTTTTTATCCTGATATTTCACCTCCAGAGGTAGAGAGAGACTGATGCTGAGATCAGACACACTGGTGCTGGACAATAAACTGTTTCCTTTGTACCAGGAGAGAGTCACATGTCCCACATTCACAACTGAACACAGCAGTGAACAGTTCTGGCTTGAGGATCTTGATAAAGAACAGTCTGAAGAGTCTCTGAAAATGACAGGTATGGGAAGATGAGCTGAAAAATATAAAATATAAAAATCTTTGACATCTTTACAATTACAACTCAATGCAGCCATTTTTGACAAACATAATTAGTATTTACAAAATGTATTTAAGTTCCTCATAATGGTTATATTTACATATTGAATTGCAAACTGTATTATGATTGATTTTCGATCTTACATCAGTTTATTCATCTAAACAGTACTTTACTATTAATCTCTATTCTCTCTCTAAATGTGGGTTCGCAGCTACCTACACTGTAAAAAAAATAAATCATAAAAAAAAAAGGTGAATGACTGTCAGCTACGGCTGCCAAACAAAAACTGTAAAATTAGTAAAAAGTAAAATATTCTAATTTAAATAAAGTGTAAAAAACTTTAACAGAAATTTTCATTACATTTTTTTTTTTTTTTACAGAAAAACTCTTATTTTACAGGTATTCCCTGAATTATTACAATAAAATCCCTTCACTGTAAAACATAATGTTAAAAAAAAAAAAAAACACAACAACAATGCCTGCCAAACAAAGCCTCTATTTTAATTAGGATATTTTACATTTATTTTAAAGCGCAAAACACTCTTACAGAAAAAACACTGTTGTTTTACAGACAGATCCTGAATTGCTAATAACAAAACACATTCACTGTAAAATGTGAATCTCTTGCATTTAACCAGAAAAAACGCACATGCATGAATTAATGTAACTATATATTACTGTCTCTGAAATAAAGCAACATGCAGCATAGCACCAATGTTTTCTACCTCAATCTGGACTGAAGCACAGGCTTTACTCTTCAGCACAATGGTGACCCACAAAACACATTATACAGAAACCCTTTAAATCCCAACAGAACATTAAACACTAACAGATCTCTCAAGATCTCAACATCTTCATTTATTTCAATCCAGACTTTATTTATTTCATACTAAAGTTCTTATTGAGAATTAACAGAGGTTTAGATGTTGATGTTTGGCCAGTGGTCAATGGTCAGTGTTTGCTTTAGTTGAGCTCTTGACCCTTGACTCTTTAACATTAGTGTTTCTCTGATTGCTTTAACTGTGTGCTTCTGATACACATTTGTTATAGCAAGGAAAACTCAGATCCAATGATGTTGATCACTTTTTAAGTGATGATATAGTCATCATGAAGTGGTCTGATTCGCTGATACCATAGTTTGGTCTAAATAGTTTAATATTAGTTGTTAATTTCACATGTCAATATTATTGCAGTGCTGTGATACTATAAACAATCTTATTAAATCATTATTTAGAAAATGTTTTGTCAAGGTCACGCAGACTAACACAGACATCAAGAATCAGCGTATGAATCTCAAGAATAGTGACAATAAAAAAAAATTCAGATCAACTCAGAACATCACAAAACAATCTACTAAAGTCACAAAAATTTTCATTGATTGTCACCATTGTTGAGTCTCATATGTTGATTCTTGATGTCTCTGTGCTCTCAAAAAAAAAACAAAAAAAAAACACACGGCTGAAAACATTTTCTGCATAATGACTTAAAAATCAGAATACCAGGTTATCATGATGATTCCACAATATCACAAGGTGACAGAAAATCATATGAAATGAAGAGTTAATACACTCAAAGCTTTGACACTGTGATATCAGTAAATCAGGACACTTCATGACAACTATATCATCAATAAACAACCAAAACTATACAATCAGAATTTCTCCTGCATTTTTTGTTATAACAAATGTGCATCAGAAACACACAGTTAAAGCAGTCAGAGAAAAACTAACATGATAGAGTCAAGGGTCAAGAGCTCAACTAAAGCAAACACTGACCTCCATAACGGTGACTTCAAACTTTATGTTTCAATAAAACATCAACATCTAAATCTTTGTTAATTCTCAGTAAGAACCTTTGTATGAAAGAAATAAAGTCTGGATTGTAATAATTGAAGATGCTGAGATCTTGAGTGATCTGTTAGTGTTTAATGTTCTGTTGTAGACAGTCATTTGAATCAAATCAGGAAATACCTGTAAAATAAAAATGTATGATTTTTTTGCACTTTATTTAAATTAGGATATTTTACTTTAATTTTACGTTTTTTGTTCAGCAGCCACTGCTGCCAGTCATTGACCGTTTTTTAAATGATTTTTTAAAAGTGAAGGTATTTGATTGTAATAATTCAGGAAATACCTGTTAAAAACAGTGTTTGTCGGTTTATTTAAATGAGGATATTTTACTTTAATTTTACAGGTTTTTTTTGGCTGCCATTCATTTGACCGTTTTATCATTTAACTGTTTTGTTACTGTTTAATTACTGATTATTTTTGTAATTTTACATATATTTGTTTGTAATTTAAGAAAACAGAAAAAATACAGTATAAAAAATACAGTAAATTTTCTGTAAAAAACATGTGAATTACTGTAATTTTTCATTAATGTCATAATACTTAAAATAACAGCAGAGTTGTTCATTTACATATATTGTTTGTAATTTTACAGAGTTTGGAGTATAATTTAAAATAAAAGAAAATGACTAAAAAAATTTCCGTAAAATTTGGATTTTTTTTTTTTTACAGTGTACAACCTCAAAACTATCATTTTGCTTCCTTGTAAGCACTGGTATTTCCTTCAGGAAGTACAAAAGAATAGTACATTAACATTTTTTTTTAACATTAACAGGTTGTAGGAAATGGTTGTTTTGGTTCAACTTTTGTCAGTTATTAAATACTTATGAATAACCAGAGATGAATAAGAAGGTTTTTTTTTTTGGGTATCATCACTGTCTGAATCATCACGAGAATCATTTACTCACCATACACAGTAACACTGAATCTCTGGTATGAAGTTCCTCTGTTGCTGATGATTGTTAGTTTGTAAAGTCCAGTGTGTTCAGATCTGATGTTTCTGATGGTCAGAGATCCAGTTTGACTGTCTATCTGGAGTCTGTCTCTGAATATCTCATTACTATCATAAATAGAGATGATGAGTTTATAGATTTCAGCTATACGAGTTTCTCGAGTTCCAAACATCCATAATATCTGATCATCTCGCTGTACTTTAACATCAGTGTTTAGAGTGACAGAATCTCCTTCAGTCACTGACACTGACTTCACTCCATCTGTATCACCAAACACACCTGAAGAAAAAAAAAACAAGTTCCGTTTAGGCAGTAGCCTACCTGTTCAAGATCAAATATAATATTGAGGAAGATCAATTAGGACAAAAAGACTGCACTAAATAATTAACACCATGGAAAGAGATTTCAAACTAATAACATTACAAATTGTGCCTGAACAAATAAAATAGAAACATTTTCGAAACAGTTTTAACGTGCATTTTTTAAAAATTATTATTATTTCAAATGATGTTTATTAGGATACGTACCATTTGATAGCAATAAATACAGGCAGATGAAAGATAAGCTGTGGATCATTTTTCTAAATATTTCTCAATAAACACTCAACGATATACAGGCAAACATGACGAGAAAAACTGAGTGCGTGCGAAAAAAACATCGATCTGGTACTCCGCTTAGAAAAAGAAAATCCATTCTCATATGTAGGGTAGGCTAATTCACATGATCCATCACATCTTCAGTAGTAAAAAAATCCATATGATAATTAAAAAAACATCTACAAGCAAGAAATAACCAACTGATATGAATATAGTTCCATTAGGTTTTTTTTTTTTAGTTCGGTCTGAAAGGTTCTAGGAGTTTACACACTCCCCACCTCTCTCTCTCTCTCTCTCTCTCTCTCTCTCTCTCTCTCTTTCTCTTTCTCTCTCTTTCTCTTTCTCTTTCTCTTTCTCTCTCTCTCTCTCCCCAGGGTTTGTTGTTTCGGAAGCTTTCCTCATCATGACACATTTTCAAACACATTTATATGAAGCATGAACACATAAAACTTGCCTAATATTATATTGGATTATATGTTGTGTATTCAGTACTCATTATTCTAAGGAACTCATGTGATATGCAAATAGTAAGGATGAGGGTGAGGCACAGCAGACACAGTGAGATGAAACTTGATGCCGCATGCAAATAGTGGCCAGGAGTATATCCGGGATTGATGGATATAGATTGCTTTGTCTGTGCGCACATTTTCAGCAACACAGCCATTTTTTTTTGTCATATAAAGGCTGATTCACACTTCGCCAACAGATGCAGATCACCAGAATACAGTACGCCACTTCCCAGACATTACAACACCCTACAAACACTGAATCAACATATTCAGCTGGCAAAAACAAGTGCCGACCAATGCCAACAGGGGATCTGACAAAACCCAACAAACGTGACTCTCTCATCAACAGAGTCTGAATGACTGTGCTCTGCAAACCACAGAGTTTACATCAGGTAACATCAGGATGCTTTCACATATGGATACAGAAATATACATTATGCTCCAAGAGTACCTAGTATATACTAAAGTATATTTTATATTAGTTTTAACCTAAAACAAAATGAAACAATCTTGTAGTAGACATACAATGGTGTTTATTACTGTTTATTACAATGCTCTCAAACTCAGACTAACACCACCATGAGGACAAATATATTCACAAAACAAGTTTTCTGCTATTTACTGCTATTTAAAACAATGCTTTTTCCCCCCAACATCCCAAAATGTTCAACATTCAACATTTAAACCTTCACAATTTGAATGCACCAGTCCAGATCAAATGGGAGTATTCAAAACCAGCAACGGCTGTGATGATGGTGAAGCTGTATCAGGTTTCCATATTTGTATATCGAAACATGCCTTGAGCAGCTTTGAACTTATTTATTGGCTCCTGCTGTCAGAACTGAAGCAAATAGTGTTAAAACAATTTATAAACAATTTATTGCAATTTATAACACTAAACAATTTATTTTCAAACTAATCTTTTACCTGTACCTGTACCAAAGTATACAATCTATTTCCCACAACGTTCTGACAACATTAGTTTCCAGTGAAGTTCAGAGGTCTGGTAAAGGAGTTTCATAAGTGCTTGTGAACTGATGCAGCTCTTCACCCACTCATACACCTTATACACACTAAAAATCAAGTGCACTCTTTTATGCCTAATAATAGGTACACCAAAATACCACCTGCTGCATTCAACCAACAACAACAAAAAACACTTGATACCCTACACTGACCTAAATAGTCCTGACTTCTGACCACAGGTATCACTCTGACTCAGAAACTGAGCTGCCAGTAAAGACACAAAGAAGCTCATGTTCATTCTACATTCAAAAAGAGGCCTTCTGCAAAACTGTGTCAATGCAAAAGCATCATGAGAAAAGAATTTTTGTTATAAGTATGTCAAGTTTGATAATATTTTACTAAATACTGTAATTAATCCTAAAGCGCCAAAGCTGCAATAACTGTATGTTCGGCAGATGAGATGTATACTTTTTAATGACTTGTACTGTATATATTGATAGATTTTGTATGTGTGTGAGCCCAGTGGTCCATACAGATTTATGGACCATGGAAAAATGATGGGTGTGAACCAAACGAAGGAAAAGCATTACTCAGGAAGTTCCGTTAGGATATCTTGTGTATTGCAGGATTTCCAGTAGGAGGTCCTAACAGTGCTGCATCTGTTGTTCAAATCTACCATATATATATATATATACACACACACATATATATACATACATACATACAGTATCTCAGTACACCCCTCACATTTTCATAAATATTTTATTATATCTTTTCATGTGACAACATTGAAGAAATGACACTTTGCTACAATGTAAAGTAGTGAGTGTACAGCTTGTAATTTGCCTCAAAATATCTCAACACACAGCCATTAATGTCTAAACCGCTGGCCACAAAAGTGAGTACATCCCTAAGTGAAAATGTCCAAATTGGGCCCAATTAGCCATTTTCTCTCCCCGGTGTCATGTGACTCGTTAGTGTTACACGGTCTCAGGTGTGAATGAGGAGCAGGTGTGTTAAATTTGGTGTTATCGCTCTCACTCTCTCATACTGGTCACTGGAAGTTCAACATGGCACCTCATGGCAAAGAACTCTCTGAGGATCTGAAAAAAAGAATTGTTGCTCTATATAAAGATGGCGTAGGCTATATTTTCAAATTCGTTAAAGGATTATTAGGCTGCATAAATTTGGTTCAGCCGTAACCGGGAACACTTCCTATAACACCAGATGTACTCGTTACATCAGAAGAAGAATGGCATCTACGCTAATATTAGTCTTTCTGTTTATCCCGAGGTTTACCGTAGTCAACCGGATCTGGGCCGTATCCAGGTGAGACCGGGGACCGGCGCCTTGACACGACCACAACGCAGCCCTGAAGTATCAGCAGAGACTAGGTCAACTAGATCATCCATTGTGAAGACCTCATCGACACGACAGCCATTGGCACAGTTCCTCAACAAACCGTCCATACCGGTGTGATGAATACGATCCTCAACTGGATTGAACTGGACTTTGAATGTTGCGATCCTATCGGACATATGATAGCCACCTGAATCGTAACAAAGCACTGTTCGCCAGAGGAAAACTGGCCCCTTGACTAAGCCTGGTTTCTCCCAAGATTTTTTTTTTCTCCTCCATTTTAACACAGAAGTCTATTTGCCACCTGATGTCACCTGTTGGGAGTTTGGGTTCCTTGCCGCTGTCGCCTTTGGCTTGCTTAGTTGGGGACACTTGACATTTGATATTCAACAGTGCTTTGATCTGCCTGCATTGACACTATTCTTTAAGAGCTGCTGTGCAGCCAAAATTATATACCAGTTATCAATGTAAAGCTGCTTTGACACAATCTGCATTGTAAAAAGCCCTATATAAATAAAGGTGACTTGACTTTACTTGACTATAAGAAGATTGCCAAGACCCTGAAACTGAGCTGCAGCACAGTGGCCAAGACTATACAGCAGTTTAACAGGACAAGTTCCACTCAGAATAGGCCTCGCCATGGTCAACCAAAGAAGTTGAGTGCACGTGCTCAGCGTCATATCCAGAGGTTGTGTTTGGGAAATAGACATATGAGTGCTTCCAGCATTGCTGCAGAGATTGAAGGGGTGGGGGGTCAGTCTGTCAGTGCTCAGACCATACGCCGCACGCTGCATCAAATTGTTCTGCATGGTTGTCGTCCCAGAAGGAAGCCTCTTCTAAAGATGATGCACAAGAAAGCCCGCAAACAGTTTGCTGAAGACAAGCAGACTAAGGACATGGATTACTGGAACCATGTCCTGTGGTCTGATGAGACCAAGATAAACTTATTTGGTTCAGATGGTGTCAAGCATGTGTGGCGGCAACGAGGTGAGGAGCACAAAGACAAGTGTGTCTTGCCTACAGTCAAGCATGGTGGTGGGAGTGTCATGGTCTGGGTCTGCTGCCGGCACTGGGGAGCTACAGTTCATTGAGGGAAAAATGAATGATCCCCTCTCTTCGGAGACTGGGCCGCAGGGCAGTATTCATGATAACGACCCCAAACACACCTCCAAGACGACCACTGCCTTGCTAAAGAAGCTGAGGGTAAAGGTGATGGACTGGCCAAGCATGTCTCCAGACCTAAACCCTATTGAGCATCTGTGGGGCATCCTCAAACGGAAGGTGGAGGAGTGTCGTCATGGAGGAGTGGAAGAGGACTCCAGTGGCAACCTGTGAAGCTCTGGTGAACTTCATGCCCAAGAGGGTTAAGGCAGTGCTGAAAAATAATGGTGGCCACACAAAATATTGATACTTTGGGCCCAATTTGGACATTTTCACTTTTTGTGTGTACTCACTTTTGTGGCCAGCGGTTTAGACATTAATGGCTGTGTGTTTAGTTATTTTGAGGGGACAGCAAATTTACACTGTTATACAAGCTGTACACTCACTGCTTTACATTGTAGCAAAGTGTCATTTCTTCAGTGTTGTCACATGAAAAGATATAATAAAATATTTACAAAAATGTGAGGGGTGTACTCACTTCTGTGAGATTATATATATATATAAAGTTATATATATATATAAAGACATATAAAGTTTTCAAAATAGCAAAAAAAAAAAGACAATTCCCTAAAAGGCTTTTTTTATGTTCATTGGAGTGTCATGTTTGCCCTTATATTAGTTATATTCAAGAATAAAGCCAATAAATAATTTTTATTGTGATTGATATGAATGTACCCTATTAAATTGCCATGAAGTATAACACTATGGAAAATGGGCATAAAATTATTATTATTTAAAAAAAAAAAAAAAAATACACTTAATCACAAGGTTATAAGTCCATGCTTAGACTTAAGATCATCCTTAATTTTCATATTAAATATAGCTTTTTATAAAATAATAACATTAAAAGTATCTTTTTCATGTGTTGTACTAAAGGACATGTGCTTTTGTTACAAAGGTTACTAGAGGGTGAAAAAGTGAAATCATCAAATATTTAAGAGAGATTTACTCACCTTATCCCATAGATAGAGGGTCTTCAACGGGTCCTCTTTGTAATGTGTCACACTGCAATATATTATGCATGCAGTACCATATCTGACCACGTAAAAATCTATATATTATGAAGTATATTACTGAATATAAAACTACATACATTATGATATATTAGTAAACATATTATCACATATTTTTCAATATATAAAAAGTGGCAATTCCTTATGTATTATTCAATATATTGTAATATATTTACCCAATATATTTTTCTGTATATTTTCAAATATACTGTTAAATCATGTAATATACTGATCAATCATTTATAGGGAAATAAGGGTACATCCTTGATGCAACCAAAAAATAGCAATATGATACATTTAAAAGACATGTACAAACAGTAAAACGTACTAACAGTTTGGGGCCCATAAACAGCAGCTTCTGCTTTTAAAGTGGGAACTGCTTCATCTTTCAGTAATAGCCTTTGTGCAAGTCCAGCATTGAACTCGTGTAGATTCTGGAAGCTGTCTTCCGACAGCTTTGGTGTACACAACTCTTCCGCTTCCATAATGCCTCCGTATTGAACTTTCAACGCTGTAACTTTGCAGATACTGTTTATGCTCAAGCAGCAACATTACACACTAACTAAAGTTAAAAAGTGAAACCACCCCTTTAAAATAATGTAGGCCTAAAATAACACTGCATCAAAGAACTTTAGGACCTCAATTTGAATTGGTAAATATCATTTTAACCTTTTCAGAAATCCACATTTGAAGCTATGTCCTTTGTGCCTGCCATACATAACATATCAGCAACAAAATCTGACATGAACAACCCCATAAATGTTGTTTCTTATGCTCAAACAGCATTAAAAAGCTTATATTTCAGGCTGGATCAGCCAATGCGCACGTGTCTCAGGACACTGACTGTTTCTATGATAGCCGGAACTTCTTGTCATTGTGTGCTGAGACTTGCAGATTAAGATCCAATCGCAGCTTTATTTAAGGAGATCCAAAGTCATTGTCATACATTCAGGCGAGTCAAAATCCATGAACAGTCCACACTAAACAAGAAAACAAACCAACCAAGTGCTTAGACTTGCAGGTGACAGTAAATTAAACCTCAATGACAAATACCTGAAAAACCAGGTATAAGTAGACAGACACTAATGACATGAGTGATAACAGCTGAGTAC
The DNA here is from genome assembly GCA_037950675.1 of Hypophthalmichthys molitrix. Classification (NCBI taxonomy): domain Eukaryota; kingdom Metazoa; phylum Chordata; class Actinopteri; order Cypriniformes; family Xenocyprididae; genus Hypophthalmichthys; species Hypophthalmichthys molitrix. Next base: position 5,877,840 of record CM075501.1, on the reverse strand, counting down.
AATGAGAGTAATAAATCCAAGACAAGAGATCATGGGAAATGAAGTCCAATAAGTAAAGGCAATAGTCCAGGATGGAGTGCCCTCTGGTGGCTAAGCAGGGCACTCCAGCTAGTGATCATAACACTTCTAACTGCATCTGCAGTGACATGTTAATTTACCAATTAGCAATTGGCTCTTTTATTTAGAAGGCGGGACTTAATCTGTCATATTGCATGTAAAACTTTCTCCCGTTCAATAATATGAGTAGGCCTACACCATCTTGGTATATCTTAAAGGATTAGTTCACTTTCAAATAGAAATTTCCTGATAATTTACTCACCCCCATGTCATCCAAGATGTCCATGTCCTTCTTTCTTCAGTCGAAAAGAAATTAAGGTCAGCTTACGGAAAAAAATTGAACTGGTGCCGCGTTCGTTCTGTAACTTGAATAGGGAAGGTGTAGGACAGGGGTTGGCAATTAAGTTTGGCATCGGGCCAAAAAAAATTTTTGCCACTAGATGGTGGGCCAGAACATAGTCAAAGGATAATTTAAATTAACTGATGAAAAATGCAACTAGAATTGCCTGTGACAGACAGTGTCTTTTGTAACTGGTATTGAGCTGTTACTCTGTGTTAAATCCTGTAGGACAGTCATTAACAAAAAGCCACATTTGTGTGGCGGTGTTCGGGTTTTACACTGAATAAATTAATAAAGCAGAGTAGTGACACGTAACCTGGCAAGTACCTTTATTCACCAAGTTGCAACACAGACCACCTTGCTAAAACACACATATGTGGGAGATGCGGAATGGATAAAAATAACTCAAAAAATAAAAGGGGACTTAAATAAGCTCATTAATGGCATGTTTGAGTCATGCTCTTAACAAACTATGTTTTATTTCCTCTTTCCGTATTGTGAATAATAAATGTCTCATTTTAATTTGCTTGTTACACAATGGAGCCTAACTTATTGTAATAATTATTTGACGTAGCCTACTTTTACACAGAATTATTCCTTGGCATCCTCACGTAATAAACTGCATTTTTTTTTTTTTTTGTATTGTTTGCGATTACATCGTGTGCAGAGTGATGTTAACATTTAAGCTAGCTGGTGAGAGAAAATGGCACTATCAAAGAGTCTAAAGAGGAAAGTTGACAGTGAAAATAGGGCATACAAAGAAGAATGGGAAGACAACTATGCGATCATCCTACCTAGTTTTGTGAATGCAAAGCTGGTGTGTTTTATCTGCAACGAACTTTCGCTGTTTTTATAGAATATAACACAGTGTCTACACCGGACGCGAGCGGTGCGACTGAAGAAAGAAGGACATGGACATCTTGGATGACAACAATAATAAAAAATAGTTATGCATGGTCCATCGGCCATAAATGCGAACAGTTATTAGTTTTATTTTGGCCAATATCTATTTGGGACTTGGAAACAAACTGCTTTGCAATCATTTCCCAAACCGTTTGTGTGGAAATATTATGAAGTCTGTCAACAGGACGTTAACACAGCCACATGCTGAATACGGAGGCAAAGAGAAAAACACAGACGTGCCAGCAGAGCAAATACTGTACTAGGCTAAGCTCACTTTTTGTGAAGTATAGGAAGAAAAATATAAAAAATTGAACTGGGTTTTATATGAATGTAACTTAGAAGGGAACTGTCTTCAGAAAAGTTTTGATCTCCGTATAGGTAGCGTATTTTATAAGCGTAGCGCTGCTTTGTGTAACCAAGGAAACGCTATGTAGAGGGTATGCATTGACGTCACTTTTCTGGCCAGAATGCGCTCCCTCAGCTGGACTGAGTGGCAAAAGAACCTGCTGCATGACTGGATTTAATAGGGGAAACTGTGAAAACGCGAGTAAAGCAAACGATTACACAAAAGGTTGGGCTCGAAAGTGTTCCTTATAACATGTCAAAGAAACCTAATCCATGGATATTGACATGCAGCCATGAATCATGTTTCCAGACATTTATAGGCCTATGTGCCTATAAAAAAATCATAAAGCAAATCTGCCCGTGAATGCTTTATATAACAACAATATAGGTAGGTCTAAATCCGAGTGATCACTTATATCAATGTTATATATATTGTCATATCGTCCAGCCCTAAAACTTGTATAGTTTTTGTCAGTGTTTATTTAAAAGCACCCAATTATGCAGAATATAAGATAATAAATATTTAATTGATGAGTTGTCAACACAATCTATAACAATACAATATATAGGGTATGATTTTACCCCAAAATCCATGTTTCGACACAAAATGATAACTGCAAATCCATGTTTCTCTGCCTGGAGTCCAGCTGTTTCTGTGAATTGCAGCGATCCATTTGCTTCTTTTTTCTGTAGCTTTCGGCAGTCTGTAAAAATATACCTCAGATTTTGTGTCAAAGCTATTTGTACAGTCAATCGCAAAGCTCTTTCCCGTTTTGGATGTTTTGTGTGTTTTTCGTGGCATTCACGCTGAAAACCAATGCTGCCACTTAGTCTTTTTGCCACTCAGTGGGTGTAACCGCAGTCATAACGGTCGACAGTGATGTCACGTGCATACCCTCTACTGCTGCTGTTCCACAAGCGCCACCTACTGTTAGAGAGTGAATTTGCATTTTCATACAGTCCGTTTGCTATTTTTTTTGTGCAGGTGTCTTATGAAGCATAATTTCACAAAGCTATAAAGTCAGACCATGCAGTTTTTTCTGTAAATCTTGAAATTAAACAAAAAACCACTGCTCATGCTCAAAATGCAGTGGTGCCTGTATACCAAATGGCTACACATATTTTTTGTTTATGGCCAGTTTGGCCTGTTATAGAACAAATAAACAACAAATAAATTCGCTTAAAGAAAACAATTGGCAACCGGTATCAAATTTGCTCCAAAAAAAAAAATTGGGATTGGCCATAAAAAAATCAATAATAAAAAATATTAAACAAAACATCTAATAAAATCTTTTTGCAGTAAAAACAAATGCAGTTTTCAAAGAGCAGTTTTTTTATTTTTTATTTTATTTTTTTTTTAGTTTGTATGGTTAATATTAATGTAACTGTCAGCTCACAAAGGTTTTTTTTTTTTTAAATTCGGCCCGATCATGGTTACATTTTTTCCCATCCGGCCCTCAACCTAAAATGAGTTTGACACCCCTGCTCTAGAGGAATCACAACTATCATGGGGTTTAGAAAATGGTCCAAAAAAGAGAAATTATCCAGTGAGCGGCAGTTCTGTGGGTGAAAATGCCTTGTTGATGTCAGAGGTCAGAGGAGAACGGCTAGACTGGTTTGGGCTGATAGAAAGACAACAGTAACTCAAATAAACACTCGTTACGATCAGTGTGAGAAGAATTTGTGTATTTAACAATAGTATCAGACACTCATCCTGCTCTGATCAGCAGTTATGAGTAAATAAAGCAATGTTTCCTTTGACATCAGAATGGGTTGTACTGCCATCTAGTGGAACATGATGGCAGACAATGTACAATGTTTGGGTGCAGTTTCCCGGACACAGGGTTTAAATTAAGCCAGGAGTAGGCCTTAATCTAGAATAGTTAATCATGGCTTAAAAAATGGCTTTCTGAAACAGATTAAGTACAGATTACTAAAACCTGGACTATGGAGTCCATAATTAAAATAAACCAGATTAATTTAAAACCAACTGCTAATCTGAATTAGCTTGAGAGGTTGCCTATAAAACATGGAATGAACCAAGAAAAGCTTAAAATTAATCCTAGGAAAACAATGGCAGCAGAAAAAAAGACTGCAAAAACACATCAGCTGTGAAAAAAAAGAAAGAAAAAGAAATGCCTGGAAATCTGTAATGAATTCTATATAAATAGATGTATATGCAGGGGTGCACATAAGTGGTATGCAGGTGCGCATGCGCGGTAAAAATAAACAATGCGCACCAGAAAACATGGAGGGAAGCGCTTTTGAGTACTAACATTTTTGAGGACCGGTTCACTGGGACACGTTTACTTAGTGGAGTAGAATTTTTCTCCATCTCTGGTAAGATAGCAATCATGATGATAAATGTGTTTTTTAATTATTAGGTATGCAACAACGGATCACGGTTGCATCCGTGATCCATACGGATAAGGTCCATCGGTTCGGCACGCATGTGATTCGCGGATTAACTGCTAAATTTAACCATCATAGAGTGAAAGTTTATCATTTGGACGTGTTTTGTCTCGCCAATTAATACATTCAAACGATTTTAAAATGATTTTAAAAGCGGAAGAAGATTTTTGGATGTAGTCCAAAAATAATGGGCTACTGAAATATTGTTCAAATAGTTATTTCATTTTATTTTATTTCAAATAAGTCAGAAAAAATGGATAAAGAGGACTGAATGTTTAAAAATGTAGGTTTAGTGTTATTAATTATAAAACAATTATAAAAGTGAAAAGTTATGAAGATGTAACCAAAAAAAATGTATTTAGACTACAGTGTTATACTGACTGTGATACATCTGCATTTCTGGATATTAATGTGATGCTTTATGTCTGGAAATTAATGTCTTTTTGTGTGCACTCAATTTAATGTTATATGATATGTGCTGAAAGAAAGAAAATATACAGCCAATACAGCTCAGCACGCAGACAGCAGCACGAGTCCGTGTCTCTTCATTTATTAATTTATCAACCTCCTGCAAGAAAAGAATCAGAATCAATTGAAGAAAAAACATTGCTGTACACTAAAGTACAATCAACTTGTAATGTTTAAGTCATTTCAACGTAAATTACATTAAACTGACTTAAAAAAGGAGTTGAATTTTGTATAACTTCTAAAAAAACGTAAAAATTGCTTAATTTATTTTGATGAGCTAAAACAATGTAAAAACACACGGGCCGGTTTCACAGACAGGGCTTAGCCTAAGCCAGAATTAGACCTTAGAAAAAAGAAAAACATTACTGGTGTGCATGTTGAGACAAAACAACGACATATTTTAAGATATGTCAGTTTAAGTTGCTTTCAGTTAAAACAGCTCAAACATGCATTTTAGTCTAGGACTAGCCTAAGCATTGTCTGTGAAACCGGGGGATGTTGTCATAAGTTATTGATCACATAATTTTTTAACAGTGTAGGTTCCAACACAAGGGGACAGATGTTCATGTTCATATAAAGTAAAAGCTCTTTTTATGGCAATACTGAAGGGAAAAAAACAGTTGCATGCAACTACAGAAAGAATTTTAAGAAGCTGTGGGAGTATACAAGAAAAACTGCACAGTAACAAAATATATCTTATCGTACTTAACTGATGTGAACAGAATGTGGGTTCAGTGCAATCTCTTCCCTTGAGTCTTAAAGGTGCAATATGTAATATTTTTGCAGTAAAATATCCAAAAACCACTAGGCCAGTGTTATATATTTTGTTCACTTGTGTACGTACAATATCCCAAATGTTTCAAACTATTTGTAAATCGTGAGAAAATTGCAATTTTAACCACGGCTCCGGGACGTATGAGGAGTCGCCTGTCAATAGCGTCATAACCGCGTCACCCTCAGTTTCCGGTTTTATTTTGTAAAAACCATGGAAACACCAAAGACGCTATAATATATTACATGTTTTAATAGGCAAGGGAACAACTGTTTGGTTACGTTTATAGACAGAAAACTAATTATTGTTATATAGCTCAACACGTTTAGTCTTATTGTTTAAATCTAATTTTCTTGATTTTTTGCGAGTACCATGCTTTACCATGCCTCAGAGAAAAACGCTATTTTGTGAAGTAGCTAACATAGCATAATCAAATGCGGATTTATTTTTAGTAACAGTAATACAGCATTTTCTCCATCATACAATACGTTTTAAAATTAATTGCATGCCATTTATCAACACATCCAGCCATCCAGCATTTAATATGATATTCTAAAATCGATCTATCTTACTGCAGTGTGTCTCAAACAAGTGTCTCACAGCAGCCGCCGAGCGAACGCACAAAGTAACGTTATAACATAATTTTCAACACTCTCAAATGTATCTAATATAATAAACAGAGCTGCGTTACCTCATACTCATGACCGGAAAAGCGGAAGCACCGCCAGCGACTGTGGCATAATAAAAGTCCCGCTGCTCGTGAGGCGTGTGTTGCGCGATCGCTCCAGCGGCCTCGTTCAGCTCCCACAACACTCGCTCCTGCTCTGCTTCATACTACAGTAACGTTAATAATCGCATCCATGAACATGATTTCTTCCTGAGTCTTATCCTGATTGTTTCCACCGTCCGTTGAGATGGAGACCACATGTCCCAAGATTCCACTCTCAAACTTGCCGTCATCAAGCTACGCCTCTGTTTTGAATAGGCCTCTAGCGACCTCTAGCGGACAAATTTTTTACATATTGCACCTTTAACTGTTAATAATCATTTTAAAACATTTACCCCTGGTTTCACCGACAAGGCTTAAGCTACTCCTAGACTAAAATGCATGTTTGAGCTGTTTTAACTTAAAGCAACTTGTACTGACAGATCTTAAAATATGCCAGCAACATTGTTTTGTCTAGTTTTTTTCTAGTGAACGTTTATAAAAGCAACTTAAATGCCCTAATTGAACTAAGGCCTAATCTTGGCTTAGTCTAAGCCCTGTCTGTGAAACCGGGCCTTAATAAACTAAAAAACACTATTTCTTTATTACACACTATTTTTAAAGATTGTTTTATTTTTTAATGTAAAAATTTACCTTCTTTGCATTACAAATGCAACCACAGCTGTGACCAGCAGCATCAGCACTACAACAGCAGCAACTATCGACACTCTGACACTCTGTGAATGCTGGTTCTGTTCTGTAATGCAGCCATCAGTGTGATCTTAATTTAACAGCTTAAAGTATCAAAGAAGTTATTAAATTAATCATTATGCTGACAAAAATTGTCATTAAACGTGAAAGGCTTGATTTTTTTAACAGCCAGTAGGCTTCAGTCCAAGACACAGTGATTGGCATCTTGTCAGAAGCAAATTCTGGAGAGACTTTTATTAGACATTTGTATACTGTCATCAACATTTTTTCATTATTTATCTGCTAAAAGTGAATAACTAGTGTTTAAGAGTTTGAGTTTAGCATAAAGGTTAGGCCTACACCAAACAGACATGGACTAAAAGTTACAAAATTCACAATTTTGGATTTAATTTAATTAGAGGATAAAGATGCTGTGATACCTGCACATCTGTGACAGAGTTGACTGATGTTGTCCAGATGTTTGGTCTGGTTGCTGATGGGATTGTTCAGCACACAGCTGTAGGTGTTTTTATCCTGATATTCCACCTCCAGAGGTAGAGAGAGACTGATGCTGAGATCAGACACACTGATGCTGGACAATAAACTGTTTCCTTTGTACCAGGAGAGAGTCACATGACTCACATTCACAGCTGAACACAGCAGTGAACATTTCTGACTTGATGATGATGATGAAGAACATTGTGAAGAGTTACTGCTGATGACAGGAACAGGTAAAGAACCTGAAAAACAAATAAATAAGCAAACAAATACCTTTAACAATAGAGATATACTGCATTTGACTGTCATCTGACATATTCATTTTTGAGTCAACTCTCCCTTTAAGACAAATTAATTTTTTAACCAGGATGAAAAATATGAAGGAGAAAACTGCTTACCATAGACTTTAACACAATAATACTTGGATGTTTTATGTTGTATGATTTCATTTCTGATGATGATAAATTTATAACATCCAGTGTCTTTAATGCTGATGTTCCGGATGGTGAGAGATCCGGTCTGACTATCCAGCTGAAATCTGTCTCCGAATCCCTCTTCACCATCACATGTAATAATTTTATTTTCCTTGTAATCAGCTCTACATAGATGATCTTGAGACTTCCACCGTATCAGATCACCGCTCTGTAGTTCAGAAGCATCAGGGTAAAATGTCACCGAATCCATCACTGAAACGTTCGTTTCAGCTGGTAAATCTGTAAAACACAATATCCAGTTTAAACTTGATATTCATTGTAATTTGTCATTTCTTTTCATCCCGTTGGAGCTTTAACAGGTCAGAATTTTAAAGGGTTTGCTAATAGTGTTATAACGTTTACTCACACAATCTGGAAAAGGTTTGTAGTCGAGTTTGAGAGGCCCCATATGTGTCGCTGAAGCTCCAGATAATGTGTGATCTGCTCTGCTTGTCTTTAAAACTCTCGTAACTGTCCGAGGTCGAGATGATCCTTTCATAGACTTCAGGAGTGTGAATGTTTGGAGATCCGAACATCCACAGCACATGATCTTGTTGCGTTTCATTAAAATCATTGTGAAGAATGATGAAATCTCTCTCAGTCACTCTTGTCGTCATTTCATCCCTCAAATTATCATTCACATCTGGAAAAAGGGATAGTTCACCCAAAAATTTAAATCCTGCTATCATCTACTCTCTCTTAAGTTGTTACAAACCTGTTTGAGTTTCTTTCTTCTGTTGAACACAAAAGAAGATATTTTGAAGAATGTTGGTATAACCAGACAGTTGACAGTAGCAAATGACTTCCATAGTATTTTTTCCCTACTATTGAAGTCAATGGCTACCGCCAACTCTTAAAATGATCTTAGAAAGCAGTTTATGAATATATATATATATTTTTTAAATCTGATCTTATATTATTAAAACATAATTTAACAATAAACAAGAGATACGTTGATTTTAAGATTTTTTTTCCTAAACAACATAGGACCCCATTGACTATTTTCCTGATCTTAAAACTGTTTGTCAAAATTATGTTTTAATAAAACAACTATCATTGTATGGACAACAAAAAAAATCTGCAGGTTTAGATTGATACGAGAGTGAATAAATAATGACAATTTTGGGGGGTTATAACTATCCCGTAGTCACACACTGACCCAAAGATTGTTAGTAACTTTTTATCACATGGTTCTAGCTGCCATATAGACTTGCAGCCAGAATCAGAATAAGACCACTGACATTACGTACTATGTACAGAAAACATTCATCATTTTTGTGAACAGAGCTGAAAAGATGAAGTTGAACAAGTCTAGAGATTAGAAGATTATAGCCTTAATTTTAGAGTAAAGTTTTAAAAAATGCATCACTCACCATCCATACATAGATTAAAACAGAACAAAACAAGAAAAACATTCAAATTCTTCAGAAGTTTGAAGTGATGAAGAGTTAACATGATCCCATCAGCTGCTCTGCTGTTTCTCATTCTAAAGATTAACTAGTAAACTAACTGGAGAAAGTTGTACTGCATTTATTTTGTATACAGAAAGTGTCGTAACTTCCGTCATTGACAATTCTAAATGAAAACAAAAGTGGAGAAATGCACCTGCGCAATGCGAGTTGTAACGTGTCAGTGCTTGTAAATCAGACACCATACACATAGAAAAAAAGGTTCATTAGGGTTATATGTTGTATTCCTGACTCAACTTTAAAGAACGTTTTATGCCAAAAAGGTAAAAATATAAGGAGAGGAGAAATGTCTTAAATTATTGCATAAAAAACCTTCATGTTTAATGTCATTTAAATTTTTCCTAGTTATTCCACAACAACTACATTTCCTTGCCTTGCTGTTAAAGCAGTACATATTTACAAGTATAAATAATCATTTGAAGCATATAGTATGTTTTATACATACATTCATTCTTACTTTGTGAAGTCTTGTATGTTGTTACACTGCATTTCTGAGAGTTATCCTGGTTTTTTGTGGCTTGTTTTTTTTATTCTCTGCCTGTATTCTGAATTACCCTTTTGCCTGAGTTTTCTGCTTATTTGGATTGTTTACTCGTGTGCTGGACACTTTGCTCGTTATATGGATTACGATTCTGGATTGTCCCAATAAAGCTGCATTTGGATCTTCAACCCAAATGTTGGAGCACTTTGTAACAGCAACAAGCTCTTAATCGTGACTTCAGAAGTGGGATGTGGGAAGTAGGACATTTCTGATAGCATGAGAAGGCAGCATTACCATACAAACAATTAAGAAGAGCAACTCTGAGGAGATCAACAACCATTGGTTTGTTTGTGGAGTGCAGCAGAATGGAGCAAGAAGCGATTTTATCTATTATATTTTTTATACAGGGCATAAACAAGATGAGTAAAATGCAATATAAAATTTATTTGAGAAGGTACATCATTTTAATTAATGCATTTTAAAGAAAATAAATTAGCCTTCAACACAACATAACATTGCAAATGAGCACATGCACATAAATTCACATTTTGTGTTTCTACATGTTAGATCAGTGTTTAAGTGCACTTTAGCTTGTTTTTCACTACTCTTGCTGTGCAATGTGCATGCAAATGTCTGTCTGTCACAAGACGTATTTGGATACGCAAAAGACAGCAGTCAAATTCATTCAGTTGAGCTCTTCTGTCTTCCTCTTCTGGTTGTCTGGAAGTCAAAAAAAGTCTGACATTTTTGACATTATTTTTTTCCTCTCAAACATGACATGTGCAGTGAATTTTAGAAATGATTTGAAAACTAATTCTCATGTCACAGGACATATGCTGTCATTATCTGCAGGGGGCAGAATTGAACTTCCTTTACATCACTTCAGCTATCAGCAGGGTAGGGAAGAGGACTTTATTCACATTTACAGTGAATTTCTCATTTCTGAATGTCACTGGAGCTCTCGGCACATTACAACACCTTCTGGAATTAGTGAAACTGCTGCAAAACAAAAAGAGTTATTTTGTCTTTAATGGCATTTAAGTTCACATTGTGACATTGTGACACACATTGTGTGTCATTATGTGCATTCATCATTGTTATAGATCTGCCCAGTGAGAGTTCATGCATTTATCCAAAGTGCCTTACAAAGCACTTGAAAAACATGACAAGCAATTTATCATACAAAAACAACAATGTCCACAGTTCTGCCATGGCAGGTTTCACAAGTAGGCTTAAGCAAACCTAAAACTGGAAAGACAGAAAGGTAGTTTTAGGAAATGCATGTGTGGTTTGTGTTCGTGGAAGAGCTAAACATTCAGCTGTTTCTTAAACATTATGATGGTCTACTGATTGATGGAGGCTGGAAACTCCTTCCAACACTGAGGAACAGAGAGGATGAAGGTTCCACCAGGTGCTGCTTATTCATTGATCGCAGAGTAAAGGAGGGCATATAAAAGTCGAGTCTCATTTCAAAGTTCTGCATCCTCTTGGGGTCACAATTGTCAGCCACATATGTCACTGAGGCGTCCTCATTCAGTAAAAAAAAGCCATTACATTTCAAAGTCATAAATTACAATTTATGATTCACAAGAAATATTAACAGTCAATTTTATAATAGTTACTTTTCTGAAGTAAGACTTCCTTGATGAAGTCGACAAATAATGCTGGTTCAGTGCAGCTGTCCTGAAGGCCAAAGTTGAAGTTAAAAATAATCAGAGCATGAGATACTATTACAATCCCCATAGGAAATATATAGGATAATCTTTTTAATGTAAACTTTTTAGAAATAGGTTGAGGGTGGAGACAATGTAAACTGGAACACCAAGGAAGTCTTTCTCAACTTTCAAAACTTTTTAAACACCAGTGAAGGCACAAAGACCAAAAGAAACTAAATACTAAACTAAGACAGAACTAAATTACCAAATTAAAAAAAATATTAAAATAAAATAAAATATATAAAAACGTATACAAAAATAAACATACTATAACAAAATTATAATAAAATATAGGCTTATATATAAATGTCACAATGTATAAAAAAAGAATCAAGCAAAAACAAACGCTACACTATTACAACATTATCAAGCTGAGCGCCACCTTCAGAAACCGTCCCTTTAATACTGATATATTCTTTATGGAAATACTGACTTGATACTATAAAAAAGGTGGAGTGAAACAATAAGACACACTACCTTCTAATCTGACATCAAACTTTAACTTTAGCTGCTCCTAAATGAAATGTAATAAAACATTAATGATGTCAAAGTGATTAGATTGGGTCTATTGCCAGAATTCATGCCATCAACCTGCAGTAGAACAATAAAAAACATTCTGCTGGATCTTAAATTTATAGGACAACAGTTGAGTACACTGTGTGATCTTCTGCAATGACATCCTGCAAGAAAACAAAATCAAAAATAAGATCAAGAAGGTTCAAAAGCACAAGTTATACTGAAGTATATAGTGAAGGACAGTAAAATAACAGCTCTAACTACAGCAAATGAGTGATAAAAACCTTTCAGCATCATTATACCAGTAAGATGAGTGCTCAGTCACACACACCATGGACCCCATTTTAAAGATCTAAGCGCATGGTCTGAAGCGCATGGCACTTAGGAGTGTGTGGCACTTCGGACACACTTAGGCCATGTCCAAATCCACTTTTGCTAGTTTAACGACAGAAAAAATGGTCGACACATGGTCCAAAAGGGTTGTAGGCCTACCTATTCTCTTAATGAGTCATGGGTGTGTTTTGGGCATAAAGTGCAATAAACCAATCAGAGTCTCATCTCTCAATCCCTTTAAGAGCCATGTGTGCTTGTACCATGGTGGATTGCTATTTACATGGCAGAATATAGACATCCTCAATCTGACGATTCAGTTTAAATACATGCGTGTATTGCAATGATTGTTCAAATAATTAGCCAATTTCATTCGTCATTACTGCAAATAGGTACTTCTGATACATGCAATGACTATAGACTATATGACATGTAGGAATTTTTATCTTTATGTACACAATAATAATATTTTACATTGTAATCTGTTTATTTTTAATATTTGGCATGTTCATGTACTGGTTGTGTGTAGCAAGCAAGTGTATGCGTGTTGTGCACCTGCCTATAGGCGCATATTACTAACTCGTTTTCAGTTGCCTCAAAATAGCAACACGGCAACAATGCACCTGAACACACCTCGTTTTCAGATCAGCCTTTCCATGGGCACGCAAATGGGCGCGAATGCATTTGCTATTTAAATAACATGGGTGCTGGACGTGAAAATGATAACTGTGACAGGCTGAAACTAGCAAAAAACACTTGCGCCGCGCCTGGTGTCGTGTTGCACTGGGTGTATAATACGGCCCCATAGACCAGTTTTTTCAGCATTTTCTTTGCTCAAGAAACACTATGTCTATGTATCTGAAGATCAAAGAGTCTTAGTCTGATATTTCTCATCTAGTTGTAGCCAATATGTTACTGTTTTAAATATCCCGCTTCATCTATTATATCATGAGATTTTGTCCAAATGTATTTAACAACAAGAAAAACTGAGTTCCCATATAGCTACACTAAACTTTGCAACCTGTAAGTTGATGTAAACGTATAATGCGAATGGACTCAGATGCGGCTATACCAGTGACAGACTCGACAAAATGTAATTTGCTGGTCAGAAACCTCGCAACTCCATGTGAGCTTGATTTTCATAAAATGTTAATATTAAAATGACACATGCAAACAGTGACGGTATGTAAATTTGTTGTTTTATCATCATCACCAACAACATCATATAGCTACCTATATATGACCTTATTGTGTTCCTTTCTACCTGACTTAAGCTCAATTTCCACATTAAATATGAGTACTACTTTTAATATAATATCACATTTTATTAATATGCCATTTGAGGCAACGCATGTTTGTGCAATTTTGTTGTTTTAGTGCATAGTGTCACAGTTCCCGTGTTTCCCGGACTCCATTTCCCATCATCCTCTTGTTTCCACACCTGCACTCACTTCCTCGTCATCTCCCCATCATCACTGATCACCTGCACCTGGACTTCATCATCATCACTCCCTATATAGTGGACACTTTCCCTTCACTCCTTGTCTGTTCTTATGTTTATCTTGTGTGTTATGCTGTGCATTCTCCCCTGGATTAAATAAAGCCCTATTTGATTGTGGATTTCCGTATTCGCCTCATCTCTACAGCACAATCGTAACACATAGTGGTGTGCTGTGGGATTTTTTACAAATCAAAAGTATAAAATGTGGCAAGAAAATGGTTGGGAAACACTGCCATAGACTACAGGAATTTAAAGAAGACGAGTGTGTTTACATACTGAAAATAAGGAACAGTTAAAACAGTAATAAAATATACAGCATCTTACCGTACTCTGAAGCGGATGTGTACAGAATGTTGGTTCAGCGTAATGCATCTCTTCATCACGAGTCTTAACTGTTCAAATAATAATCAGACATTTAATAAATGTACATACACATAATTAACTTGTAATGGTAATTTTAATATATATATATATATATATATATATATATATATATATATATATATATATATATATATATATATTTGCATGTAATTTCTTGCCTTTGTTTCCTGGTTGTTTACAGTTTCTTCGGTATATCAAACCTGCAACTACAGCTATGACCACCAGCAGCGCTATAAGAGCTACTGCCATCATGAAACTTGAACGTTGGTCTGTAACAGAAAATAGTCATTAGTCTATTATAAATATAATACAGTTTTAAATAAATCATTATGGTTATGAAAATTTGATTTAACATGTTAGGTTTCACTTAAGCAGGTGTTTAAGTAAAGAAGCCTACATTAATATTTTCATGTCTATATGATAAAGAGTCCTAATATCTGTCAGGTCTTACAGCTCACAACTTATATTTACAACCATTAAAAATGATTTGATGAACACCATTTGTTTCACTTGTTAATTAATGTATTTCCTATTGAAAAAGGATGTTTTGGTAGGACAAACTGAAATCATGTAAATTTTATTTTTAAGTTATTTTTAAGTTATTACAAATGTCACACCATGATTGGCTACTTGCTTGTTGAAAGCAGGTTGTATTTATGAATTTGGTGGTGGAACAGTCAATAGAGCTTTTCGTAGAAAAACATTTTTACATGATAAAACTTTTACATGAGTAATTCTTACTCATCTGAATAACCATAAATGACAGTGTATTTTAAGTTGTTTTCACTGTTATGAGACAAAATCATTTGGCATTGTGCCAGTTTGTGTCGTGACCCCAAAACCAAGGTGTGTTCTGAACTGTGACTTCTGTGTATACTGACACACTCCTAGAAAACAGATGAACTCAAAGCAAACATGGATTAAAAGCCACAAAATTTAACATAATTTGTGAATAAGAGATGATGCTGTACCTGAACATGTGTGAGTCTGACAGAGTTGTGTGATGTTGTCCAGATGTTGAGTCTGGTTTCTGATGGGACTGTTGATCACACAGCTGTAGGTGTTTTTATCCTGATATTCCACCTCCAGAGGTAGAGAGAGACTGATGCTGAGATCAGACACACTGATGCTGGACAATAAACTGTTTCCTTTGTACCAGGAGAGAGTCACATGACTCACATTAAACACTGAACACACCAGTGAACAATTAGACACTGATGATGATGATGAGCATTGTGAAGAGTCTCTGGTAATGGCAGGAACGGGGAGATGAGCTGAAAAATATAAAAAATAGAAGTCATTCATATTATTCATATTAAGTAGGCCTACAACTTAATGCAGCAGTTTTTGATTAACATAATTAGTATTTACAAGGTAGCAATGTATTGAAATTAATTCCTTCAATTTTGTGTCTTCTATAATTAATTCAGCATGAACCGCTTAATATACAGACTGTTGTGCTATTTTTCAATTTCATGTTTTCAAAAATGAAGATTAGGATTAGATGAAAGGGACAAAATCTCCCTTTGATTTTACTGGTGCTTTCAAAATGTACAGACAGTGTTACATTCTGTTGTATTTTTCTATTAATCTCTATTCTCTGCAGCTTTTCTAACAGTGCACCTAAAATTTCAACACTGTTGTTTTGCTTCCTTGTAAGCACTGGAATTTCCTTCAGGAAGTGCAAAAGAATATCATATTAACAATTTATTTATAAACTGAGTGTAGGAAATAGGTTTGGGTTTCACTTTTGCCAGTTATTAAGTACTTAGGAATAACCAGATTGATCAGGAGAAGTTTGATCACAGTCTGGATCATCATGGAGAGAATCACTTTACTCACCATAGACAGTAACATTGAATCTCTGGTATGAAGTTCCTCTGATGTTGCTGATGATTGTTAGTTTATAAAGTCCAGAGTGTTCAGATCTGATGTTTCTGATGCTCAGAGATCCAGTTTGATTCTCCATCTGGAGTATTTTCTCAAATGTCTTACCAGTGGCATCTATATAGATATTCTGTCTGTGAATTTCAGCTATACGAGTCTCTTGAGGTCCAAACATCCACAGTATATGATCATCTCTCTGTACTTCAGTAACATCAGTGTTTAGAGTGACAGAATCTCCTTCAGTCACTGACACTGACTTCACTCCATCTGTGTCACCAAACACACCTGAAGAAAAAAACAAACAAGCTTCCTTTAAGTATGCAAAATAAAAAACATTCAAGATCAAATATAATATTTATGAGGAAGATCAACTAGCACAAAATTGCACTAAATAAATAACACCATGGAAAGAGACTTCAAACTAATAACCTGTTAGTAACTGACCCTTCACAAATAAACAAATAAAATAGAAACATGACAGGTTATTATTATTATTATTATTATTTCAAAAGATGTTTATGACGTACCATTCAACAGCATGAAAAACAGACCAAAGAAAGATGCGCTGTGAATCATTTTCTGAACTTCCCAAAAACTCAAGAGTATACAGCCAAACATGCGTGAGAAAAAACATTTAAACTCTCCAGTACTCCATTCTCAGGTGTCAGGTGTAGTTCACAAGTTCCTTCACATTTTTAATAACAAAAATATATCCATAGGAAGAATTAAAAGCAAGAAATAATCAAATGAAGATTCCATTAGGTTCACATATTTTAGAGTCCGTTCTGAAAAAGGATCTAGGCGTAGCCTCTATACGCTACACTCTACAGACACACACACACACACACACACACACACCCTCCCTCATACCTCTCTCTCTCTCTCTCTCTCTCTCGACTGTTTTTGTAGTGATCAGATAAATCTCCACTAGAACAAACAGCACTTAGTTCTGATGAACTTTATTGTGAATCCCTCTGCCAATTGTTCTTTCAAAGTAGGTAATAGTGTTTATATTTAATATATATTTTATATATAATTTTTGTAAAATAATTTTGTCAAGAAGTGATTTTATTTTAATAATTCACCAGTTTACACACTTTCACATTAAATCACCATGCTTTTCCCCAATATCTGTCAAATGAAACAGCAGATCAGTGCAGGGTTATGAAGTTCATCCAATCCTGATCATTTTTTTTTCATCTCAAACTGTTGCTGAGTTGCCTGTATAATTGTAAAGGGCCCATCAATTAATATGTTTATTTACTGTAGATAAGGAGGAAACTTTGGGAGGATCCAGGGTTTATCTGGGAAGATCTCCTCATGACACATCTTTAAACACATTTATATGAAGCATGAACACATTGCCTAATATTGTATTGGATTATATGTTGTGTATTCAATACTCATTATTCTAAGGAACTCATGTGATATGCAAATATTAGGGATGAGGGTGAGGCACAGCAGACACAGTGAGATGAAACTTGATGCCGCATGCAAATAGTGGCCAGGAGTATATCCGGGATTGATGGATATAGATTGCTTTGTCTGTGCGCACATTTTCAGCAACACAGCCATTTTTCTTTCCATAATTCACTAAGAGATTCAACCAGACTGAAACTGTCATATAAAGGCTGATTCACACTTCGCCAACAGACGCAGATCACCAGAATACAGTACGCCACTTCCCAGACATTCCAACACCCTACAAACACTGAATCAACATATTCAGTTGGAGAAAACAAGTGCCGACCAATGCCAACAGGGGATCTGACAAAACCCAACAAACGTGACTCTCTCATCATCAGAGTCTGAATGACTGTGCTCTGCAAACCACAGAGTTTACATCAGGTAACATCAGGATGCTTTCACATATGGATACAGAAATGTACATTATGTTCACAGAGTACATAGTATATACTAGAGTAGAATGGTAGGATGCTATTCAAACAGTGACAATGTATGACCCCTAGACCACCAAGAAACCGAAACAACTTTGTTCTTCTCAGTTAACATCTAAAGGGTTTTTTTCTTTCGAAACCTTGGGTTTTGGTAGGCCACTATTTCCTTCACAGCTAAGACAAAACATCTTGTAACTTTCTCACGATTGGACATGTTCAATCAGTGAAAGCAAGCACCAAACCCAACAAAGTGTCTGTTTCTGTAGATCGGCATATGTTGGTGCAATGAGAATGGGTCTGGTTCAGTTTTAACCTAAAACAACATGAAACAATCTTGTAGAAGACGTAGAATGCTGTTTATTACTGTTTATTACAATGCTCTCAAACTCAGACTAACACCACCATCAGGTCAAAAATATTCTCAAACCGTGCAAAGTTTTTTGAAACAATGCTTTTTTTTCCCAACATCCTAAAATTTTCAACATGCTACATTCAAAATTTAAACCTTCACAATTCAAATGCACCAGTCCAAATCAAATGGGCGTATTCAAAACCAGCAACGGCTGTGATGATGGTGAAGCTGTATCATGTTTCCATATTTGTTTATTGAAACGCGCCTTGAGCAGCTTTTATTGGCTCCTGCTGTCAGAACTGAAGCAGGTTTTCATTTTTGTATCTCAGTTCACACCTGCTTCACAAAAATAAAGGACCAGTAAATGTGTTCATTCAACTGGGACTTTCATTCCTTTTGTTCTGAAATAAAAGCTTGACTCGGTTCATTCACTTAAATACAAATGTCTTTCGGGGCCATATTTATCTGCGTCATCAACACAAGTATAACTGAGAAATTTTCCATAGTAAATGTCACTAAACAATCTGTTTTCAAACTAATCTTTTACCTGTACCTGTACCAAAGTATGCAATCTATTTCCCACAACGTTCTGACAACATTAGTTTCCAGTGAAGTTCAGAGGTCTGGTAAAGGAGTTTCATAAGTGCTTGTGAACTGATGCAGCTCTTCACCCACTCATACACCTTATACACACTAACACTCAAGTGCACTCTTGTGTGCTCAATAATAGGTACACTAAAATACCACCTGCTGCATTCAACCAACAACAACAAAAAACACTTGACACCCTATACTGACCTAAATAGTCCTGACTTCTGACCACAGGTATCACTCTGACTCAGAAACTGAGCTGCTAGTAAAGACACAAAGAAGCTCACGTTCATTCTACATTCAAAAAGAGACCTTCTGCAAAACTGCGTCAATGCAAAAGCATCAAGAGAAAAAATGTTGTGATAAGTATGTCAAGTTTAATAATATTTATTAAATACTGTAATTAACGCAGGAGCGCCAATGCTGCAATAACTGTATGTTCGGCAGATGAGATGTATACTTCTTAATGACTTACTTATATATATTGATAGATTTTGTATGTGTGTGAGCCCAGTGGTCCATACCGATTTATGGACCATTGAAAAATGATGGGTGTGGACCAAACAAAGAAAAAGCATTACTCAGGAAGTTCTGGCAAGATATCTTATGTATTGCAGGATTTCCAGTATGAATTCCTAACAGCGCTGCATCTGTTGTTCAAGTCTACCACAGACAGAGCTTTGGGTTCTCTTTGAAGGCTGACACATTAACAACACTCTCTCTATATAAATATATTACTTTTCCATGACCCGTGTAAACTTGTCACTGGTTTTTAAGCTCTTTTCATGCTCCCAAAGTATATCAAAATATAATGCTTATCGACAGCAAGACCAAAATCTCTCTGGCGTCTTTCTGTCCCATAATAATTATTTACGATTTTATATGATTTTAATCTCTAGACTAGGGGTTCCCAAACACATTCCTGGAGCCTCCCCAACACTGCATGTTTTTCATGTCTCCTTAATCAAACACATCTGATTCAGATCATCGAGACACCATCGAGAATGGGTGTGTCAGACAACGGAGGCATGTGCAAGATTATCTAATCTTACATTTATTGTCCCGATTCGTGCCTCATTCTCAGTTTCTTTTTCACTCATTGAATGCATAGGCCTATGGGAAAGAGTCATGAACATGAAGCCAATCCGTTCACAAAACCTCCTCCCAGACTTACTTCAGTACATGGCTTTTATACATGTTCAGGGGGTGGTGTAGCAGTGGTGTAACAATTGTCCAATGAGAATATACTTTCATGATATAGGAATGTGGTACATATAGAAAAAACAAGTCTAAATATGGTCAACATCTGGTCCAGTGCCCCTGCCTGCCTTGGGCTCCAGTAAGGCCTAAAAAGCAGGGACCTTTCTTGGCTGCTTTCCAAGAAACACACACATATACATTGTGTACATTAAAACCAGATGTGTGACGAAACCATAACAACTAGTCTCCGTTCTACCCTTGCATCCGTGAAGACCAGGTGAGGGAAAACAGGGAGAAACAGGGAAAGAAAAGTCAGGCTGATAAGAATATCTATCAGCATGCAAAATGTGCAGTGTTGGGGAGGCTCCAGGAATGTGTTTGGGAGCCCTTGCTCTAGAAAGTCAGTACAGTTTGAAAACAAACACTATACTGGAAAAAAAAAAAAAAACATCTAGAAAGGAAGAATCTGCTTATGTATGTCTGTGACTGTTGTCACCTTCATTTATACAGTGCTTTTTACAGTGTGTCAAAAGATTGTGTCAAAGCAGTTTCACAGTGATAACTGGTATATAATTTTGGCTGCACAGCAGTTCTTAAAGAAAATGGTGTCAATGAAGGCAGATGCAAAGCACTGTTGAATATCAAATGTCAAGTGTCCCCAACTAAACAAGCCAAAGGCAACAGCGGCAAGGAACCCAAACTCCAACATGTGACATCAGGTGGCAAACAGGTGGCAAATAGGTATTAAAATGGAGAAAAAAACCTTGGGAGAAATCAGGCTTAGTCGAGGGGCCAGTTCTCCTCTGGCGAACAGTGCTTTGTTACGATTCAGGTAGCTATCATAAGTCTGATGGGATCGCAACAGTCAAAGTATTTATTCCAGTTCCATCCAGTTGAGGATCGTATTCATCATGCCGGTATGGACGGTTTGTTGAGGAACTGTGCCACTGGCTGTCGTGTCGATGAGGCCTTCACAATGGATGATCTAGTTGACTCAGTCTCTGCTGATACTTCAGGGTTGCGTTGTGATCGTGTCAAGGCGCCGGTCCTCGGTCTCACCTGGATACGGCCCGGATCCAGTTGACTACAGCAAATCTCGGGATAAACAGAGAGACTAATATTAGCGTAGATGCCATTCTTCTTCTGTGTATGCCAGGTTAAAGAGATGCATTTTTAGTCTAGATTTAAACTGACAGAGTGTGTCTGCTTCCCGAACAATGCTAGGAAGATTGCTCCAGAGTAGGTGCCAAAGAGGAGAAGGATCTACCGCCTGCGGTTGATTTTGATATTCTAGGTATTATCAGCTGGCCTGAGTTCTGAGATCGCAATAGACGTGAAGGACTATAATGCATTAAGAGCTCTCTCAGGTACCGGGGAGCTAAACCATTTAGTGCTTTGTAAGTAATTAGCAAGATTTTAAAATCTATACGATGTTTAACAGGAAGCCAATGCAGTGTTGACAGAACTGGGTTAATATGGTCATACTTCCTAGTTCTAGTAAGAACTCTTGCTGCTGCATTTTGGACGAGCTGTAGTTTATTTATCAGGCGAGCAGAACAACCACCCAGTAGAGTGTTACAGTAATCTAGCCTTGAGGTCATGAATGCATGAACTAACTGTTCTGCATTTTTCATTGAGAGCATATGTCGTAGTTTAGATATATTTTTAAGATGGAAGAATGCGGTTTTACAGATGCTAGAAACATGGCCTTCAAATGAAAGATTGGTATCAAAGAGCACACCCAGGTTCCTAACGGACGACGAAGACTTAACAGAGCAGCCATCAAGTGTTAGACAGTATTCTAGGGTATTACGTGAAGAAGTTTTTGGTCCAAAAATTAGAATCTCTGTTTTTTCTGAATTTAGTAGAAGGAAATTACTGGTCATCCAATTTTTTATATCAGCTATGCATTCCATTAATTTTGTGAATTGGTAAGTTTCGTCAGGGCGCGAAGAAATATAGAGCTGAGTATCATCAGTGAAAACTAACGCCATGCTTCCTAATGATATCTCCCAAGGGTAGCATGTACAGAGTGAAAAGCAACGGTCCTAGTACTGAGCCTTGCGGTACTCCATATTGAACTTGTGATCAATATGACATCTCTTCATTTACTACTACAAACTGATAACGGTCAGATAAGTTTGATTTGAACCATGACAATGCAATTCCACTAATGCCAACATAATTTTCGAGTCTATTTAAAAGAATGTTGTGATCGATAGTGTCAAATGCAGCACTAAGATCCAGTAACACTAATAGAGAGATACAACCACGATCTGATGATAAGAGCAAATCATTAGTAACTCTAATGAGAGCAGTCTCAGTACTATGGTACGGTCTAAGTGATGGTTCTACCATATTTATGGCAGGGAGGCAGTTTTGCAGCCTTGACTAAATGTAGTATACACGAGACTAGATAATGATCTGAGATGTCGTCACTCTGCTGCAGAATTTCAACGGGGTCAATATCGATTCCATGTGACAATATTAGATCTAAAATATGATTACGACAATGAGTGGGTCCTGACACGTGCTGTCTAACACCAATAGAGTTTAGAATGTCTGTAAATGCCAATCCCAATGCATCTTTTTCATTATCTACATGGATATTAAAATCACCAACAACAAAGACTTTATCTGCAGCTAGTACTAACTCCGATAGAAAATCAGCAAATTCTTCGATAAAGTCTGTATGGTGTCCTGGTGGCCTGTATACAGTAGCCAACACAAATGTCAACTTACATAATGTTACATAAAGTACCATCACTTCGAAGGAATTATATTTGAAAGACTTTTGACTAATACTGTAAATATTACTATAAATTACAGCAACACCTCCCCCTTTGCCTTTCTGATGAGGATTGTGTCGATAATCGTAACCTTGAGGGCTAGACTCATTTAAAGTAATGTAATCGTCTGGTTTTAGCCAGGTTTCTGTCAAACACAGCAAATCTAGATTATTGTCTGTGATAATATCATTTACAATAAGTGCTTTTGAAGAAAGGGATCTAATATTTAACAACCCAAGCTTTATCATTTGTTTATCAGTATTATCTCTATTTTTTATTTGTTGAACATCAATTAAATTTTTACCCTTAAATGGGTTTGGAAGTTTTTTGTTTTTACTAATTCAGGGTATAGACACAGTCTCTATGTGATAATAACTAGGTGTAAGAGTTTCTATGTGTTGGGAATTATCTAACTTCTGTGACGTGAGGCAGCTAGCAGACGGTCGGTTTAGCCAGTCTGTCTGCTTCCTGACCTGGGCCCCAGTTTGTCATGTTTCAGCTCTAAGACTATGTGCCATATTACTAGAGAGAAGAGCAGCACCATCCCAGGAGGGATGAATACCATCTCTTTTCAACAGGTCAGGTCTGCCCCAAAAACTTTTCCAATTGTCTATGAAACCTATATTATTCTGCAGACACCACTTAGACAGCTAGCCATTGAGTGATGATAATCTGCTAACTATCTCATCACTCCGACGAACAGGAAGAGGGCCAGAGCAGATTACTTTTTCTGACATTGTACTTGCGAGTACTCTTTAATGTTAATTTTAGTGATCTCCGACTGGCGAAGTCGAACATCATTAGTGCCGAACTGAATTATAATTTTAGAGTATTTACGATTAGCATTAGCCAGCACTTTTAAATTTGCTTTGATGTCAGGTGCTCTGGCTCCCGGCAAACATGTGACTATGGTGGCTGGTGTCTTTATTTTCACATTCCGTGTAATAGAATCGCCAATAACTAGGGCACTTTCAACAGGATTCTCAGTGGGTGTGTCAACTGAGTGGGGAGAACCTGTTTGATGTTCTTATTGGAACGGAAGAGTGGTGTTTTACTTGGCTAGGCCGCGTTCTTATTGGAACTCTTCCGTTCCAATAAGAACATCAAACAGGTTCTCCCCACTCACTTACCACAGCTGTTTGATGAACGAGTAGAAAAAGAAAAGGAGCGCGCGAGAGAGTGATGACAAGTCAACAAGCTAGCGGGATGCAAACAGGTTGTAATAGCGATTTAGATTAAAAGATTAAAAGCTAGCGACGTCAGATTAATGTGGTAGGCAATATTAGATATATCAGATATAAGGTAATGATAATATAAGCAACAATGAACGAAAGTAAGAGATTCAAAACAAAGCTATACAGAGTTACAGACGCAAGACGCAAACCACTCTGAGCAGCGAGGCAGACAGGAGCAATCGAGCAGCGAACAGGATTCCTGTAGTGGCCAATAAATAACTGAAAAGGCAACTCCAACTGTTGTCATGTTTTTATGCTTTTTCTCTTGTGATTGCACAATCCAAGTCTTGCTGAACCACAATTTCCCAAATACAATGCATTTTGCAACTGGTTTAACACATACATTGTTGCTAGTCTATGTGATTTACTGGAACTCTTTTTCACACTGGCTATTTCCATAATATATGAGCTAATACTTCACTTTTCTTCTATACACATTAATATTGAATGGCACCTTGAAATTCTTCACTCAAATGCTTTTTTTTTTATTATTTAGGAGAGCTGAATTTCTTACTACACACAACATAGTTCCTGTTCTGCATGTAAATCATCATATCTCCATGACCACTACATCAAAAATCATATATATATATATATATATATATATATATATATATATATATATATATATATATAAAATAGCGAAACAGAGATACAGATAACAGAGAAACAGAAGTTGATCACATGCCCATGTCTCTTTATCTTACACACACACACACACACACACTTTCCCTCTGCTGAAGGGAAAATCAAACAGCAACACATGGAATATTTTGTGACGTAAATCTTTCTCACCACCAGTGACTGTTGAGGAGGAGGAGTATTTCAATTTAAACCTGCCTTTTAACAAACATGTAAGAATATCAATCTATCATGGCAGCTGAATCAGTTTCAATGATGGGTC
This sequence comes from Hypophthalmichthys molitrix, assembly GCA_037950675.1. Lineage (NCBI taxonomy): Eukaryota > Metazoa > Chordata > Actinopteri > Cypriniformes > Xenocyprididae > Hypophthalmichthys > Hypophthalmichthys molitrix. Next base: position 5,852,924 of record CM075501.1, on the reverse strand, counting down.
ATGGTTTGGCTGGTTGTCATAAAGCCCCTGCTGGTACATGACATAACTACACCATCATGGTCTATGAAAAGCATTGCTCTCCATTCAAACAGGCCTGTGTACAGAGGTGGAAAGTCCAGGGGTCAGAAAGTAAAAGTCCTGCCATATTTTTATTCCACCCACTGAAGCAGTGTTAAAGTTAATGAGATAATTAAGTGATTAATTGAGTGATGATTGACAATTATTGAAGATACCTGATGTTAACAAGCAGAATCACCAAAGGAAAAAAATCACAATTTTTAAGTTACCATCATAGAGATCAGGTTTGCTTTAGTTGGGCTCTTGACCCTTGAGTCTTTAATATTAGAGTTTGTTTGGCTGCTGTAACTTATTAACTGTGACTTATAACAGCTAGACAAACAAAGAAAAAAGGATCAGGTGGTGTTGGTTATGTTTTCACATAAACATTATTTGACCTGAACCACCAAACTCATTTAGAGCCCAATCTCTGAGTTAGATTTACATTATCAATTACAGCAACTCTGTGATTCTACAGCAGAAGATCAGCTTTTTCGATACAATCCAAAGGTAAAAGTTGTTCTGATTAAAAACAAAAAAACTTTCTTTTAGGCACACACAGACATCAAGAATCAGCCTGTAAATCTCAACAACGGTGACAAGCAACATATTCTGATAAACAGATCAACTCTGAACATTAGAAAACAAGCTACTAAAAAGTCACATAAAAATAGCAAAAAATAAAATTGTGACAATAAAGGAAATTACTAAGACAATTCAGTTCATAATTTATTCATGCAGCAATGCATGATGGGAACCATGGATGAATTTTGATTGGTGGCACCCAGAATGCACTGCAACATGCTTTATTATTCTCACCACTGTTGAGATTTACAGGCTGATTCTTGATGTCTGTGTCTCTAATGCAAGTGTTTTTTTTTTTAACCAGAACAACTTTTACATTCCTTGGATTGCTTTGAAAAAGATCTTCTCCTGTAGAATCACAGAGCTGCTGCAATCAATAATGTAAATCTAACTCTGCAATTGGACTCTAAACAAACAAAAGCTAATGTTAAAAAGTCAAGGGTCAAGAGCTCAACTAAAGCAAACCATGATCTCTATGATGGTAACTTAAAATTTTTTATTTTCTCCTTTGGTGATTCTGCTTGTTAACATCAGGTGTCTTCAATAATTGTCAATCATCACTCAATTAACCACTTAATTATCTCATTAACTTTAACGCTGCTTCAGTGGGTGGAATAAAAATATGGCAGGACTTTTACTTTCTGACCCCTGGACTTTCCACTTCTGCCTGTGTATTCATATCTAATACATTATTAGATAGAACTGTTAAACAAAGAAAGTAAACGATATACGTAAAAGTATTAGCGTTTGCCGTGTGGTTGATGCCAGATGTCACTAGCTGAGCATAAACACATAATCATGTTTCGCTTGGTCCCTTCAAAGTCAAGTTGGATTTCCTCTTTAGTGTAAAGGTTGAGAAGTGCCTGGACTTTGGTGTCGGTCCATCTATCACTGTTTTCCATGTTTGTGGAGTTGTCTCATGGAGTAAATATATAGGCAATCTGTGTCCAGTTATCATGTCAGACACAACCCTGACAGCAACATAGTGTCGGCCCAGAACCGGCCCACATCTGGTCCGTGTGTAATCCACATGTACCAGACATGGGCTGGATCTGGGCCACACTATGTTGCTGTCTGGGAAGCAATAGTGTATTTGTTATTTTGGATCTTTAATCCAGTTCCCTTTCGAAAGGAAACTCAACGCTGCGTAAAACACGCTAGGAGAACGCCTCTGCGGGAACCGGTGTCTGAAACACATATCCAATCTCGACAATATCATATTGACCGGCGACAGCCCATGACATCATAACAATGCGACCCGCATGTATAAAAGGGGTGCCCAAACAACACGTCATCCTCTAATCGTCTTCAGGGACTGTCTTGTGTGAAGCAGTATCTGGCAAAATGAAATGCACAGAGAGGATTATTAAGTGTGTGGATCTGTGTCCTCGCTATCTGACACTAGATCACACACATGAGCTGTGTGCTCTCTGTCTGGGGAAGAGCACGCATGGTTAGTTCTCGAGGGAGCTGCTTATGCAAACTGTGAGCGGGTTCTTTAAGAACGCTCCGTTCTCGTCTGGGTCTCTTCTCGAGGGAAGAGAGTTCAGCATCTGGGCTTGGTGGTTCAGTCCCGCTCGTGCTGAGGCAGGGCGGGAGACTCAGATCACGGGGCTCGCAGATGGAGCTCTCCGGACAATTTGAGAGGGCGTGACCGCTCAAGCTGTTCAGCAGCTCGCGAGAGTGAGCTGTTGGGAGAGGGTGCATTGTTTTCTATATCCTCAGGTCCAGCTGCAAGTGCACTTCCAGCCAAGCAGGAGATGGCTGAGGAGGATAGAGAGGGTGAGTTCACTGAATCCTCTCAGCCACCCTGTCCTGCGTATGCTGAGCTATTAGAGATTTTGGAACGTGCTGCCGGCAGACTACAGTTGCCATGGCTGCGCGTTAGGAGAGAGATCGCGCGCATTCACAAAGCATGACGATCGGTTTCTCTCTGGCCATAATCCTACAGCTCAAGTGAGCTTTCCATTCCTTCCTGACCTACATATTGAGGTTGAGGCGATATGGGAGAACCCAATTCCTAAAAAAAAAAAACCTTAATAAGGGTGAAATAAGGGCTTAATAAGGGTGAAAGACCTTCACGTTTCCATGGTGTTAGGTCGCCACCCTGTGGCCGCAGGTCGAACTGTTTTAGGTCTGGTTACTATTTAAATACTAAAATATTTCTTTTAGACCACTGTTCCCTGTGTAGGGTTTGTGGAAGGAATATGGGTATGTGTCAATGCTTCCGGCTGATTATTATAATAATAATGATGATAATAATAAATGTTATTATTCAGCACTTTTCTTGCAAAAAATAATAAAGGGAGCGGACATTGACACTGAAAGCTCAGACTTTGCCATCTAAGCCTCTTATCTCGCTTAGATGGCAGGGCATACGCAGCAGCGGGTCAGGCTGGTGCTGCTCTGCACGCAATGACTGTGTGGCAGACGCACCAGGCTGAACTGCTGAGCGACTTAGACCAGCAGCATTCAAGATGTGCATGCTGCTAGGTCTGAGTCCTCAACCAGACAGGTTGGGCCTTGCCCGTCTCGACCCAAGGGCCGTGGACGGAACCAGAAGGCTCCGTTCTTCAACCCCAGGCGCTTCTTACATCAGGCCTGTGGCTGTTGGTCTGCCTTTGGCTTTGACAGTGAGAAAATCCTTTCAGGCTTGTAAGGGTGGACAATGTTTCTATGGTGGAGGTCGCCACCCTGTGGCCGCAGGTGGAACGGTTACCAGGTCTTGTATCTATTTGAAATACTAATATATTTCTTTAGACCACTGTTCCCTGTGTAGAATGTGCTTGGGCATTCATCTAAATTAGGAAGGAAGTTTTTATTTTTATTGTATTTATTGTAAAAATGTAATAATTAGGGCCCTGAAGTTTCCTGTAGGTTGGCTAGTATGATTTTTAGAGAGAAAGAAGTACCGTTTGGGTCTTCTTAGGTGAGAGTGTTGGTTTTGCTTATTGTATGCCAGATAGCAAGCAATGATCAAAATAATGTTAAATCAATGTTAATGTGTCAACATTAACTGCATTGAATCAATATCACTTTTGCACCCTCAATTAATGTTGAAACAATGTTGAAATTTCAACAAAAAATCAATGGTAATGGCATTGAATCAATGTTACAATGTGATGTTGGTTCAACATCATGCTTGCACGCTCAGAAAATGAAACACAACTACAACTGACTTAAAGCCACACAGCCTGAAAACAACTGAAAATAAAAGAAGACAATAAATCTCTCAAGATCTCAGCAGAAGTTCTTTTTGAGAATTAACAGAGGTTTAGATGTTGATGTTTTATTGAAAATGTTTGGTCACCATTTTGGTGATCAGTGTTTCATTTAGTCGGGCAGTTTGACTCGTGGCTTTTGGTGTGAGCTTGTGGTCTTTGTAACAGTGTTTACCAAAACACATCATTTGTTGCAAAGAAAACCAGAAACGAAATGTTTGAGTGATATAGTTTTCATAATCATAAAGCAGAGTAGTTTACTAATCTTGCTACTGACCAAAAGTGGTTATTTGTTATTAAAATATTATATTCATGAACAATACTTTCTTGCCACAGATCATATTCTGATTTTTTTTTTAAAACACATTATGGGAAAAAAAATACTTTGACACACACAGACATCAAAAATCAGCATATGAATCTCAACAATGGTGACATCCTTCATGCCGCAATGCATGCTGGGAGCCACCATAATATACAACTCATGACTCCCAGCATGCATTGTGGCATGAAGGATGTCACCATCGTTGAGATTCATATGCTGATTCTTTTTTTTTTTTAAAAAAAACATGCACTTTAAAAGTCAAGATTCAGAATGTCTGATCTGTAGCAAGAAAGTATTGTTGGAGAATGTAACCTCTTAAAAACAAATAGTAAATTACTTTGCTTTGTGATGATAAAAACTATATCACTCAATCATCATTGTTTCTGTTTTTCTTTGCAACAAATGATGTGGTTTGGTAAACACTGTCACAAAGACCACAAACTCACAAAAAAAGCCAAGAGTCAAACTGCCCAACTAAAGGAAACACTGACCACAAAAATGGTGACCAAACATTTTCAATAAAACATCAACATCTAAACCTCTGTTAATTCTCAAAAAGTTTTTGTGTTGTGATCTTGAGCGATTTATTGTCTTCTTTCTCAACTAAAGCAAATGCTGATCTCCATGATGGTGACCTCAACAAAACATTTTCAATAAGACATCAACATCTAAACCTCTGTTAATTCTCAATAAGAACTTCTGTAGACGTGTGACAGAAATAAAGTCAGTCTGGTTAGTTATAAGTGAAGCTGGTAATGCTGTTTGTGGAGTTGTTTAATCAGATCTTCAGAGATTTAATGTCTTTTATCTTCAGTTCATCTAAGGCTGTGGCTGAAGAAAGTTGTAGTTTGTGTTCTTATTTCTCTTTCTTTCAGTGCTTGTTCACAGCAGGTGTTTGGATGATTGAAAGAATGTTTCAGGAACATCATACTAACCTTTAAACAACATTCTACTAACATTAAGGAAACTAGACATTATTATGTTCTTGGAATGTTACAAATCAACGTTCCTGCAGTGTTGAATTTTAAGTCAAGTTTAAGTTGAAAGAACATTTGAGGAACATTATACCTTTAAAAACGCTCCTCTAACGTCAAGAAAACTGGACGTTTTTTACGTTCCCAGAACCAACGCTGAATATTTGGAGAACGTTCTTATAACAAAATTCTGTTAGCTGGGTTCCAGGCCTTTGTGCGGCCTTGGCAGGCCTTCATGTGTAAGATATGGAGGCCGCTTTGAGGCTTGTAGCTGAGGCTTTGAGCGCTGGGAGTGCTGTCACTGACAGCTCATTTGTGACCCGTAGGGTGAGTGGGTCTGGCATTTCATTTGAACTTGCCGGCAGAGGTGGAAAGTCCAGGGATCAGAAAGTAAAAGTCCTGCCATATTTTTATTCCACCCACTGAAGCAGTGTTAAAGTTAATAAGATAATTAAGTGGTTAATTGAGTGATGATTGACAATTATTGAAGATACCTGATGTTAACAAGCAGAATCACCAAAGGAGAAAATCACAATTTTTAAGTCACCATCATAGAGATCAGCATTTGTTTTAGTTGAACTCTTGACCCTTGACTTTTTAATTTTAGATTTTGGATATAACAGCTAGACAAACAAAAAAAAATGGTCAGGTGGGGGTGATTATAGCATTATTTGATCTGAATCACTGAACTCATTTAGAGTCCAATGGCTGAGATTTACATTATTGATTACAGCAGCTCTGTGATTCTACAGTAAAAGATCTTTTTCAAAACAATCCAAAGAATTTAAAAGTTGTTCTGGTTAAAAAAAAAAAAAAACAACATTTTTATTTGGAGACACAGACATCAAGAATCAGCCTGTGAATCTCAACAGTGGTGAGAATAATAAAGCATGTTGCAGTGCATTCTGGGTGCCACCAATAAAAATTCATCCATGGTTCCCATCATGCATTCCTGCATGAATAAATTATGAACTGAATTGTCTTAGTAATTTCCTTTATTGTCACTATTTTATTTTTTGCTATTTTTATGTGACTTTTTAGTAGCTTGTTTTCTAATGTTCAGAGTTGATCTGTTGATCAGAATAAGTTGCTTGTCACCGTCGTTGAGATTCATACACTGATTCTTGATGTCTGTGTGTGCCTAAAAGAAAGATTGTTTTTTTTTTTAAATATTAAAATCAGAACAACTTTTACCTTTGGATTGTTTTGAAAAAGTTGGATATTCTGCTGTAGAATCACAGAGCTGTTGTAATTAATAATGTAAATCTAACTTAAAGATTGGGCTCTAAATGAGTTTGGTGGTTCAGGTCGAATAATGTTTATGTGAAACCATAACCAACACCACCTGATCCTTTTTTCTTTGTATGTCTGGCTGTTATAAGTCAGTTACAACAGCCAAACAAAATCTAACATTAAAAAGTCAAGGGTCAAGAGCCCAACTAAAGCAAACTCCCCTCAGCATGGCGGCGTGGATATATTGTTCCCATAGCGAGTTTTACTCAGGGTCTCGTTCCCTTTCGAAAGGGAACGTCTCAGGTTACACATGTAACCATGGTTCCCTGAGAACAGGGAATGAGATGCTGCATCTCTTAGCCATGCCTCGGGGCCCGCCTGCTTACAGTCCCTTCAGATGATAAGCTGATGATAAGTTGTTTGGGCACCCCTTTTATACATGCTGGTCGCATTGTTATGATGTCATGGGCTGTCGCCGGTCAACATGATATTGCCGAGATTGGATATGTGTTTTAGACACCGGTCCCCGCGGAGGCGTTCCCCTAGCGTGTTTTATGCAGCGTCTCATTCCCTGTTCTCAGGGAACCGTGGTTACGTGTGTAACCTGAGACATTTTGTGGTAAAATGTCTTATCTTAAAATAATGTAGGCCTAAAATAACACTGCTTCAAAGAACTTTAAAGAGATGAAGATCTCAATTTGAATTGTTAAATATCATTTTAACCTTTTCAGAAATCCACATTTGAAGCTAAGTCCCTTGTGGGGAAAGTCAGTTCACTCATTGGACATATTTGCAATGCCACTAAGTAGCTATATATAAGTCCTATATATTTGAATAGGGAAATCCAGAAATCTTAAAAACTGCTTGCCATACATAACATATCAGCAACAAAATCTGACATGAATTTTGTTTCTTATGCTCAAACAGCGTTAAAACATATTTCAGGTTGGACCAGCCATTGCACATGTGACTCCAAATGTTGACAAGCTCAGATGTTGGCTCCCTCTAGTGTCATGAGTTTTACACACACACACACAAGCAAATAATCAGACTATTTTGAGTTATTCGTTAGTCAAATAATTTCTGTATATTAGTCCATGATCAACATATTCCTTTAAAACATTACATACATGCATATTTGGACTGAAGCATTAAGTTAAATTAAAAGATTCTTTCTAGAGTTTTGTCTGCAACGCTGATAATAACACATGAAGAGTTCAGTGCAGTTTTCAGCTGAGCTCAGAGCTAAAATGTAAATTAAAGTGAAAAAATTTGATCAATAGCTGCACAAACATGTCCTGTCTGACAAGCTGAACAACTAACCACAGACAACAGCTGGTAGTGGTGAGATTAAAATGGGTGCCAAACATTCAGAATCTAATCTGTTGGAAAAAGTCTATCTATATAATACTTGAAGAAAGTTATCCGTCAACTTCACCATTCATATACAGAAATCATTTCACTTTTAATAAGTGTTTTCTCAACATTGCAACATTGCATATCTAATCAAGTCCTGACGAACACAATGATTATATTTTTAATTATCACTCAGTGAGTCATTCACTAGTCAGACACAACATGTTTCAACAACGGAGAAGTTATGTGCACCCCGTGTATATGTATATAATAATCCTACGATTATTAATGCTTGTTTTGTCCTGTGATTGACATATCAACAAATTGAACGTAACTACTTTTTACAAGTGATGTTCGGTGTTAGCAGTCTAGAAATGTCTAGAAAAAATTGCTTGAAACAAAATTAAAGCAATTTATTTAGTTCAGTCCAAAGTAAAAATTATACTTTGATGTTATAGTAAAAAGTAGGTTTTTCCAAAATAAAAATGTAAGTTGTACCAAAGTAAAAAAAAAAAAAAAAGATTAAAGATTTAAATTTTTACTTTGTGTGAAAGTAATTTTTTTATCTTCGGTTAGAAGAACTATTTTGATTGATATTAAATTAAATTTTAAAGTTTCAACCAAATCAAAAATATAGTTTTAGAAAAACTAATAAATTTAGCTGTAACAAATTACAGTAATTTTTTTAAGTTGGTCCAAAGTATCATTTTTTTTCAGTGTACTTCTTTATTACTTCTCTTGCCTACATACACATCAGCCTTCCTACTTCCTCTAGCTCCCCCTAATGGTCACTATCCTACAATAACCTGACTAAGCAGGCACAAACTCAATGGCCATTTTATTAGGTACACCTTCAGTACCAGGTTGAACCCCTTTTGCCTTATGAACTGCCTTAATTATTTTTGGCATAGATTCAACAAGGTGCTGGAAACATTCCTCAGAGATTTTGTTCCATATTGACATGATCTCATCACACAGTTGCTGCAGATTTATCGGCTGCACATCCATGAAGTGAATCTCCCGTTCCAGCACATCCCAAATTTAATCCCGAACAATTCCAATTGATGACTTGTGATTAATCAGTAGGCTAAGAGCAACATTTATAAAACGTGCGTACGCACAGATTTGATCTTAGAGTGTGCGTATGCTTAAATCCACACCAATGCTCATATTTATTGTCTTTGACGTGGAAAAGTGTTTAGAGCCTCGTCAGGATCTGAGCAGACGTACACACTTTTCCTTATCAGATTACTGCAGGTTTTTGGAAATCTAAGCTATTCTTGCAGCTCGTCATTCTAAATTAAAGGATTTGGACGATGACTGGTGATCTTTTATATGTAAATGACATTAATTAGGTGTTGTTTAAATGAAAAAATAAAATGTGGAAAAAATACAATTATACATAAATAAGTAAATAAAAGTATACTCATTTATTTTTGTTTTTTACATTTCCTTGTATATTTATTTATGTATTAATTTATGTATTTTTATTTTTACTGAAGTATTCAGAAGATTACCGAGGAGTCTGACAAGTAAGATGCAGATACATGTGCAAGCCTATTATTAAGTAACATTTTATTAAAACATGCAAATAACTAATTTTTGCAATTTATACTCATTTTGGCATTTGCATCCAGCATTTTTGATACAATATCCCAAATTTTGCATAAGTAGGTGGATGGAAACATCTAATGACCACAGAGGGAAGGGAAGGAAAATACAGACCTGTAGAAGGAAGAAGGTCATTTAAAGTATTTTTATTTTTTATTTTACAAAACTAGTTGAAGAACAACTTCATAGGTGAGTAAAAGCTTAAAAAACATAAAAACCAAAAGAAAAGTAAACACAACAAACTATGCAAACTCAATGAATATAAAACAAGACAAAATTATATATGCAAATGAAGCGCAGCAACCGTCAGCAGCTGGGGAATTGCCATACACTAATATATACACTGATCTACTGCAACTGTAGTGGTTTAAAAAAAAAAAAAAGATCAATATGATTAACTATTACAGTTGATAACTATTATCAGTTTAAGTTAACGGCAACATAAAGAGTGCTAAGTCAAAACGATTAATTTATAAGGTGATGTTTATTATTGTTCTAATTCTGTTGGTTAACTAAATAAAATTAGATGTAATTCAAGGAGTGTCCAGTAGGGGGAACTCAAAGGCTGCCCGGAGTAGCTGACACGAACTATGCTGTGCGTCACAGCCAATACAGCTCAGCACGCAGACAGCAGCATGAGTCCATCTCTTCATTTATTAATATATATTTTCCCCTTTTTCAACGTATGGGATTTTTATTAATGCCTTCTTTGTCATAAGTTAAGATTGCACAGTAGTTTGTAATGCTGTTTATTTTTGAACATGTGTGTAAAATGTGAGGTTTGATTGTCATGTTAACCATGCTAACCACAAGAAATTAACATGCTAACCACACCTAACTGTAATGTGAAAACATAGTTTATCAATGGAAATGGTTAAAAGTATATAATATTTTGGATGTAGTCCATGTTATTTTTGTATTTCATTGTTAACTTGTTGATTGATAATGGGCTAACGTTACTGAAATATTGTTCAAATAGTTATTTCATTTTATTTTAGTTTCAAATAAGTCAGAAAAATGGATAAAAAGGACTGAATGTTTAGAAATGTAGGTTTAGTGTTATTAATTATAAAACAATTATAAAAGTGAAAAGTTATGAAGATGTAACCAAAAAACAAAAAATGTATTTAAACTACAGTGTTATACTGACTGTGATACATCTGCATTTCTAATCTAGTCTGTAAATTTAATGTTATATGTTATGTGCTGAAAGGAAGAAAATATACAGCCAATACAGCTCAGCACGCAGACAGCAGCACGAGTCCGTGTCTCTTCTTTTATTAATATATATTTTCCTCCTTTTCAACACAACAACCTCCTGCAAGAAAAGGATCAGAATCAATTGAAGAAAAAAGATTGCTGTACACTAAAGTACAATCAACTTGTACTGTTTAAGTCATTTCAAATTAAATTAGATTAAACTGACTTAAAAAAGGAGTTGAATTTTGCTGCTGATGACAGGAACAGGTAAAGAAGAACCTGAAAAACAAATAAATAAGCAAACAAATACCTTTAACAATAGAGATATACTGCATTTGACTGTCATCTGACATATTCATTTTTGAGTCAACTCTCCCTTTAAGACAAATTAATTTTTAACCAGGATGAAAAATATGAAGGAGAAAACTGCTTACCGTAGACTTTAACACAATAAGACTTGAATGTTGTATGTTGTATGATTTCATTCCTGATGATGATAAATTTATAACATCCAGTGTCTTTAATGCTGATGTTCCGGATGGTGAGTGATCCAGTCTGACTATCCGGCTGAAATCTGTCTACGAATCCCTCTTCACCATCACATGTAATAATTTTATTTTCCTTGTAATCAGCTATGCATAGATGATCTTCAGACTTCCACCGTATCAGATCACCGCTCTGTAGTTCAGAAGCATCAGGGTAAAATGTCACCGATTCTCCCTCCATCACTGAAACGTCTTGGTTACGTATGTAACCCTCGTTCCCTGAAGGAGGGAATGGAGACGTACGTCAGTAGTGACCGACGAATTGGGATATCGCCAGAGAGCCCTATCAGCTTCGAGTGAACTAAAACAAGCCAATGGAATTGGCGTGCGATATTTGTATAATGCGCACCGCCCCCACCAGGTGGTATAATAGGGAAGCAGGTGCAATCACACTCTGTTTTTTGCTGAGGAGACAACCTAGTCTGCACTGCAGCGAGGGTACAGAAACTGTGGTGACGGGACGTATGTCTCCGTTCCCTCCTTCAGGGAACGAGGGTTACATACGTAACTGAGACGTTCCCTTTCAGTCGGTCACGATGCCAAATAAAGCGCCACAGTTATGAACCCCTTCCAGTGCCCAGCGCAAGCTCTAGCCACCCGGCGCACCAATGGGACGGGGAAGGGGGCGAGCTTACGCCGAGAGAGTCTACTGCTGTTCCCACATACCCACTAAGTAAACTAGACTACACTGGGGAAGCGAACCCATGGGGGACGCTGTGGAGACCACTACCCACCCGCAGGCACCCAGCCAAACGTCAACGTCAGTGACGGAGGTTTAGCCTGGCATCAGACACTCCGCAATGTCCGAGCCGAAGGGGGAGACGGAGGAACTCGACAGGGTTCGCCTAGCGGGGAACTCGACTGGAGTAAAAGGATGCACGTATCCGGCCCAGGGGGCAGGAGTGGCATTGCAAGCCGACACTAGAACGGGCTCTTCGCGTCTACCGGCTGCTGGAAGCGAGTACACGGGAAGATACCGGTTCTACACAAAGGCTATAGAATCTAGCGAACATGTTAGGTGTCGCCCAGCCCGCAGCTCTACAGATATCTGTCAGCGAGGCCTGTCCTCTGGTGGAGTGGGCTCTCAACCCGAGCGGGCAAGGCACACCCTGGGACTCATACGCCAGGGCGATGGCATCCACTCTCCAGTGGGCCATCCTCTGCTTGGAGACAGCCTTTCCCTGCTGCTGGCCTCCGTAACAAAGAGCTGATCTGAGGTCCTGAAGCTTCGCGTTCTGTCCACGTACAGGCGCAGAGCGCGGACGGGAAAGAGCAAAGCTAGGGCTGGGTCTGCCTCCTCCGAAGGCAGCGCTTGCAGGTTCACTACCTGAACTCTGAAGGGAGTGGTAGGAACCTTGGGCACATATCCAGGCCGGGGTCTCAGGATGACGTGAGAGTCACCAGGCCTGAATTCCAGGCACGATTCGTCAACCGAAAATGCGTGCAGGTCCCCTACCCTCTTGAGCGAGGCCAATGCAACCAGGAGGACAGTCTTAAGGGACAGTACTGTAACACCTCCTTTAGTTTTTTTCTTGTTTAGATGTTACTCTGAGGGGTTCAACAGATTTTTGACATGTACTGAAAACCTTTTCACAAAACAAATGATCTTCTAAACCTATTTTACTATCCCCAAGTGTTTATTTACATGTGTCACAAAGTCAATGAATTAACTTGAGAACCAGCTTTGTCTCTTTTAAATGAGTCAGTGAGGTAAATTAAACTTAGGCGTTAGTCCAGCCTTTTGATGAGTTGAAGTGATGAAGACGAAATCAGCTTTAAGTCCACAAGGTTATTTGAGTGCGATGCAATGTTTGAAGTCCTATAATCCACCATGAGAAAGATAATCGTTCAATGTCGTTTGATGAGTTGCCCACCATGTGAGTTAAGGCCATGTGCTGTAGCCTCGCTACCAGCTTGACTTAAGCTGGACTTCGAGGTCTCCAATTACCATTAAGTGCTCTCAGAATGAACACCATGATAGACACACATGACATATAAAAAGTCCTTTCTATAAAGAAAGCAAATAGCTACCATTAGTGATCTTATTTAACAAACACAACATCAGGAATTCAATCCATACTTACGATTGAGCAGAAACACAGCGTTCTCAAAGGACTTTAAATGAGCAAGAAGGTAGCTTGAGTTCAAACCATGAGGCTTCGCTCTACCAAACAAGCTAACTTATTCTATGGTGGCCAAGCTTATATGCCCGGTTACCTCCCGGCACTAGCGCCCTCAAGCTGCTCCTAGTGGTACTACAAGTGATTTACACACTACACACTAAGAAAACAGGAGTAATAAAGGAGCTAAATACAATAATAAAACAGGTAACGTCTTAACCGTTACAGTACTTTTAACTCAGCTGATTGCAAAGGCTCGAAGGGATGACCCCGGAGAGATGTAAGAACCAGGGTGACATCCCAAGAGGGTACAGAGGGAGGCTGGGGAGGATTTAGTCTCCTTGCCCCCCTCAGGAACCTGACGATCAGATCATGCTTCCCTAACGATTTACCATCAACTGCATAGTGATGTGCGGCAATAGCGGCAACATACACCTTGAGGGTGGAGGGAGACAGCCTTTCGCTCCAGGCCCTCTTGCAGAAGGAGAGCACGGATCTGACCGAACATGATCGGGGGTCCTCTCGCTGAGAGGAGCACCATTCGACGAACAGGTTCCACTTCAACGCATAGAGGTTCCTCGTAGAAGGAGCTCTAGCGGAAGTGATGTGTCTGCGACCGCTTGCGGGAGATCACTCAGAACCTCTGCGTCCTGTCCAGGGACCACACATGGAGTTTCCACAGGTCGGGACACGGGTGCCAGAGGGTACCCCGTCTCTGAGTCAGGAGGTCCTTCCTCAGAGGAATGGGCCAGGGAGGTGCTGTCGCGAGGAGCGTGAGGTCCGAGAAGCAGGTCCGAGTGGGCTAGTATGGAGCCACTAACAAGACCTGCTCCTCGTCCTCCCTGACTTTGCACAGGAGCTGTGCGAGAAGGCTCACTGGGGGAAACGCATACTTGCGTAGGCCCCGGGGCCAGCTGAGTGCCAGGGCATCCGTGCCGAGCGTGCCGCCGGTCAGGGAATAGAATCACTGGCAGTGGGCAGTCTCCGGGGAGGCAAACAGATCTATCTGTGCCTCGCCGAAGCGCTGCCAGATCAGCTGGACCACCTGGGGATGGAGTCTACATTCGCCCAGAAGCGGAGGCTGCCGTGAGAGCTCGTCGGCTGCACGGTTGAGCACGCCTGGGACATGAATGGCACGAAGCGACCTCAGATGCTTCTGACTCCATAACAAGAGATGGTGGGCGAGTTGCAACATGCGGCAGAAGCGTAGACCACCCTGATGGTTGATGTACGCAACGGCCGCAGTGCTGTCCAAGCGGACCAGTATGTGCTTGTCTAACAACAGCTCCTGGAAGCGGCCCAGTGCAAGACGTACTGCTAGCAACTCGAGGCAATTGATATGCCGCTGCAGTCCACAGAACCGACACTGCATGCCCGTTGTACGTGGCCCCCCCACCCTGTGGCAGAGGCATCTGTGTGGACCACAGCATGCCTGGACACTTGTTCGAGGGGAACTCCAGCCCGCAGGAACGAAGGCTCCAACCACTTGGTGAGAGTGTGACGGCAGTTCCGTGTCACAGGGACACGGAATGTACCACGCTGCCACGCCCATCTCGGGACCCGGGCGCGGAGCCAGTGTTGAAGCGGCCTCATATGAAGCAATCCGAGCGGCGTGACTGTCTACTCTCTACTGTCTACTTCTACTCTCTCTTAAGTTGTTACAAACCTGTTTGAGTTTCTTTCTTCTGTTGAACATAAAAGAAGATATTTTGAAGAATGTTGATATAACCAGACAGTTGACAGTAGCAAATGACTTCCATAGTATTTTTTCCCTACTATTGAAGTCAATGGCTACCGCCAACTCTCAAAATGATCTTAGAAAGCAGTTTATGAAAATATATATATTTTTAAAATCTGATCTTATATTATTAAAACATAATTTAACAACAAACAAGAATAACATTGATTTTAAGATTTTTTTTCCCTAAACAACATTGACTATTTTACTGATCTTAAAACTGTTTGTCAAAATTATTTTTTAATAAAACAATTATCATTGTATGGACAACAAAAAAAAAATCTGCAGGTTTAGATTGATACGAGAGTGAATAAATAATGACAATTTTGGGGGGTTATAACTATCCCATAGTCACACATTGACCCAAAGATTGTTAGTAACTTTTTATCACATGGTTCTAGCTGCCATATAGACTTGCAGCCAGAATCAGTATAAGACCACTGACATTACGTACTATGTACAGAAAACATTCATCATTTTTGTGAACAGAGCTGAAAAGATGAAGCTGAACAAGTCTAGAGATTAGAAGATTAGCCTTTATTTTAGAGTAAAGTTTTAAAAAATGCATCACTCACCATCCATACATAGATTAAAACAGAACAAAACAAGAAAAACATTCAAATTCTTCAGAAGTTTGAATTGATGAAGAGTTAACATGATCCCATCAGCTGCTCTGCTGTTTCTCATTCTAAAGATTAACTAGTAAACTAACTGGAGAAAGTTGTACTGCATTTATTGCATATTATTTATTTCATTTTTTACAACAAGACAATTCTAAATGAAAACAAAAGCGGAGAAATGCACCTGCGCAATGCGAGTTGTAACGTGTCAGTGCTTGTAAATCAGACATCATACACATAGAAAAAAAGGTTCATTGGGGTTATATGTTGTATTCCTGACTCAACTTTAAAGAACGTTTTATGCCAAAAAGGTAAAAATATAAGGAGAGGAGAAATGTCTTAAATTATTGCATAAAACCTTCATGTTTAATGTCATTTAAATTTTTCCTAGTCATTCCACAACAACTACATTTCCTTGCCTTGCTGTTAAAGCAGTACATATTTACAAGTATAAATAATCAATTGAAGCATATAGTATGTTTTATACATACATTCACTCTTACTTTGTGAAGTCTTGTATGTTGTTACACTGCATTTATGAGAGTTACCCTGGTTTTTTGTGGCTTGTTTTTTTTATTCTCTGCCTGTATTCTGGATACTATTATATTTTTTATACAGGGCATAAACAAGACGAGTAAAATGCAATATAAAATTTATTTGAGTAGGTACATCATTTTAATTAATGTATTTTAAAGAAAATAAATTAGCCTTCAACACAACATAACATTGCAAATGAGCACATGCACATAAATTCACATTTTGTGTTTCTACATGTTAGATCAGTGTTTCAGTGCACTTTAGCTTGTTTTTCACTACTCTTGCTGTGCAATGTGCATGCAAATGTCTGTCTGTCACAAGACGTATTTGGATACACAAAAGACAGCAGTCAAATTCATTCAGTTGAGCTCTTCTGTCTTCCTCTTCAAGTCAAGTCTGACATTTTTGACATTATTTTTTTCCTCTCAAACATGACTAATTGTGCAGTGAATTTTAGAAATGATTTGAAAACTAATTCTCATGTCACAGGACATATGCTGTCATTATCTGCAGGGGGCAGAATTGAACTTCCTTTACATCACTTCAGCTATCAGCAGGGTAGAGAAGAGGACTTTATTCACATTTACAGTGAATTTCTCATTTGTGAATCTCACTGGAGCTCACGGCACATTACAACACCTTCTGGAATTAGTGAAACTGCCGCAAAACAAAAAGTTATTTTGTCTTTAATGGCATTTAAGTTCACATTGTGACATTGTGACACACACTGTTGTCATGTGCATTCATCATTGTTATAGATCTGCCCAGTGAGAGTTCATGCATTTATCCAAAGTGCCTTACAAATAAAAAACACGACAAGGAATTTATCATGCAAGAACAACAATGTCCACAGTTTTGCCATGGCAGGTTTCACAAGTAGGCTTAAGCAGAACTATAACTGGAAAGACAGACAGAAGATATTTTTAGGAAATGCATGTGTGGTTTGTGTTCGTGGAAGAGCTAAACATTCAGCTGTTTCTTAAACATTATGATGGTCTAATGATTGATGGAGGCTGGAAAATCCTTCCAACACTGTAAAAAAAGCCCATGTTCAGTTTGTGTTCTTTTCTTATAAGGGCTGTACAGCTGTTATGTTGGTCATTGATTTGAATTGAGAGCGTGGCTTGTTCGGCGGTCGCGCGAGAGCGGATCAGTTTCAATGCATGATCAGCTGAGTGAACGCATAGGTCCTGCAGTCTTCTCTGAAAAGCAGCAACAATTATGCAAATGAAGATCTTTTCTGTAGCGACTTCACTTTGTGAACTGCAGGGAGAATATTTGTGATCTCGATTGGCAGTGGATGATGCTTAATTGTCTCAGACTTCTCGTTGAAGTTTCCTTCATGACGATTCTGGAATGTGCATCATTTAAGACCTTGAGTTTCGTTTTGAGTGTTCATTATATTATTATTATGCCATTTATTCGCTGTTTAACTTGATGTACCGCTGCTAGATTATAATTTATGTAAAATGAGTGTGTGTTTCCTTGATTATGTGAATATAGCGTTTTTATGATGGCGAGAATGATCGCCCATTATACAGCTACAATGACGCAGCAATTTCTGTTGTGCTGTTAACGTCATCGCACATTTAGGTAGCTTCAGTGGAGTCCAAGAGGTAAGCATATAGCGATCTATGTGCGTACAAGACCGGACAGTGACTGAATGTGTGTGAGTGTGTTTTATGCTGGTGGTGATGAGTGAGTAGATGAGGTGCAGGTGCAGATGATTAGTACTCCGGGGATTGAGTGCGCTGTGATTGGGTGATGTTGGAACCTGGTTGGATCCTATACAATATATAGGATAATCTTTTTAATGTAAACTTTTTAGAAATAGGTTGAGGGTGGAGACAATGTAAACTGGAACACCAAGGAAGTCTTTCTCAACTTTCAAAACTTTTTAAACACCAGTGAAGGCACAAAGACCAAAAGAAACAAAATACCAAACTAAGACAGAACTAAATTACCAAATAAAAAAAAAAATTAAAATAAATTAATAATAAAATATATAAAAATGTAAGCAAAAATAAACATACTACAACAAAATTATAATAAAATATAGGCTTATACATAAATGTCACAATGTATAAAAAAAAAGTCAAGCAACAACAAACGCTACACTATTACAACATTATCAAGCTGAGCGCCACCTTCAGAAACCGTCCCTTTAATACTGAGATATTCTTTATGGAAATACTGACTTGATACTATAAAAAAGGTGGAGTGAAACAATAAGACACACTAACAAAAAATTACCCTTCTAATCTGACATCAAACTTTAACTTTAGCTGCTCCTAAATGAAATGTAATAAAAAACATTAATGATGTCAAAGTGATTAGATTGGGTCTATTGCCAGAATTCATGCCATCAACCTGCAATAGAACAATAAAAAAACATTCTGCTGGATCTTAAATTTATATGACAACAGTTGAGTACACTGTGTGATCTTCTGCAATGACATCCTGCAAGAAAACAAAATCAAAAATAAGATCAAGAAGGTTCAAAAGCACAAGTTATACTGAAGTATATAGTGAAGGACAGTAAAATAACAGCTCCAACTCCAACAAATGAGTGATAAAAACCTTTCGGCATCATTATACCAGTAAGATGAGTGCTCAGTCACACACACCATAGACCCCATTTTAAAGATCTAAGCGCATTGTCTGAAGCGCATGGCACTTAGGAGTGTGTGGCACTTCGGACACACTTAGGCCATGTCCTAATCCACTTTTGCTAGTTTAACGACGGAAAAAATGGTCGACACATGGTCCAAAAGGGTTGTAGGCCTACCTATTCTCTTAATGAGTCATGGGTGTGTTTTGGGCATAAAGTGCAATAAACCAATCAGAGTCTCATCTCTCATTCCCTTTAAAAGCCAGGTTTGCTTGTACCATGGCGGATTGCTATTTACATGGCAGAATATAGACATCCTCAATCTGACGAGTCAGTTTAAATACATGCATGTATTGCAATGATTGGTCAAATAATTAGCCAATTTCATTCGTCATTACTGCAAATAGGTACTTCTGATACATGCAATGACTATAGACTATATGACATGTAGGAATTTTTATCTTTATGTACACAATAATATTTATAATGTTTGTGTGCTGGTTGTGTGTAACAAGCAGAGTGTACGCGTGTTGTGCACCTGCCTATAGGCGCATATTACTAACTCGTTTTCAGTTGCCTCAAAATAGCAACACGGCAACAATGGGCGCGAATGCATTTGCTATTTAAATAACATGGGTGCTGGACGTGAAAATGATAACTGTGACAGGCTGAAACTAGCAAAAAACACTTGCGTCGCGCCTGGTGTCGCTTTGCACTGGGTGTATGATACGGCCCCATAGACCAGTTTTTTCTGCATTTTCTTTGATCAAGAAACACTATGTCTATGTATCTGAAGATCAGAGAAGAGTCTTAGTCTGATATTTCTCATCTAGTTGTAGCCAATATGTTACTGTTTTAAATATCCCGCTTCATCTATTATATCATGAGATTTTGTCCAAATGTATTTAACAACAAGAAAAACTGAGTTCCCATATAGCTACAATAAACTTTGCAACCTGTAAGTTGATGTAAACATATAATGCGAATGGACTCAGATGCGGCTATTCAAGTGACAGACTCGACAAAATATGTCATTTGCTGGTCAGAAACCTCGCAACTCCATGTGAGCTTGATTTTCATAAAATGTTAATATTAAAATGACACATGCAAACAGTGACGGTATTTAAATTTGTTGTTTTATCATCATCACCAACAACATCATATAGCTACCTATATATGACCTTATTGTGTTCCTTTCTACTTGACTTAGGCTCAATTTCCACATTAAATATGTGTACTACTTTTAATATAATATCACATTTTATTAATATGCCATTTGAGGCAACGCATGTTTGTGCAATTTTGTTGTTTTAGTGCATAGTGGTGTGCCGTGGGATTTTTTACAAATCAAAAGTATAAAATGTGGCAAGAAAATGGTTGGGAAACACTGCCATAGACTACAGGAATTTAAAGAAGACGAGTGTGTTTACATACTGAAAATAAGGAACAGTTAAAACAGTAATAAAATATACAGCATCTTACCGTACTCTGAAGCGGATGTGTACAGAATGTTGGTTCAGTGTAATGCATCTCTTCATCACGAGTCTTAACTGTTCAAATAATAATCAGACATTTAATAAATGAACATACACATAATTAACTTGTAATGGTAATTTTAATATATGTATATATATATATATATATTATATATATATATATATATATATATAATTTCTTGCCTTTGTTTCCTGGTTGTTTACAGTTTCTTCGGTTTATCAAACCTGCAACTACAGCTATGACCACCAGCAGCGCTATAAGAGCTACTGCCATCATGAAACTTGAACGTTGGTCTGTAACAGAAAATAGTCATTAGTCTATTATAAATATAATACAGTTTTAAATAAATCATTATGGTTATGAAAATTTGATTTAACATGTTAGGTTTCACTTAAGCAGGTGTTTAAGTAAAGAAGCCTACATTAATATTTTCATGTCTATATGATAAAGAGTCCTAATATTTGTCAGGTCTTACAGCTCACAACTTATATTTACCATTAAAAATGATTTGATGAACACTATTTGTTTCACTTGTTAATTAATGTATTTGCTATTGAAAAAGGATGTTTTGGTAGGACAAACTCAAATCATGTAAATTTTATTTTTAAGTTATTTTTAAGTTATTACAAATGTCACACCATGATTGGCTACTTGCTAGTTGAAGGCAGGTTGTATTTATGAATTTGGTGGTGGAACACTCAATAGAGCTTTTCGTAGAAAAACATTTTTACATGATAACATCTGTTAACAATGAACTGTCAATATTTAAGAGAGCATTAGCAAATAGTAGGGATGTAATGGTACATGTATTTGACCGGGATGTCACGGTTCAGTGCATACAGTCAGATGACGAATACAGTCAGTCACAGGCAATCCACACTCCAGTCCAGAACGGGGCGCATGCGGTAATGCAACACTGTTTGCTAACTGCCGCAACAGAAAAAAGAGCAGAAGAAGACACGATCTATACACCAACCCAAAATAAGAACTCAGATGGCACGCAAAAGCTTGCTAGTGGCCTAAACACTGAGCTTTGATTCATTTTTCTGACACGCTCCACTAGCTTTACAGAAAGGAAACTGGAACGGCAGAAAGCGGCATCCTATTTGTTTCCTTTATTTTACAAAAGCACAGCATTTTTGTTTTTATTGTGAGTGTAGAGTGTACACAAATAAAAATAGACTCTTTACAGTTTCAAACAATTTCTTACTCATCTGAATAACCATAAATGACAGAGTATTTTAAGTTGTTTTCGCTGTTATGAGACAAAATCATTTGGCATTGTGCCAATTTGTGTCGTGACCCCAAAACCAAGGTATGTGCTGAACTGTGACTTCTGTGTATACTGACACACTCCTAGAAAATAGATGAACTCAAAGCAAACATGGATTAAAAGCCACAAAATTTAACATAATTTGTGAATAAGAGATGATGCCGTACCTGAACATGTGTGACAGAGTTGACTGATGTTGTCCAGATGTTGAGTCTGGTTTCTGATGGGATTGTTGATCACACAGCTGTAGGTGTTTTTATCCTGATATTCCACCTCCAGAGGTAGAGAGAGACTGATGCTGAGATCAGACACACTGATGCTGGACAATAAACTGTTTCCTTTGTACCAGGAGAGAGTCACATGACTCACATCCATCACTGTACACACCAGTGAACAATTAGACACTGATGATGATGATGATGAGCATTGTGAAGAGTCTCTGGTAATGGCAGGAACAGGGAGACAGGCTGAAAAATATAAAAAATAGAAGTCATTCATATTATTCATATTAAGTAGGCCTACAACTTAATGCAGCAGTTTTTGATTAACATAATTAGTATTTACAAGGTAGCAATGTATTGAAATTAATTCCTTCAATTTTCTGTCTTCTATAATTAATTCAGCATGAACCGCTCAATATACAGACTGTTGTGCTATTTTTCAATTTCATGTTTTCAAAAATGAAGATTAGGATTAGATGAAAGGGACAAAATCTCCCTTTGATTTTACTGGTGCTTTCAAAATGTACAGACAGTGTTAAATTCTGTTGTAATTTTCTATTAATCTCTATTCTCTGCAGCTTTTCTAACAGTGCACCTAAAACTTCAACACTGTTGTTTTGCTTCCTTGTAAGCACTGGAATTTCCTTCAGGAAGTGCAATACAAAAGAATATCATTTTAACAATTTATTTATAAACTGAGTGTAGGAAATGGGTTTTGGTTTCACTTTTGCCAGTTATTAAGTAATTATGAATAACCAGATTGATCAGGAGAAGTTTGATCACAGTCTGGATCATCGTGGAGAGAATCACTTTACTCACCATAGACAGTAACATTGAATCTCTTGTATAAAGTTCCTCTTCTGATGATCTGTAGTTTATAAAGTCCAGAGTGTTCAGATCTGATGTTTCTGATGGTCAGAGATCCAGTTTGATTGTCTATCTGGAGTATTTTCTCAAATATCGTACCAGTGGCATCGATATAGATATTCTGTCTGTGAATTTCAGCTATATGAGTCTCTTGAGGTCCAAACATCCACAGTATATGATCATCTCTCTGTACTTCAGTAACATCAGTGTTTAGAGAGACAGAATCTCCTTCAGTCACTGACACTGACTTCACTTCATCTGTGTCACCAAACACACCTGAAGAAAAAAAACGTCAAATCAAATACGTCAATCAAATATATTTATGAGGAAGATCAACTAGCACAAAATTGCACTAAATAAATAACACCCTGGAAAGAGACTTCAAACTAATAACCTGTTAGTAACTGACCCTTCACAAATAAACAAATAAAATAGAAACATGACAGGTTATTATTATTATTATTATTTCAAAAGATGTTTATGACGTACCGTTCAACAGCATGAAAAACAGACCATAGAAAGATGTGCTGTGAATCATTTTTCTGAACTTCTCAATAACTCAAGAGTATACAGCCAAACATGACGTGAGAAAAAACATTTAAACTATCCAGTACTCCATTCTCAGGTCTCAGGTGTACAGGTGCTGGTCATATAATTAGAATATCATCAAAAAGTTGATTTATTTCACTAATTCCATTTAAAAAGTGAAACTTGTATATTATATTAATTCATTACACACAGACTGATATATTTCAAATGTTTATTTATTTTCATTTTGATGATTATAACTGACAACTAAGGAAAATCCTAAATTCAGTATCTCAGAAAATTAGAATATTATGAAAAGGTTCAATATTGAAGACACCTGGTGCCACACTCTAATCAGCTAATTAACTCAAAACACGTGCAAAGGCCTTTAAATGGTCTCTCAGTTTAGTTCTGTAGGCTACACAATCATGGGGAAGACTGCTGACTTGACAGTTGTCCAAAAGACGACCATTGACACCTTGCACAAGGAGGGCAAGACACAAAAGGTCATTGCAAAAGAGGCTGGCTGTTCACAGAGCTCTGTGTCCAAGCACATTAATAGAGAGGCGAAGGGAAGGAAAAGATGTGGTAGAAAAAAGTGTACAAGCAATAGGGATAACCGCACCCTGGAGAGGATTGTGAAACAAAACCCATTCAAAAATGTGGGGGAGATTCACAAAGAGTGGACTGCAGCTGGAGTCAGTGCTTCAAGAACCACCACGCACAGACGTATGCAAGACATGGGTTTCAGCTGTCGCATTCCTTGTGTCAAGCCACTCTTGAACAAGAGACAGCGTCAGAAGCGTCTCGCCTGGGCTAAAGACAAAAAGGACTTGACTTAAATTTTGCATTTCCTTTGGAAATCAGGGTCCCAGAGTCTGGAGGAAGAGAGGAGAGGCACACAATCCATGTTGCTTGAGGTCCAGTGTAAAGTTTCCACAGTCAGTGATGGTTTGGGGTGCCATGTCATCTGCTGGTGTTGGTCCACTGTGTTTTCTGAGGTCCAAGGTCAATGCAGCAGTTTACCAGGAAGTTTTAGAGCACTTCATGCTTCCTGCTGCTGACCAACTTTATGGAGATGCAGATTTCATTTTCCAACAGGACTTGGCACCTGCACACAGTGCCAAAGCAACCAGCACCTGGTTTAAGGACCACGGTATCCCTGTTCTTAATTGGCCAGCAAACTCGCCTGACCTCAACCCCATAGAAAATCTATGGGGTATTGTGAAGAGGAAGATTTGATATGCCAGATCCAACAATGCAGAAGAGCTGACGGCCACTATCAGAGCAACCTGGGCTCTTATAACACCTGAGCAGTGCCACAGACTGATCGACTCCATGCCACGCCGCATTGCTGCAGTAATTCAGGCAAAAGGAGCCCCAACTAAGTATTGAGTGCTGTACATGCTCATACTTTTCATGTTCATACTTTTCAGTTGGCCAAGATTTCTAAAAATCCTTTCTTTGTATTGGTCTTAAGTAATATTCTAATTTTCTGAGATACTGAATTTGGGATTTTCCTTAGTTGTCAGTTATAATCATCAAAATTAAAAGAAATAAACATTTGAAATATATCAGTCTGTGTGTAATGAATGAATATAATATACAAGTTTCACTTTTTGAATGGAATTAGTGAAATAAATCAACTTTTTGATGATATTCTAATTATATGACCAGCACCTGTAGTTCACAAGTTCCTTCACATTTTTAACAACAAATATATATCCATAGGAAGAATTAAAAGCAAGAAATAATCAAATGAAGATTCCATTAGGTTCACGTATTTTAGAGTCCGTTCTGAAAAAGGATCTAGGCGTAGCCTCTATACGCTACACTCTACAGACACACACACACACACACACACACACACACACCTCCTCTCTCTCTCGACTGTTTTTATAGTGATCAGTTTTATGTCTACTAACAGCGCTTAGTTCTGATTAACTTTATTGTGAATCCCTCTCCTGATTCCTGTTCTTTCAAAGTAGGTAATAGTGTTTATATTTAATATATATTTTATATATAATTTTTGTAAAATAATTTTGTCAAGAAGTGATTTTATTTTAATAATTCATCAGTTTACACACTTTCACATTAAATCACCATGCTTTTCCCCAATATCTGTCAAATGAAACAGCAGATCAGTGCAGGGTTATGAAATTTATCCAATCCTGATCATTTTTTTTTTTTTTTTTTTTCATCTCAAACTGTTGCTGAGTTGCCTGTATAATTTGTAAAGGGCCCATCAATTAATATGTTTATTTACTGTAGATAAGGAGGAAACTTTGGGAGGATCCAGGGTTTATCTGGGAAGATCTCCTCATGACACATCTTTAAACACATTTATATGAAGCATGAACACATTGCCTAATATTGTATTGGATTATATGTTGTGTATTCAATACTCATTATTCTAAGGAACTCATGTGATATGAAAATAGTATCTCATTAACAGAGTCTGAATGACTGTGCTCTGCAAACCACAGAGTTTCCTTCACAGCTAAGACAAAACATCTTGTAACTTTCTCACGATTGGACATGTTCAGTCAGTGAAAACAAGAGCCAAACCCAACAAAGTGTCTGTTTCTGTAGATCGGCATATGTTGGTACAATGAGAATGGGTCCGGTTCAGTTTTAACCTAAAACAACATGAAACAATCTTGTAGTAGACATACAATGCTGTTTATTACTGTTTATTACAATGCTCTCAAACTCAGACTAACACCACCATGAGGACAAATATATTCACAAACCGTGCAAAGTTTTCTGCTATTTACTTTGAACTGTTTTGAAACAATGTTTTTTTTTTTTTTCCCCCAATGTCCCAAACAGTTCAACATGCTACATTCAACATTTAAACCTTCACTAGTCACATTCACAAGTCCAGATCAAATGGGCGTATTCAAAACCAGCAACGGCTGTGACAACAGTGAAGCCGTATCATGTTTCCATGTTTGTTTATCGAAACATGACTTGAGCAGCTTTTATTGGCTCCTGCTGTCAGAACTGAAGCAGGTTTTCATTTTTGTATCTCAGTTCACACCTGCTTCACAAAAATAAAGGACCAGTAAATGTGATCATTCAACTGAGACTTTCATTCCTTTTGTTCTGAAATAAAAGCTTGACTCGGTTCATTCACTTAAATACAAATGACTTTCGGGGCCATATTTATTTGCGTCATTAACACAAGCATAACTGAGAAATGTCACATTGTAAACATCACTAAACAATCTATTTTCAAACTAATCTTTTACCTGTACCTGTACTAAAGCATGCAATCTATCAACATTAGTTTCCAGTGAAGCTCAGAGGTCTGGTAAAGGAGTTTCATAAGTGCTTGTGAACAGACGCAACTCTTTACCCACTCATACCCCTTATACACACTCAAGTGCACTCTTTTATGCCTAATAATAGGTACACCAAAGCCTGCTGCACCTGCTGCATTCAACCAACAACTACAAAAAACACTTGATACCCTACACTGACCTGAATAGTTCTGACTTCTGACCACAGGAATCACTCTGACTCAGAAACCGAGCTGCTAGTAAAGACACAAAGAAGCTCATGTTCATTCTACGTTTAAGAAAAGAGGCCTTCTGCAAAACTGTGTCAATGCAAAAGCATCAAGAGAAAAAATGTTGTGATAAGTATGTTATGTTTAATAATATTTTATTAAATACTGTAATTAATGCTGGAGCGCCAATGCTGCAATAACTGTATGTTCGGCAGATGAGATGGATACTTCTTAAAGGGATAGTTCACCCAAAAATGAAAATTCTGTCATCATTTACTCACCCTCAAGTTGTTCCAAATCTGTATAAATTTCTTTGTTCTGTTGAACACAAACGAAGATATTTTGAAGAATGTTTGTAACTAGGCCGCTTTGGGGAACCATTGACTTCCATAGTAGGAAAAAAAAAAAATACTATGGAAGTCAATGGTGCCCCAAAACTGTTCAGTTTCCCACATTCTTCAAAATATCTTCCTTTGTGTTCAACAGAACAAAGAAATTTAAAATTTATACAGGTTTGGAACAACTTGAGGGTGAGTAAATGACAGATGTGAGCCATACAGATTTATGGACCATGGAAAAATGATGGGTGTGAACCAAACAATGGAAAAGCATTACTCAGGAAGTTCTGGTAGGATATCTTGTGTATTGCAGGATTTCCAGTAGGAGGTGCTATCAGTGTTGCATCTGTTGTTCAAATCTTCCACAGACAGAGCTTTGGGTTAAGACTCTAAAGTATCTATATCCATATATCTATATATCTACAAATATATATTACTTTCCCATGACCCATGTAAACTTGTCACTGGTTTTAAAGCTTTTTTCATGCTCCAAAACCATATCAAAATATAATGCTTATCAGCTGCAAGACCAAAATCTCTCTGGCGTCTTTCTGTCCCATAATAATTATTTACAGCAAATTATACAGAATACGATTTTATATGATTTTGAGACAGTCAGTACAGTTTGAAAACACAAACACCATACTAAAAAACATCTCAAAAGGAAGGATCTGCTTGTGTATGTCTGTGACTGTTGTCAGGTTTTTATGCTGTTTGTCTTGTGATTGTACGAACCAAGTCCTGCTGAACCACAATTTTCCAAATACAATGTTTACTGTGCATTTTGCAACTGGTTTAACACATACATTGTTGCTAGTCTATGTGAATCACTGGAACTCTTTTTCAAACTGGCTATTTCCGTAATATATGAGCTAATACTTCACTTTTCTTCTGTACACTCATATTCTTCACTCAAATGCTATTTATTATTATTTAGGAGCTGAATTTCTTCCTACACACAACATAGTTCCTGTTCTGCATGTGCATCATCATATCTCCATGACCACTACATCAAAAACAAACACTGAAAAAAAAAAAAAAAAAACAGAGATACAGATAACAGAGAATAAGAAGTTGATCACATGACCATGTCTCTTTATCTTGCACACACACACACACACTTTAAATTTAAACCTGCCTACTAACAAACGTGTAAGAATATCAATCTATCATGGCAGCTGAATCAGTTTCAATGATGGGTCATGGTTTGGCTGGTTGTCATGAAGCCCCTGCTGGTACATGACATAACTACACCATCATGGTGTATGAAAAGCATTGCTCTCCATTCAAACAGGCCTGTGTATTCATTTCTAATACATTATTAGATAGAACTGTTAAACAAATAAAGTAAACGATACACGTAAAATTATTAGCGTTTGCCGTGTGGTTGATGCCAGATGGCGCTAGCTGAGCATAAACACATAATCATGTTTCGCTTGGTCCCTTCAAAGTCACGCTGGATTTCCTCCTTAGTGTAAAGGTTGAGAAGTGCCTGGACTTTGGTGTCGGTCCATCTATCACTGTTTTCCATGTTTGTGGAGTTGTCTCATGGAGTAAATATATAGGCAATCTGTGTCCAGTTATCATGTCAGACACAACCCTGACAGCAACATAGTGTCGGCCCAGAACCGGCCCACATCTGGTCCGTGTGTAATCCACATGTACCAGACATGGGCTGGATCTGGGCCACACTATGTTGCTGTCTGGGAAACAATAGTGTATTTGTTATTTTGGATCTTTAATCTAGTTTTATCTTAAAATAATGTAGGCCTAAAATAACACTGCTTCAAAGAACTTTAAGAGACAAAGACCTCAATTTGAATTGGTAAATATCATTTTAACCTTTTCAGTAATCCACATTTGAAGTCCCTTGTGGGGAAAAGTCAGTTCACTTATCGGCCATATTTGCAATGCCTCTGAGTAGCTATTTCAGACTTTCATGATTAAGTCCTATATATTTGAATGGGGAAATACAGAAATATTAAAAACTGCTTGCCATACTTAACACATCAGCAACAAAATCTGACATGAACTAAATTTTGTTTCTTATGCTCAAATAGCAATAAAAAAAAAAAATTATATTTCAGGCTGGACCAGCCTTTGCACACATGGCTCCAAATGTTGACAAGCTCAGATGTTGGCTCCCTCTAGTGTCACTGACATGAGTGTTACAAACACACAAGCAAATAATAAGACTGTTTAGAGTGATTAGTTAGTTCTGTATATTAGTCCATGATCAACATCTTCCTGATATACTTGCGTATTTGGACTGAAGCATTAAGAAAAAATTAGATTCTTTCCAGATTTTTGTTCAATAATCTTTATTGGAGCAACACTGATATTAACACATGAAGAGTTCAGTGCAGAATGCAGAATGATGATCTGGGCCACATTTGGCAGGAATGATGGCACTTGGGCAGACCCAAATAAAAAGTATTACTTGCCATCTTGTGGTTGTGCTTGTTTGCTCTTCCCTCTGAGAAAGATTATTGCCACCACAGCTAATATAGCCAGTATCACTAAACTAACAAATATTCCCACCCAATATGATGACTTCAGTTCTGTAATGAACAAACAGAAAATAGTAATAATTATAAATTATCCTGCAATGTCTGATTTCAACCAAGACATTGTTGAATGCCATAGAGCTTATCTCACTTAATATGCCTCTGTTGGAAATCTGTTTTAAACTAAATCTACATTCACTAATTACATAATCAATAATATCACAGCTGCTGTACCTGAACATGTGTGAGTCTGACAGAGCTGAGTGACATCGAGATGTCTGGTCTGGTTGCTGATGGGATTGTTGATCACACAGCTGTAGGTGTTTTTATCCTGATATTCCACCTCCAGAGGTAGAGAGCGACTGATGCTGAGATCAGACACACTGATGCTGGACAATAAACTGTTTCCTTCGTACCAGGAGAGAGTCACATGACTCACATTCACAGCTGAACACACCAGTGAACATTTGGACATTGATGAACGTTCAGATGATGATGATGAACAGTTTGAAGAGTCTCTGATGATGACAGGAATCGGTAGATGAGCTGAAAAACATGGAAAATGGCTCAGTCAGGAGCAGCATGTTCATTTAATAAATATCTCAGCAATCACAAAACATAAAATTCAATTTCAATTCAATTCACATTTATTTGTATAGCGCTTTTCACGATACATATCGTTTCAAAGCAGCTTTACTGAGAATGCATGTCAACATTACAATTTAGAGAATGCAGTTAGCTAATAATATAATATAATATAATTTAATAATAATTTAGGCAATTTAATTTACAATCACTGTTAGCAGTTTAATTGAAGGTAGAAGCAATAAGCTTCTGGAAATAATGAATTACATATTAACAATAATTACGATATATAAAAAGCTGTTTATTTCCAACCCTCAATCCCCCTTTTACCACCCCACTATCTTGATTTATTGATCGTTGAACACTTAATTTTACTCACCATAGACATTAACACTGAAACTCCTGTAGGAGATATTTCTGCTGAAGATTCTCAGTTTATAAAGTCCAGAGTCTGTGGTTCTGATGTTTCTGATGGTCAGAGATCCAGACTGTCTGTCCATTCTCAGTCTGTCACCAAATGTCACATTACTGTCATACATATCAATAATCTGCTTATAAATTTCAGCTATACGAGTCTCTGAACTGTCAGGTTTATAAACCCACAGTATCTGATCATCTCTCTGTACTTCAGAAACATCAGTGTTTAGAGTGACAGAATCTCCCTCCATCACTGACACTGACTTCACTTCATCTGAATCCCCATACACACCTGAAACACAAACGTTTTTTTTACTTCATGTATTTTTACAGTTTTAGAGAAAATTACATGGCAAAACCGAAAACTGCAGTTTTTAACTCAAACACATGGCCATAATAAAATACCATTATACAAAACATGTTGTTTGTTAACAATTTTAACACCATTTCTTCATGAACTGAACTGCAGTCTGTTGTTTACCCTTTCACACATTATGTTTTCCAGATGTTGAGCTTCAAGGCTGAACAACATATCGACACAAGCATGCTTTCCTCCCATGATTTCGCATTTCCTCCATCCTTACTAAAGTATATAAAATGGCTACTTTTGGGAGTTAAACTACATTTAATAAAAGTGATAAACACTTACCACGTGAGAACCAAATCCACAGCCAGAAGATAGATTTATGAATCATATTTACAGTTCCCTAAATATCCGATCAAAAAAACTCCTCATGATTTAATAGAGCACGCTTGTTTGATGAAATCCAAAAATGCGTTTTTTTAAACTATAAAAATCGAAGTAAAAACAAAGACCATTTCGAAGAATTAACTTAACAGGCCTAAAAGTTCTGAATCCAGTATCGTTTTCGCTTCTCAAGATGGGATACACAAAGCCCGTTACTATGAATGTGCATGGGTTCCAGCTGGTAAAGTTCATTAAAATATAGCATATATAGGCCTATTCGCGATTCATTCTTCCATTAAAAAGGCACGTTTTTGCAGAAAAAAATGAAAAAATACAGAACCCAAAAACGCTACTTCATGATTTCAGTCTTCCAGATTTCGTCCACTTTGTCTGGAAAAACGCCCCGCCCCTCAGGGACCAATTGCCTGAGTTCAGTTCAGTTTTTAAAGAGGCGTCTTTACAGGAACTATGAGCATAGAGGAAAATTAGCTCGTTCATCTACATGAAGACTGTGAGTTGGGACTGTTATAGTACAGATTTTGTACATGATTATGTGTACTTCGTTCTACTTGTGGTTTGTAGCTCTCTAAGCTCTTCAACTCCTTCCTGTCATTTTCCTGTCAGCAAGAAAAAATATCAACTGACTGTAAATATTTTTCCGGCTCACATCAGCTGCTATCTGTAATCTACAAAATATGAAGGGATTTTAATACGGTTTTTATTATTTGCATATCAAACAAATCACAAAGCTGCTGCTTAGCTAATAAATGACAGAGTCGGTTGACAGTTGTTTTAGTATGAGAAGACAAGAAAATGTTGACATTATGACAAAGAAATATGAAGCTATGCAGCGCAAGAGGCCATTAAAATCCAATATCTGAGATGTCGAATCAGTGCACAAAAGTTACATAAACTTATACATTGAATAGTTGATGTCATTTCACTGCTTTAGCCACTAGTTCACACTATCGAGTGTTTTTCTGACACTTTGGGTTTTGGTTGGCCACTATTTCCTGTACAGAAATCTAGTTATGTTTAAAAGTGTGTGTGATGAATGTTTGTGCATGTGGGAATAATAGACAGCACTATTCCTGTCTAACATCCTTTTAGGAAATTCATACGACACATTAAAAGGATCTTGTTTTGAACACCATCCATAATGTTCACAGTCCTGTTCTGCCAAGTCGGATTTACAAATCTGCACACATGCATGGTGTATTATTGGAAATGTAATACAAAAATTCAGTGTTTGTTCATTGTATTTAGTCTCAGTCGACTCATTGTTCTCACTCAAGGTAAAATAAGGTCAAGCTTTGCCACCATCCTCAGTCAATGCAGACTTTCATGACTTGCATGACTTCAAGTTTAATTTCCTTCAGCTATATTTTGTCACCTCTAGCTTCTTCCGCTTCTTTCAGTTCTCAGCTCAGTTCTTTGCACTTTTCGGTTCAGGTCAAATAATGTTTATGTAAAAACATAACCAACACCATCTGATCCTTTTTTCTTTGTTTGTCTGGCTGTTATAAGTCAGTTACAACAGTCCAAACAAAATCTAATATTAAAAAGTCAAGGGTCAAGAGCCCAACTAAAGCAAACACTAATCTACATAATGGTGACTTAAAAATTGTGATTTTCTCCTTTGGTGATTCTGCTTGTTAACATCAGGTATCTTCAACAATTGTCAATCATCACTCAATTAATCACTTAATTATCTCATTACCTTTAACACAGCTTCAGTGGGTGAAATAAAAAATATGGCAGGACTTTTACTTTCTGACCCCTGGACTTTCCACCTCTGCTCAAGTGCACTCGTGTGCCCAACAATAGGTACACCAAAATACCACCTGCTGCATTCAACCAACAACAACAAAAAACACTTGATACCAGAGCTTCCCAAACTTCAGAGTAGTAAGGCCCCCCAAAAACATAGCAAAAGCTCCACGACCCCCCTTTGTTATAAAAAACATATAGATCAATAGTATATAGATATATTTAGATAATTTGTATATTAGGTATATTTAATAAAGCCGATTGTCTCTTTGCACAACATTATCAACATTTATTAACAAGTTTGTGAGAATTTATGTGAATTATGAGAATTACCATAAAATGTAATATTTTTATATTCTGGTGAAAGATGACGTAAACATTCTTTATTTGAAGAGTTCATTTGCAAAAACAGATAACTCAGTTTTTATGAATTCTCACAAATCACGTTTTTGTGCATTCCAAGTAATATCAATCAAACTGCAGTTGGGTTGTTTTGATTAAGTAATAATAACTCCAAAAAATACAGGTAACTTACAAAATTAAAGTTCATTGGGGAAAAAAATAAAAATAAAATAAAAAAAAAATATATATATATTAAAAGTTTGTATTTTAGCAAAAGCAGATAACTCCACATTTCATGTTTCAGAGTTAAATAAAACCAAGTAATTGCTTTGTAACTGCATTTAAAACACACTCAAACACACGAGCACACAAATGTACATACATGAACATGCGTGCGCGCACACACACACAAACAAACGCAAAAGGACAAACAAGGGTTCAGTATGTGAATAAAGAATGTTTACGTCATCTTTCACCAGAATATAAAAATATTACATTTTATGGTAATTCTCATAATTCACATAAATTCTCACAAACTTGTTAATAAATGTTGATAATTTTGTGCAAAGAGACAATCGGCTTTATTAAATATACCTAATATACAAATTATCTAAATATATCTATATACTATTGATTGTAAACTTGTCACTGGTTTTTATGCTCTTTCTCTTGTGATTGCACAATCCAAGTCCTGCTGAACCACAATTTTCCAAATACAATGTTTACTGTGCATTTTGCAATTGGTTTAACACATGCATTGTTGCTAGTCCATGTGATTTACTGGAATTCTTTTTCACACTGGCTATTTCCATAATATATGAGCTAATACTTCACTTTCCTTCTGTACACTCATATTGAACAGCTCCTTGAAATTCTTCACCCAAATGCTTTTTTTTTTTTTATTTAGTAGAGCTGAATTTCTTCCTACACACAACATAGTTCCTGTTCTGCATGTAAATCATCATATCTCCATGACCACTACATCAAAAAAAAAAAAGCAAAAAAAAAGCAAAACAGAGATACAGATAACAGAGAAACAGAAGATGATCACATGACCATGTCTCTTTATCTTGCACACACACACACACACTTTAAATTTAAACCTGCCTACTAACAAACGTGTAAGAATATCAATCTATCATGGCAGCTGAATCAGTTTCAATGATGGGTCATGGTTTGGCTGGTTGTCATGAAGCCCCTGCTGGTACATGACATAACTACACCATCATGGCGTATGAAAAGCATTGCTCTCCATTCAAACAGGCCTGTGTATTCATATCTAATACATTATTAGATAGAACTGTTAAACAAAAAAAAATAAACGATATAAGTAAAAGTATTAGCGTTTGCCATGTGGTTGATGCCAGATGTCACTAGCTGAGCATAAACACATAATCATGTTTCGCTTGGTCCCTTCAAAGTCACGCTGGATTTCCTCTTTAGTGTAAAGGTTGAGAAGTGCCTGGACTTCGGTGTCGGTCCATCTATCACTGTTTGTGGAGTATAGTGTATAATAGTGTCATGAAGTGTATAGTGTACAATAGTGTATTTGTTATTTTGGATCTTTAATCCAGTTTTATCTTAAAATAATGTAGGCCTAAAATAACACTGCTTCAAAGAACTTTAAGAGACAAAGACCTCAATTTAAATTGGTAAATATCATTTTAACCTTTTCAGAAATCCACATTTGAAGCTAAGTCCCTTGTGGGGAAAGTCAGTTCACTCATCGGCCATATTTGCAATGCCTCTGAGTAGCTATTTCAGGCTTTCATGATTAAGTCCTATATATTTGAATAGGGAAATCCAGAAATCTTAAAAATTGCTTGCCATACATAACATATCAGCAACAAAATCTGACATGAATTTTGTTTCTTATGCTCAAACAGCATTAAAACATATTTCAGGTTGGACCAGCCATTGCACATGTGACTCCAAATGTTGACAAGCTCAGATGTTGGCTCCCTCTAGTGTCATGAGTTTTACACACACACACACAAGCAAATAATCAGACTATTTTGAGTTATTCGTTAGTCAAATAATTTCTATATATTAGTCCATGATCAACATCTTCCTTTAAAACATTACATACTTGCATATTTGGACTGAAGCATTAAGTTAAAATTAAAAGATTCTTTTTAGAGTTTTGTCTGCAACGCTGATATTAACACATGAAAAGTTCAGTGCAGTTTTCAGCTGAGCTCAGAGCTAAAATGTAAATTACAGTGGAAAAATTTGATCAATAGCTGCACAAACATGTCCTGTCTGACAAGCTGAACAACTAACCACAGACAACAGCTGGTAGTGGTGAGATTAAAATGGGCGCCAAACATTCAGAATCTAATCTGTTTGAAAAAAGGAAGTCTATCTATATAATACTTGAAGAAAGTTATCCGTCAACTTCACCATTCATATACAGAAATCATTTCACTTTTAATAAGTGTTTTCTCAACATTGCAACATTGCATATCTAATCAACTCCTGACGAACACAATGATTATATTTTTAATTATCACTCAGTGAGTCATTTAACCATGCATCCCTTACGAAAAGAAGATATGAATGATCAATATATTAAATGATTTAATGGTATATTTGAAATAAACAGAATATATTGTGTTAATATATTACAATATATTGAATAATACATAAGGAATTGACACTTTTCATATATTGAAAAATATGTGACAATATATTTACTAATATAACATAATGCATGTAATTTTATATTCAGTAATATACTTTATAATATATAAATGTATAAGTGAACAGATATGTTATTGCATGTGTATAAATATATTCCAGAAACTGAGGATACAATTCACACAGACTCACCAACACTTAACAATAGAAGATTGTAAAAACGTTGCCTGGTCCGATGAGTCTCGATTTGTGCAAATGTTTTCAGGCAACAGATAAAAAAAAAATATTTTGATGTACAATATTAGTCTTCACTGAATGTGTTGATAGTTCACAGCTGTCTCTGTTCTGCCCACATCCAGCAATGATTTCTGTTAGAGACGGAGAGAAACATTCATATCACAAATTAATAAGTAATCTGGTCTATAACTAAAACGCTGTTGAATAGACTGTAACCGAAAATATCCATGAGACGAATGATGAGTGGTTTCATTCGCGGCTCTACGTTCATTTTTCCACCAATGTGGGCGAAAGTAGCCTATAGTCTCTGACAGAGACTCCCACACTGAGTGATCAGATAAAGTGTTCACTGACCTGTGGCAGATCTCTCATCTGAACACAGTAGATGATCTGTGTGTATTCAGACTCTGTGATTTTCAGATCTACAAACACATAAATATGTGGATCAGTGTGAGGAGAATTGGTGTAATAACATATACAGCATCTTACTGTTCTCTGAAGCGGATGTGTACTGAATGTTGGTTCAGCATAATGCATGTCTTAACATAACTGTTTTAATAATAATCAGACATTTAATAAATGAACATACACATAATTAACTTGAAATGGTCATTTTAAAAATAAACATATTTTTGCAAATCAATTCTTGCCTTTGTTTCCTGGTTGTTTACAGTTTCTGTGGTAAATCAAACCTGCAACTACAGCTATGACCACCAGCAGCAGCAGCAGCGCTATAAGAGCTACTGCCATCATGAAACCTGAACGTTGGTCTGTAACAGAAAATAGTCATTAGTGTTATATGAATATAATACAGTTAAATCATATATAAATCACAAATCATTATGGTTACAGAAATTTGATTTAACATGTTAGGTGTCACTTAAGCAGGTGTTTAAGTTAAGTAGCCTACTTGAATATTTTCATGTCTATAATAATCTAATATCTAGTCCTAATATCTGTCAGGTCTTACAGCTCACAACTTATATTTACAACCATAAAAAATGATTTGATGAACACCATTTGTTTCACTACCTGATCAGGTAATTAAATGGTTAATTAAGTGATGATTGAGCATTATTGAAGACACCTGATGAGAACAAGCAGAATCACTGAAGAAAAGAGAAACACAAGAACTACAACTGACTTCAGTCAAAGCATTCATTTATTCATTATTTATTTAAGTCATATTTAGCAGACAGGAGTTTTGCTGTGAAATTGGGCGAATGTATGTCAACTTCAGCTCCACTAAAGTGCGAAGTCCCACAAGGGTCCATTCTCGCCCCCCTTTTGTTTTCAATGTACTTACTCCCTTTAGGAGCTATATTTAGGAAGCACGGTTTATCGTTTCATTTGTATTCTGATGATATGCAGATTTATCTGCCACTTAAAAAAGACAGTGGATCTGATATTTGCCCTCTTTTGAATTGATTAATGGACATCAAGGACTGGATGGCGTTAAATTTTAAAATTTAATGAAAATAAAACTGAGATTATGTTCTTTGGTGCAGGCAGAAATCAGGCTATAC
The DNA here is from genome assembly GCA_037950675.1 of Hypophthalmichthys molitrix. Taxonomy (NCBI): domain Eukaryota; kingdom Metazoa; phylum Chordata; class Actinopteri; order Cypriniformes; family Xenocyprididae; genus Hypophthalmichthys; species Hypophthalmichthys molitrix. Next base: position 5,815,241 of record CM075501.1, on the reverse strand, counting down.
TATAAATTATATTCCTGGATCCTTGGCTAAGTATAGAAAACCAGTGGTGAAAAACTTAGGAATAGCCTACTATTTGACCCAGAATTTAAATTTGACAAGCAAATAAATTCTGTGGTCAAATCTTGCTTTTCAATTTGAGACTTTTAGCAAAGATGAAGCCCTTTCTCTCTTTTAGAGGTTTAGAAATAGTTATTCACGCCGTTATTTTCTCATCTTTAAATTATTGTAATTCTCTCTATATAGGAGTTAGCCAGAAAGCCCTGTCGCACCTACAGAGAGTCCAAAATGCGGCTGTGAGATTGCTAACGGGAACCCGAAAGCGTGATCATATCACTTCTATTTTATTGTCCCTTAAATGGCTTATATAAACTTTTATTGTTTGTTTTTAAATCTCTGAATGGGCTGGCACCAAAGTATCTGGAGACAGGCTGAAACAGATGATGACAGACAACTGGCCAAATGTACAAATGTACAGCATGTACCTGCTGTGCAATAATTTTGTTCAATTTACACTCTTTGGTTTGATTTTGTAAGTTTTTAGAGCAAAGCACAGCTAGTATATAATGCTTTTACTACTTAGGAGGAAAAGTGCATTTTATTAAAATTAAATAAATAACTTTTGTGGTTTGTTTTTGGGTTTGATGGATCTGAATTTGCTTAATTCATGCAATCTAGTGTACAACTGTGTAATGTGTATTATATATTATGAAAAACAATGGTTCATTCTGAAATGCTTGAATAAAATGTACATTTTATGACAAATTAATAAATGTTTATCATTTTTAGTGTTTAAGCTTTGTGTTCAATTTATATTCAGTTAATCATTTAAGACATAAAACAAGTTGATGAACTTTTAACTTTTAAAATATTTAAAAGGTTACAAAGGGGTTGTAATACACACACATAGGCTCTCTCTCTCTCTCTATATATATCGTAACTTTTATGTGTTTGTGTATATATATGATTAAGCTATTAACAAAACGCAAGTATGTATCTATCTATCATTTCAGTTAGATCGTTTTAATAAAATATTTGACATTAACATGGTTTTAAACTTTAAAAAGCTCCAAATAGAGCAATGTCTACGAAGATAAATTTGCTCCGCCCACTTCCGCCTCAGGCTGTTAGTCTGGCGCTGTTGTCCTCAGACTGTCATGACGTATGGCTCTACGGTTCTGCTTTTAAGTCCATATATGTTTAATTATATAAGTAAAAATAAAAGAAATACAAAAAAATTTAGCTTTTTTTTTTGTACCAGGAGTGTAAAGGAATAAGGATGGTGTTTATGGCAGGATAGTGTTTATTAATATATTAGTTATTGATTTGTAAGTGCATCATGTCATGACTTTACTTGAGGGGGCACATCATACTTAACTCATTATTAACTGACCATATACTAGCATCAATTAATGGCTTGTTAATGCATAATTATGTCATGACTAGACTTGTGCCGAAATTCAGTAATGCGATATATCGCGATAATGAATATGCACGATATTGTTATCGTGGGCACTTCAAAATACCGTAAATAATAATTTATTACCAATTATTAAAATTTTTATAATGCATTTAAGAATACTTTCCCCATCAGCCATATAAAATGCACAACACCGCTGTATTCTGCGTCAAAGGGACACGCGCTCAGATGTAAACAAGCCCAACGTGCATGAGAAGCACATGGCAGAACGAGCGGAACGAGTGAAACAGACGCACTGAATGAAAGTGCACGTTCACTCTCTGACAGCAGAGGGCGCTGATGGAACAGCAGAATGTCTTCAATAATGCTCAATCATCACTCAATTAATCACTTAATTACCTTATCAACTTCAGCACTGCTCTATTTTATGACTATTTTAAGTTGTTTCTGCTGTTAGGAGACAAAATCATTTGGCATTGTGCCACTTTGTGTCGTGACCCCAAAACCAAGGTATGTTCTGAACTGTGACTTCTGTGTATACTGACACACTCCTAGAAAATAGATGAACTCAAAGCAAACATGGATTAAAAGCCACAATTATTTAACATAATTTATGAATAAGAAACGATGCCGTACCTGAACATGTGTGACAGAGTTGACTGATGTTGTCCAGATGTTTGGTCTGGTTTCTGATGGGATTGTTGATCACACAACTGTAGGTGTTTTTATCCTGATATTCCACCTCCAGAGGTAGAGAGAGACTGATGCTGAGATCAGACACACTGATGCTGCACAATAAACTGTTTCCTTTGTACCAGGAGAGAGTCACATGACTCACATTCAACACTGAACACACCAGTGAACAATTAGACACTGATGATGATGATGATGAGCATTGTGAAGAGTCTCTGGTAATGGCAGGAACGGGGAGACGAGCTGAAAAATATAAAAAAATAGAAGTCATTGATATTATGTTCACAAGTAGGCCTACAACTTAATGCAGCAGTTTAGTATTTACAAGGTAGCAATATATTGAAATTAATTCCTTCAATTTTGTGTCTTCTATAAGTAATTCAGCATCACCCGCTCAATATACAGACTCTGCCTTTGTTGTGCTATCTGTTTGTGCTATTTTTCAATTTCATGTTTTCAAAAATGAAGATTAGGATTAGATGAAAGGAACAAAATCTCCCTTTGATTTTACTGGTGCTTTCAAAATGTACAGACAGTGTTAAATTCTGTTGTAATTTTCTATTAAGCTCTATTCTCTGCAGCTTTTCTAACAGTGCACCTAAAACTTCAACACTGTTGTTTTGCTTCCTTG